>CM032637.1:1582729-2166639 GCA_019097785.1 Fraxinus excelsior | reverse complement strand
AAAGGATAAAATTGTAACTTTACCTTTTTCAATAAAAAACACAATTATAATATATTAATATAATTAAATAAAAAAGCCAAAACTAACGCAAAATCCACTACCTACCACTATCTCCTTCTTCCCCAACCCCCTTATCCCAAAGCCATCGATGGTAGTGGTCAATACCACTGCCACCCACCCCACTCCTTCCACCACCACTCCTTCCACCCACATATCATAAACCATCCATTAACGGAATACACGCTATAAACTTGCATAGAATTGAATCATTTTCTATCAAAATCTCCAACCCACAATATAATTGTTGACTTATGGTTAATTTCATCATTAATGTTTTGATCGTAACAAACAAAATTAATATCATTTCTAACAATTGATTTTGAGTGATGATAGTTCAATGTTAAAATCAATCAAGTATTCTCAAAATCAACTCATTATAAATCGGACTCGAAATGAAGATCAAAGTGAAAGTTAAGCATTCAAGTCAAATCATTTGAGATAAGAGCTTAAAAAATCAAAATCAAGACTATCAAATCGAGCTCATGAAGAAGGTCAACATCGAAGTTGAGCGTTAAAGCCAAACATTGCGAAAGATCAAGATCTAGAGTCAAACATGAAAGAAACTTCGAAACGAGATCAAAGAATAGGTTTTGAGATCATATTTAAAGGTATAAACACTTTGATCTTTAGTAATGAATGAAAATAACTCAAAAATCATTTTGTGCATGAAGAATTATTTTCACATCACTTGCATAAAATATTTTTGATCAAAAATTAGATTAATTTTTCAAAGTGATACTTGAACTTAAATTACATCTCAACAAAGAAGAAGAAGAAGTCAACGGTCAACCGAACATTCGATTGACCATTCAGATGAATCGGACCGTCAGGACAAGGTGTTCGGTTTGACTGAAATTTTTCATCCATTCGGACGTCCGGATGGATGAACAGGACATCGAGTTCATTCGCAATGGTTAGTTTTTTGACCATTTTCTGGCCGCAAAGGCTAGTTAGTCGTTCGGTACTGTTCTAGATGTCCGAATCGATCGTTGAATTCGACATAATATTGGACAGTTTGATTGCTATAAATACCAACTCACTTGCTATTCATTTCAAGACTTGAGAACATTCAAATAAGATACTTTTGAGCAAAATTATATTGATTTCTTATTCATTTATTATTATCAAAGTTTTGAAAATCTACTCATCAAAGTTTTTTCTTTGAAAAATATTTTTTGAGCTTACATTTTTACATTCATTTAAATTTATTTTTTCATAGCAAAAACTTTAATTATTGAATCAAACTTCTTGAATTATTTCTCTTGTAGAAGATTTTCATTTCTCCTCGTGCTTAATTTATCTATATCAATTTTAAAAGAGATATATTTTTGAAGAAAATATTTGCACTTACATTGCATGAACTTTTCCTACTTCTTCATATTAAAATTTTGATTGAATTAAATTTGAAAACATCATATTCATCAAATTTTCTAATTTTTCTCTTAATACTTAATTTATCACAAATTATTCATTGAAAAAGATATATTTTTGGAGAAGATTTTTGCGCTTAATTTGCATAAACTCTTCTTCTTTTTCATATTAAAATTTGATTGATTGAACTAAACTTGTAAAATCAACATATTTATCAAAGTTTCTCATTTTTTCTTTTAGTACTTAATTCATTACAATCATCAATTAAAAGAGAGATATTTCTTGAGAAATTTTTTGAACCTACATTGCATTTATTTCTTCATCTTCTCATTGAAACACTTTAATTGATTGAATTTAATTTTTTAATATCATATTCATCAAAGTTTTTCATCTACCACTTGAGTTATTATTTATTACTATTTATTGAAGTGTTAGCATCTCTTAGTACTTAATTTGTTTGTATTATTTATCAAGAGATGAATTTCATTGTAAAATCACTTTGATAAAGTGTGGGTCATGTTGAAATTCCTTGAAGATCAACATTGTATAAGGATCAGTGTTTCTTGTTGCAAGCCATCGTGTGGGTCATATTGAGGTCCCGTTAAAGCTCAATAGTGAGTCGTGTTGAGGTCTCGTAAAGTTCAACATTGTATAAGGATCGATGCTCATTGTTTGTAAGTCACCGGAAGCATTGTAAAGAGTTAGATTTCATCATAAGTCAATCAATATAGTGAAAATACCTTGTTCTTACCGGAGAGTCCGATAACGAATGACGTAGATCATTGCTTTGGATCGAACCTCCACAATTATATAGTTTGCATCATCTCTCAATTTTACTTATCATTATTATGCCCCCGTTTGACACCCATTAATTTCTTATTCTCATTCTTTATTTCAACCACACATTCTCCAAATAAAATAATATTACACACAAATCAAAAACTTTTTATCACTTTTCCACCATACATTCTCACATCAATCACTATTCCAAAATTTTTCTTTTCCTCAAAATGGGTTTCAAACATGGGTTATATTTGTGTTTATTATTTGAATTAATCTATTCAGTCTTTACTTGTTTAAGTTTAGATTAATTCTTTAAAAAAGGTTTAAAAATCAATTCACCTCATCTGGTTAGTTATTATTCGACTATCATAAATTTATAAATAAATGAATTGAGTAGAAAAGAAGCACTAGGCATTGGTTTCTCTTCTGGTGTTCTGCAGTTTATTTGGCATCCACATTCTGCCACAACAGATGAATTTGGTGCCTGTAAGTTCACTGTAACTCAATCTGGAATCGCATATTGTGATAAAGTTGTTGGGTTTGGTCTTGAGTCTGTAAATGGGTAATTGATTAAGGCAACTGGAGCGTCATTTTTTGGTGTAGCCTAGAGTATGCAATGAGTGGAAGAGATGGATGCGGATTTGGGGAGGAGGTAGAGACCTAAGCTATAATTTGTGGTGGATTCAGTTCCCTAGATGTGCCGATGGTGTTACACGGTGGTTTCCTCCGAGCAAATTCCATTTTCTTTTTATTAGCTTTTGGGCGGAGCTATGGCTTCACCGACTGCCAAGCTCAAGCTTTTATCAATGGACAATAATTTCGTGGAAGAGAAAGAACAGGCCAAGAATTTGGCTGTGCCTGGTTTTGAGGTGACCTTGGGATGGAGGTTGAGGCGGTGGTTCCAACGATTACAGTGGAAGGTGGTGGTGGCTTTGGATTTGGTTTTGGGGAGTGGAGATGGGGTGGAGGGAAGAAGAACCTTTTTATTTTTTGACATTTTATTTAATTAATATAATTATTTTTGGTAGAATAATAAAAAAGTACCCTTTACCCCCTTTAAAATGGTCAAAATTGATTAAAAGAGGTCAAACTTTATTTTTATGGACAACTAATGGTCAAACTAACAGAAATCGTCAATTTGAAATATATATGCGAGTTATTGAAATGTTTGGTACTGTGAGTGATACAAATAAAATGTTTAAGTCAAGTTTGTTACACCTTGCTATACAAGGGCCCACACGTGGTCTCAATTATCCTACGCGACAAATGGTTCGACGATCTTGCTCCCTAAACACTTGCATAAGGCGAAGTTAAACCAACCCTCAAGTATAGATAACCCCCTTTCTCCCCGCATAGCAAGGCTAGACCGACCCTATTCCATGTAGACCTCTTGGGAAATGCCGATCCAGGGAGAGGCAGTGAGAAGATCCTAAGCAAATCTTGTATTACGTGATTGGCTGTCAATGCTGCCACTACAAATGTATTTGGTAAAGTCCAAGGCCTCAAGCTATGCCGCATTTAAGGTTGTGATTGATTGATGTATATGACAAGAAATATCAATCAATTAGAAGGGACAACGTTCATCGCTATCTAACAACCCTTATCTTCCATACCCGAGTATAAAAGCTCACACTCAGTACTATCCGGTGGTAATGCAAATTTAGATTTTAAAAAACTATAATCTTGCTATCCCGTCTTTTATCTATTTCCTCCCAAAGCCAACCTTCTTTTTATTAGGAAGCTCACGTTTAAAGCTTCTCATACTCATATTATTATTGCTCTAATTGACTTGATCGTCGAAGTGCGCGTGACCAACTCCACCCTACGTGTGACTAACGATTTGTTCTAGTGTGCAGGAATAAAGCTTGCGTGGATGTGAGAGATCTTGAGATCTGTCGGTCACATCAACAGTATATTTTTTAGGATCAACGAAGTCTACATAAAAGTGAAGGTATTTAATACCGTGGCGCAATTTTTTCTAACGTAAACTAACGAGTCTGCAAAAAGCCGTGTGTCACACGGGAACGTCCCCAATGCCTGAACGAGCCCACCATTATACGTTGCCAAATCATTGAAAGTCATCCAACTTTTCATGTTAGTGTCTCAACTTTAATTACTTCAATTTTTTGGATCAACTATATTTTTTATTTCCCACTTGTGTTTTGAGTGATTTGACCCATAATTATAAAACTCGGCCCGACCCCGATCGGTTGGACCGAAAAATCGGCGGCCAGAACCCTTGGGCGGGGCGGACAAATTAATTTGATAAAAATGTACTCGACTCGATCAAAATCGGGTTTTGACAGATTTAACCGACGATTTACCATGCCCGAATGACCGGTTTGATTGAGTTTTGAAATCCTTACAAAATTTTTAGGTCCAATGTCATTGGACCTCTAAGAAAAATAATGTATTCCTCACCAATTGAATATACAATATTTTAGTATTACTTGCATGCAATGCTATATATATCTATTCAATGAATTATTTATAACTTTTATAAAAATATTCTTTTAAAAAAAATATGTCCAATCTTTTACTTTATTTTTTATTTTATGACCTAAATAATTAGTGAAAAATGAAATAAAATTTTTTATTTTGTCTCTAAAAAATCATACTTTATATATATATATATATATATTTTAGGTTTTTATGCAATGACCCACCGATTGAACTACTAACCCATTGATCCACTGCATTATTCATGTCTGTGTCCGAGTCGAGTCGACAATTATGGATTGACCATTGCTTCTTTGAATATAGAATTCAAAGGGATTGAATAAAATAGGACACTCCCAACCCTAATCATAATCTTACGTTTTGAGTTTGAATGCAACTTTGAACATGGAAATAAAAAAATATGATACTCTAAATCATATAATTATAATAAACATATTAATTAATGAATATTTAATGAATTTGAATAGTTCTCAGTTTGATCCTTATGATATTTGTTTGGCAACAAACCTCGATTTTTGCTAACATGCATGCCTTGACATTGTTTGACGTTAAATAAATAAAATTTTATTTGCCTAGTAAGTGAATTGTTGAACTAGCGACAAACAAGTCTTAGAACACACATTATGTCGTCGTGTCGTATGAGATTGATAGACAATTTTAATCACAATTACACACGTAATGATGAAATTGAAAAAAAAAAAAAAAAAAGTTGAAAGAAAGTGAAAAAAGAGAGACATAAGTCAGATGCCTTGGAATAGCTTTTCATCCTGTCATTCGAAAGGAGCGACTACTCTTTGTTCGTTAAGAGTTCTGTGATTTTTCTCCTTTGTAGCATCTTATAGTGAGATCTAACTGGATCATATTGAAACAAATTAATGTTGAGTTACCAATATAAAACAATCTTTCAAGTTGATTGACCTTGAGGGAAAATCTGCCCCTTCGTACCCTTAAAAACCAGGCACTCAACTCATCCCCTATCCTTTCTATAGACACTCTTCTCTCTCTCTCTCTCCAACTATTATTAGTCATGAAGAAGTTGTACAAGAAAGGCGCTGTTCATCCAACGCCACAGTTGGCTTCCGAACAGTTATTGTCCTTTTTACCGGCGACAATCTTGACTCTCACGGTGACTTTATCGCCGGAAGACCGAGAAGTTTTGGCATATCTCATTTCTTGCTCCTCCACCAACTTTTCCAACAACCACGTCAAGAATACCCAAAAAACCACCAGCACCGCCGCCGCTGACCACCGTCCGTCTTTCAACTGCTACTGCTTTAGCTGCTACACGAGCTATTGGGTGAGATGGGATTCTTCTCCGAACCGTCAACTCATACACGAGATTATAGATGCATATGAAGATGATCTGCAAATGAAAAACAAGAAAGAAAAGAGCAAAAGAGAGAGAAGGAAGAGTAGACGTAATAGTAGTCATATCTCCGACGAGTCAAAAGTTACTGAACTGAGTTTGAGTAAGGACGAGCATACTGAGTCAAACTCGACGGCGGAGAGTGCTATTCCCGGAGAGGATACGGCGGAGGAAGAAGTGGTAAAAGGGTCTGTCGGGGGGTTCTTGAATTTTCTTGGAGAGAGATTTTGGGGTGTTTGGACCTAAAGATATCGGAGGAAAATAGGTGATTTAAGTCTCTTTTGCTTATACAAACCAAGAAAGTTTTCATTTTTTTTTTTTGGGTAGTTCTTATGTTTTGGTTTTGTAGCATACTATGTAAAATCTCAATCATGGGTAGTTTAATGTAATCACGCTGTTGGGTTTTGTATCAAACAACTTTAGGTAAATCGAGTCGAACTTCAAATAGATTTTGGACACACTCAGTCCATTAATTTCTACAAAGATCTTGTCTTTATGAGTAAGGTTCAATTTTTTCCATAAAAAATTGGACAGCGTTAGAGTGCGAAGTTCATTTAAATTTTTTTAAGACGACACTATTGATCTCTGACAACAAGGATTAATGTGTTTTATGGGGTAATGGAATTTCCCATTTATTGCAATTTATGTGCAAACAAAGGTATCTTTGCTATTCTCTTGTTTTCTCCCCCGACGTGATTTTAGAACTTAACGAAATATCCCTTTTGCTACCTTTGTCCAATGCTATTAAATTTTTTGTTTCTCTACATATTCCTTGGGGGTCCAATTCATTATCGTGCTCTGAGCTTCGATGAATGAATAATAGCATTCTTGGTCGAGCAACTTTTCAATGACATTTTGTCAAAATTTGCTAATTCTCTTATTAAAAGCATTGTTACAAAGCTGCTAAATCTAAATCAAATAAATTCAATTTTTTAACTTGATCAATCATTTTATACTTAAAGTTAATTTAAAATGGACTGCATGGATGCTGCCTGAGAAAGTAGATGCCAAAGTCACCCTATCTGTATTAATCACTAAAGAAGTATTTTCAGTTTTTGATGGTTTCCTAACCATGTCATTGCCCTGTGAGTCATCGATTCATTCCTCGACAGGTATGCAGTTGGAGACCTGGCTCCTCCAACTACTTGGGAGCTTACGATTTCAGACCAATTCAAATAATTTATGTAACTTATTTCGACCATGCCAAGCATACAATTTCATCTAACGTGACATTCTTCTCCATTATGTCACTTCAAGAGATGCAATGCATGCATTCTACAATGCAAGCATTCACAGACAACTCTTGTTTGATCCATGAATTATACTTTCGAGATATATCTACTTATATCTTTTTTTTTTCGTTACATTCATCAATGTGGCTATTAGAGTAAGCATTTTGTAGCTTTTTTCGAATTTTAACACAAACCCTCCAAAGAAAATAGTTTGTACCAAACAAGCTTAAAGTTAGAAACCAACCATCTTACTTAAATATTTAAATTTTCGCGAATAAGTATTTTATCTGGATCCAAGTCTACTGTATTTCCCAATTGTCACGCATTAGGTCATCGCATTATAGTGAAATATTGAAATTCAAAGCATTGAAATTTTGACTTGTTGAGTATTGGTGGGAATGAGTCAACAAGCCATTGCTATTAATAATTTAATATTTCAAAATGACATACTTAAGATAGGGACTGAAGGCTCAGTCGATATTAGTCTGCGCATTTGACTGCTTCCGCATCAAAGAAAATTCTATATTTTATCCATATTTTCTCCCCTACGCGTTTGGGGATATAAACGAAACGGATATGAGACGGTCGGTCATTCTTACTCTCATCCCGTCGGGTATATTTGTTACATTGTTTCATCCACATACTCGATTAAAGCGGAACGGGATGAGTTCGAGAGGGGCGGGCGGGTTTTCTACCCCATTTATTGAAGCGTTTATTTTTTTCTTTTTAGTTTTTATTTATTTTATATTTTGTTTATATTATTTTATAATTTTAGTCAGTAAATATTATCATTTTATTTCCAATTTATTAAGAACATCTTATGTTCTATTTAAAAATGATGATAAACATTTTATTTTTGTTTGATAAAAAATTTAAATTTGAAATTAATTTTAAACGGAGCAGGTAGCGGAATGTGAACTAAGTTTCTCATACATGCCCAATACTCGTTTCGGTGCAATGACCCTCGACCCGTTTACTCTGTTAGACGGGTAATTCTTGCCCCATTCTGGGCAGGGCCCACATATATCGGGTTGAACAGATTTTTTGTCATCCCCATGTACGTTGGTTTCATTTTTTAGTTAATAGTCAAATCTTCAAATTTTGTATAAATAGATGATGATGAGATTCGAACTAAAAAATTTGTAGATTGTCGCAACACACGAGTTGGCAACTATGGACCCAGTACTATAGATGGGCCATATTGGGCTTGGTTCGCATGTTCATCCCGGAGTCCGGACTTACAAGTTAAATAAGAGAATGTTGGGTATTCAACATTAATGAAGTGGACAGGAATGTCCTTTCCACAACCAGAAGGTCAAGAAAGTTGATGATAAGGAACACGATTACCAAAGCCCTCGTAAATGGTGGCCTTGACTAGGCGGGTCGATCATATTTTTTTGTCATTCCCATGTGTGTTGGATTCATTTTTTAGTTAATAGTCAAATCTCCGAAGTTTCTATAAATAGATGATTATGAGATTCGAACTAAAAAAATTGTAGATTGTCGCAACACCCAGGTTGGCAACTATGGACCCAACACCCATCTTCATCCCGGAGTCCGGACACACAAGTTAAATAAGAGAATGTTGGGTATTTAATATAAAAGAATTGGACAAGAATGTCATTTCCACAACCAGAGGGTCGAGAAAGTTGATGATTTGATGATGAGGAACACGATGACCAAAGCCCTCGTAAATGGTGGCCCTGACTATGAGGGCTTATGATAGCAAAATTCCTTATCGGATAAGTTTCAACCCGCACGAAAGGCACAATGATATACGTTAATAAAAGAAGTGAATAAGTTTCTACTTTGTTGCTCATGTAGGAGTTCTTGAGCCCAAGAGTTAACACTAGCAAGTTCTTCATTACCAAAAATAGAATAAACACTCAGAATAACAAAAAAATATTATATTTGTCGAGAAGTGCAAGATCGTGTGGGTTCAATGCAAACAACGTAATAAAACTAATAAGCAGAAAAATCTACAGTGAACTAATTGAAATAGTTTTGCATATCTAATGGCTATGAAGACATTGACAGCTAGTCAGCTATATACAAATTTGAATTGGACAGTCTTAAGTAGTAACAACAAAGATATAATACCGGGGTAATGCATTCTTATCTAAAAGAAGACTGTTAGGTACGTACAGTAATCGATACGCAACCTTTCAAACATTCAAGAATGGCCTTTCGGGTGACTAACCCCGAATGAAGAGAGAAGCGGAGTCCTTCCTTGACACACTTATCGTATCTTTCTAGTGCAGACACAATGTCGTTGAAATTTGGCCGCTTTGAGGATTTGCTGCCCATCAACTCTTTATAAGGTGTGCAAGCACAGGTTTACATCTGGCTGGCAATGGAGGTCGCTCGTTCTGCAAAAAAGGTAAACGTTGTTAACTAATGTCTCACACGTCTTTCAAGAATTTGATCGAGCAAAGCATGTATCAATTCCATTAATTCGGCTGGATTACTAGTACTAGCTTATTTTACATTCGACTCTCAACTTATTGTAACCTTCTTCTTATGTGGACTTAAACCGACTATGATAATATAAGGTTGGAGCAAAATTTGAGAGTTTTGAAAATTGTTTGTGATTGCTATATAAGTGATTTGATCATTGTATCTTAAAAGTGATTGTTCAAAGAAATCACAATTCTTCACTACGGACAATTTCACTTTAGGATATCGTGCTATCACGAATTTCGATCATTAGATAATTCTTCTTACTTTCTACATTTTTATTATTTAGTAAGGGCAAAGTGTGCCTTCATAATGTTCATTACTTGAAGCAGAAACAAGTAAATATTCTAACCTTATCAGCCACAGCAAATGCAGCTTGCACTGGAGTCATTCCTTGTAAAGGAAGCATGACCATAAGTTCCCATAGCACGATCCCAAAACTATAGACATCAACTTTCCGAGTGTACGGTTATCTCTTTGATCATCTCGGGTGCCATCCACCGGTAAGTTCCCTTATTTTCTTTCGTTTTCCTGCACTCTGTTTCGAGACAAGAAGTACCAAAATCTGCCACCTTAACACACATCTAGTCATTTAAGAGCAAGTTGTTCGATTTGAGGTCTCTATGTATCACCCCTTGTGAATGAAGATACTCCATTCCTCGTGAAATATCGAGGGCTAACCTGAATAGTCTCGATTGAAAGCGAGTATGGCTCTTTCTTGTTAAGATACATCCTTAAATTTCCCTTGTGACATGTACTCAGTGATAATACGGTATACTCAAGAAAATAAACATGGGTTCCTATATACAAAATTGTGGACGGTAAGATGGATTGAACATGAATGATATTAAGAAAGAAAAAAAAAATTTAATCTTATTGATTGTGACGTGAACTAACAAGCACGAAAGATAGACTAATCATGAAAACTAAGTTCGGACAAGAAATTAAACATTAGGCAAGTTGTTCATGCTAAGGAAGTTTGGGTTTCATCAAAAATGGAGATTTTCAAGAAAGAGAGTTTGTGGATGCTTGAATTTTTCTTATTAGGAGTGTTTTAGCTACATTATTTTGGAAAAAATGTATTTTGAAATAGTACATTTTTGAAGAATGTGTGGTTGAAAAAAAAAAAAAGTTATTGACATGATGGAAAATATTTTTTTCTTAAAAAATGTGCGATTGAAAATGAAAATTTTAATGTGTACCAAACAAGGACTAACATTAGTTTCTTGTGAAGATGAAGATGAACTCAAAGCAAAAGTTCTCAGGGATATCTCTAGAAATCTTTTAAAAAGTTAAGTGCTTTCTATTTTCAATCATGATTGGTGTATAATCTTTCCTATAATATGCCACATGCCACAACATATTATCATTGAACAGTTTAAAATATAATTCATTTTCCGACCAACACTTTTTTAACACATAGCGTCAACAATGTTGTCAAAAATTATTTTACAAGTGGCATTATCCTTTCCTTCTGTTTTAGAAGACATGTTGCAATTGCACATGGAATATCCAACACAACTTGATGTAAATAATTTCTTTATTATTCATTTCATCTATGACCCAAATAAAATTAGTAGAAGTCAATTTTATCTCAAGTAAATTAAGGATCCATTTGACGGTGCTTTTGAAAGCTATTTTAGCTTCTATTTATCTACTATTCTTTCAAAACTTTTTCTTTAATCATATATTTTACACGTGAACCTAAAATTTTTAATAAAGTATTATCCAAAAATTAACTATTCAAAACAATATTTAAAAAAAATGACCACCAAACAATTACTTAATTGATGTGCAAAAACTAATTCTTAAAAATCCTTTCCTCAAAAGGCACCGTCAAATGGATCTTTCAATTTCGGAAAAGTTTTTAAAGCAACATATTCTAAAAATTCTTATATCGCTCATAAAAATAAAAAAATAAAATATTGTGCTGACACAACCTTTTATGGATTGATTGATGAAAGGGTAATTGGCGCAAAACGTCCCTATCTATGATGGTTGTTGTGGAAAACGTCCCTACGTTCGATTTTTTGGTGCAGAACGTCCTTACCTTTGCATTTTCTTGCGCAAAACGTCCTTTTGACCAATTTTTAACATAAAATGACAATTATACCTTCTTATATAAATAAAAAAAAAGAAAAGAAAAGAAAAGAAAAGAAAAATAAAGAATAAATTGCAATCTAGTCCAAAACATTTTTAAAAGTGCAAATCAATCCAAATAAATTATTAAAATATTAAAAATAATCAAAAATAAAAATAAAAACTTTTCTCTCATATCCCCATTTCTTGTCTCGCCCTTTCTTTCCCCGTCTCCTTTCCCACCCATGGGTCTTTCACAATTTGCCACTACAATTCGTTAACCTCACCTACTCTGTAGTTCCCGACTCATAAGTACAGAGCCGAATTCTTTTTTGAAGGTAAAACTCTACAACAGTCTCTCCTTGGTGACTGCAAACACAAAAATGGATTCGGTCAATTGCAATGAAAATTAGTTCCTGGTATTGTATTGACAAAAAGAAAAGATTCATTTGCAAGTGCTGAATTTACCCTCTTCCAACGGCTGCTATCAGGCCTTTTCAAGACAACAATGGAATCGAGTTTTTCAGGGGGTCACTTTTCCACGTGCGGTACTGGTGTGATTCCTTGTCACTCTTGTAAACACCAATTATTTGTCTCCTTTTTTCATCGTATTTTGTTGTGTTCATGTAATACAAGAAAGGCTTCTGGCAAGGGTGGCTGCAATTGTTGATTGGGCAGTTTAGTAGATGTTTGGAGACCATGATTAGGTTTGCCATGATGAGGGCAGTCTACCAGTATGTTGGGCTTGGGTTGGGAGTCACCGGAAATGGAGTTGCCGACAGTTTTATGTGGCGGAGGAGTGGCTGGAGCTTGGAGGTGGATTTTAGATGAATTTTGAAATTGAGGTCCTCTAGCTTGTAAGTGTCCGTGTTTTGGTGTTTTAGGTTTCAATTAAAACATAAAAGTCTTAAAACTAACTTCAGTGACCATTTTTGAAACCGCGTGAAAGTTGAGTGATCGTTTCTGAAAGTTTTAAACTTTAGTGACCGTTTTGTAATTTTTGTGTAACTTCAGTGACCATTTGTGAAATTAACCCTTTATTTATATAAGAGGGTATAATGGTCATTTTATGTTAAAAATTGGTTAAAAGGACATTTTGCGCAAGAAAATGCAAAAGTAGGGACGTTCTGCACCAAAAAATCGAACGTAGGGACGTTTTTCACAACAACCGTCATAGATAGAAACGTTTTGTGCCAATTACCCATTGATGAAATGTTGAAAAGAATGTGAATTTTTTTTAATTGATTGATTGATTAAATTTTCATTCATTTGTTAAAAAATCACATTATTTTGAAATAATAGATTGATAAAAAACGTGCATGTTGAAAAGAAGAAAAAACATTAATGTGATGAAAAATATTATTTTATTGACAAAAGTGTAATTAAAAAAAAAAAAAAATTCAATGTATACGAAAATAGGCTAAATAAATCTATAAATTATGATGTCTTTATAAAATTAACCAAATGCATCCAAAAATAATTCTTGAATTTTAAAAACTCATTTTGCAAGCCAAGCATGGAGCAATGTCATTTAAGGAAACGTAGAGCAAATTTGTCCAATGGAAATGTCTCGATTTTCAATCTTCTAATCCCCTTCTTCACATTATCAGCAGTTTAGATATGAAAATTTGAGTTCAAGTTTCGCTAAAGGAAAATGTGGCCGAGTCCAACATTCTAATACAAGTTATTCTATTGTTCTCTTTTTCCAAATAATTTGTACAATGTCTTATGAACCATAGAAATGATACGACACAGAGCATTATAAAACAATGAGCAATAAAACTATTTGTACAAAGTTGAATACAAAGTGTGTTGACAAAATTTAGACCTTTGATTTCAAATAATTTAAAAATATATTTTTAAAATGATTGGTGTGAACTGTAGGTATTATTTTGTCATCCAACTTTGACATAACTTTGTACCAGTAGCATAATTCCACAATGAAGGACTGTCACTCATTGTAGCATCCGATCTCCTCACTTGTATGCAAATCTTAGTCTCCATTTGGAAACAGTTTATAAATTGATTTTTTGACAAATTAAGATCATGGACTAAGGTAGACTTACATAATTTTCTACCCAATTGTTTAGATAATGGACAAATGGCCCCCCATTGGTGGAGTCTGTCCATTACGTATACAATTAGATAGAAATCCTAAAATCATACTGCTAGAATAAAAGGTGCTTAAAACAGAAGAAGTCGGAAATAAATTTTGATATGCATAAATAAAATACAAAATAAAAATATTAAAATTCAGAGAAATATGGACGAGCAACAATCGAATCGTCAATCGGGAGAAATGACGACTGAAACGATATCTCGCCAGCATCGTTATACCTTCTGTTCTTTGATATGACCGGACGAACTCATTATCGTCCCTCATTTTTACAAATATCGAACAGAGGCGCACATATATATATATATATAAGAAATAAAAGCGAACATATCATCAATCAGGAGTTGAAGAAGTGCCGGTTAAATCGGGCGGTATGTGCGGGGAGGAGGCGGGGAGGGACGGCTACGTCTGGGGAACCGATGGGGGAAGGGAAAGGGTGTCGCTGGCGTTATAAATCAGCCCTTCGAAGTGATTTGTACGCAAATATAGCTCCAGAGTCTATATATAGACGGCCGGATGTTGGGTTACAAAAACCCTAGTTAGCAATTTATTGAGACACCCCTCAACAAGAGTTATCTCTTTTGATCTTTCAGAACCCTTAACTATCAAATATGCTACTTCAGTCCTCGTTTATCATGTAAATTGTAATTAGGTAATTTCCTCTTTCGATGGGTATGCGAATTGCATCCACTTGTGACGTGTGGTGTTAGTAATCCCCAAGTTCAAAAACAAGTCGATCCACATACTAAAAGCTAGTCGATTCTTGAAAAAAAAAAATGATGTTTGATTTGATCCATGATTAAATGAACTCGAACTATCCATTTATAACCTTATTCTAAAAGATTAAACTCATTGCATACCATTAAGGCTCTGTTTGACTCTTAATTTTTTTTTTTTTTAATTTCTGGAGAATATGTAATTAAAAAGTAAGTAAAAATTTTGATTTATATGTAAAATTATTTTATGAAAGAATATACGGTCGAAAATAAATTTTGATAAAAAAAAAGTGAAGCCCTAGGCTAAATAAAGACATTTAAAATAGGCTATTTTTCACTATCGACCTCCTGAAAAGGCCTTTGTTTTCTAGTTGTTTCAACTTCCGACTGGCCGACTTTGGGAGCTAGTAGTAACACATATACATGCGCTTGTGCACCACCATAGAACCACCACTGAAAAGCCGAATAAGGAAGCTCAATCCCATGGCGTCGATGAGGCGTCTCGCCAGAACAATCCGCACGTGCCGTGCAATCGCCACCGCCAAAATCCTGTATCCTCCTCCTTCCCTCTCTTCATCTCCTCGCCTCCAACTCGCTTCATTCAATCGTACGCATCCCTCTCTCTGTTCATACAAACGTACTTATTCATTTGTGTATATTCAATTACTATGTCATGCAGATAATTGCATCATATTTAGCGTTGATGATTATTGAAGTGTTTGAATTCTTGCTTTTGGTGAATTTCATGTTCATTATTCGAGTAATTAGGAATCTTGTGCTTCAGAATTATGAATCAATTATGATTAATCACTTCAGTGGACTTTTGCTTGTTCAACAAATTTTGGTTTACTCTTTATACCACTTCAAATGGGAGCAAGCTTTCTAGATAACCGAAGTTATAGAATATTACTAAATAATAGCATTTGGTTCCTTCAAAAATTTTTCTTTGGAACTCAATATTGCCAAATTTCTTTTTTCATTTTTTCCCCTTCAAAATTTTGGTATAAACAAACAGGGCCTTTGGTATTTAGACTAGATTTGTGCCTAAAGAGACATTAATTGAGAATATATTAGTAATGATAATAGAATTAGAGTAGCGTAGGTGGTGGTTGACAGTGTGAAATACTTTGGAGTCGCTGTAGATTCCTGTCCGATAAATTTAAAGGTAGTTTTGATGCACTTCAACCATGTCAGCAATGCTTTTACTTGTTTTATAATCATTAGGCTACCACACATTCACTAGTTTGCAGAATGTGAGGCTGATAAGTGAATATCACGATTCAAAATTGTCCGGTTCTGGTTGAAATGAAAAATTGTAAAAAAACAGTTGGCAAAGATGTGAAGTTTGAATAATCTATTGTTTACAAACGTGGTTGTAAATATTTGTGTAGTTATGATTCTCCAAAGTAACCTAAAAGTTTGGTCTGCATTTTGTTAATTGTGTTATATTCACTACCGAGGTACTGTTGAATCATAAATTGCACCATTAGAAGCCATGTTTGGTAATAGCCCTTAGTTATCACTTGGTATGAGGGAATGGAATCTGCATTCCTGAGTCCATTCAATCACATGCTTGGTATAATTAATTTTAATAACAACCATTTCTGCGTACCAGCACCAACATGCAGTGGAGTTGTTTGAACTGTATAGGCAATAACATATCTCTTTAATCTTTCTTTGTTGGGAGGAGTTCACTATGATTAGTTTACAAGTCAACAAAATATATGTGAAATCAGAAACTCGAGAATTTGAACAAATCTGAACAATCACTAAGTAAATTGCCAGAAATAAAAGAATTGCACTAGCCGAACACTATTTTAAGTTGCAATAAATGGACAGAATAATCCAGAAAAATGGAACTTATCTTTATTTAAGCCCACCGGCCAAAATCTCAACAGATTCGTGCTTCAATCACGAAAGATTGAACACTACTATGCTTGAATCAAACCCCAAAGTAAGAAATACAAAGTATAGCACTCAGACTGGACCCTTTGATATCACAAATACGAGTTCTCTCTTCGCAGTACAAGGTTCACACAAGAACCCACACTATAGCTCACACAAGAACAAATTCTACTCAAGTAATCACTAAAGATTACACAGCTTTAAGAGAAAAACAAGAAATCAAATGAGAATATTTGATTTCATAAAAGAAGAAGAGAACTCGAGAGCGGTGCAGAAAAAATAGAGAAGAAGGATCTCGAAGCCAAGTGAAATAACCAAACCCTAGAAACGGATTTATAGGAGTCTCCATAAGGTCCCCAATCCAATGGTGATGGAGGTTACACTTGGTGACATCCAGACCGTTCAGTTAAAAGGGTAAGTAAAACACGATTTCAGTCTCCCCTTTCCAAAACATGTCTCTGCACCATTGTTTACAAAACAAATCAGTTGCTGGGCTTTCAATTAAATTCCAGCTGGGCCAACTCTTTCAGCCCATTGGGTAATTGCATCATTGTGCCACAATTTTCCCTTCATTCTTACTTTCAAATATATAATTGTTTGAGTTCAGCTGCTTCTGTATTGCTGGATTGTGGATGCTATTCCACACTTTAGCATAACATTTAGCCTAACTCCTACTTATGGTGATGAGCAGGAACTTTTGAACAACACAAACAGACTAATGGATCAGAAGGTCCTCCACCAAGATCTGTGTACACACTTCCTATGCATGCAATGTTAGCTGGATTGCTTGGATTTGGATTGATAGACGTAGCCTATGCAGATGATAACGAGGTTAGTGTGTGTGTAAGTATGTGTTGTGGTGGGAAAGGCATCGTTGCCTGTGTTACTTTTCGAAGTGGAAGCATGCATCTGAGTGAACTGCTAGGAGAGAGATTATCTGTTCTCTCCATGAGCTTGAAAAAGAGCCTTTAGTGTCGTGTAAAAGTGGTATTATATTTGGTTAAAAGTCCTTCCCTTCAAATGTTTCTGAAATACTGCTCAAAGCAGGTCTACTGCTCCGCTGCTTATTGCTTATTCGAGAGTTAAGTAATAAAATGGTACAGCCTTCACGGAAAATCAAATTGGCAACTAAATTTAGTTGTAATTGCTGGAATTATATTTGTTGCATTTTATCCTTTCTCATTGATATACTCCTTAGGCCAATGTCAACATTTATATTTAACTTGGACTTGAGAAGAATTGTCAGTCTAATCTTTTACCATTCTAAAAAATGAACATAAAATGATGAACATGAAGGGTTCTTCTTTTCTAATTGAAACTTCGCTCTTCTATTGAGTTTGTGGAGTTCTTGGAGTTTTTTTAGGCCACTGCTAAAATTCCAGCTCCAGAATGTCCACCACCTTCGAGCCATAATAGCATGGAGGAAATCGCCAGGAAAGAAAAAGTTCGGCTGGAACAGTTACTCAAGAGCAAAGGAATCCGATATGGTTCTTATCCTCGTTTTACTGTAGCTGTTAAAGGACAGAAGGTCAGCATCCTCTCTCTTTCGCTCTTGACACAGAGTCACATACACACATGTCCTACCAATCTTCTGATCTTTCCATTGAAATTGCTTTTTACAAGTTTGGTTTTATGTGGAATTCTCCTATGAACTACATTTCTTAAGATCTAATTTCTAAAATTGATGATTCTAAGAGGTAACACATCGTGAATTAATTTTTGCAGGTGACAATCAAGTTTCAGGTTCCTTCAGCCTGTGAAATTCCGCTGCTAATAACAAACCTTGTTTCACGTCTTGGTGTCAAAGTTGAAGACAATGGTACTGGATCAGATATGATATTGCGGGCTTGGGACAGGTTAACAGCTGTTTATTTCGTCCGTCATCATTATTTTATACTTTTGTTGAGTTAGATGTAATGTTTGTTTTTTCCCTCGCTCATCAATGGAAAGTACATTTTGTAACTGTAATTGCTACATAATGTTTTGTCTTCTTGTTTACATGTCATTAATTATTTTTTATTCTTGATCAGTGGGGTTGCTTGGCAGTTGACACTTAGTTGCCCCAAAAATAAAAAAGAAACTGATAATGATCAGATACAAGGAAAGAATATAAATGCAAATGATGGAGAGCTATGCATTCTAATGTTTCGTCCACTTATCGGCTCTGATAAAGCCGTGAGTTTCTATTCTTTATTAATAATCACAAGAAGTTGAACTTCCATTATGTCATGCTATTTTAATGTCTGAATCACACATGGTTTATTACTAGGCTTCAGAATTAGAGTTGCTCAAATTTGTGCAGGAAATTGAGTTCATGAAGCAGAGTAGTTTTAGTCCTGAAGAGCTTGATGCTTTGGCATCTGTCTTGCAATTAGCTGGACAACAGAAAAGCTTGGAGGTCGGGGCAAGGGGAGATGCCTCACGTGTTCCATCAATCGATAAAACAGTTTCCAGTCTTGAGGGAATGGGAGTCAAAGTTTATGGACTTGCCGAATCTAATGTAGATCAACCAAAAGCTGATATAAATTGGGACCATATTGCTGGGTATAATCATCAAAAGCGGTATGGAGTGAACCAGGATCCAAGCTTCTCATTTCTACAAATTAGAGTTGGTGCTTTAGTGGGCAGTGGACCAATCATTAAAGTGAATTCTAAGTCATAAATTGCTCTGCACCAAAACATAAAAAGAACCTCAAAAGTCAGTTTTTCCGTCCTTTATATTAAAACATATAAAGGCGAAACTACTCTAGAATTTGGAGAGAAATTGGCAGGCATATCCCTACAAGGTTTTTGCTTTAGATGGTTGTACAGATAACAGATGTTTGCATTACTTCTTATTATGTTGGATTTTGCATCTACTAATGGAAACAAATGATAACTTCCCTCATGGGAGAGACATAAGTGGAACTTTTTTCAAGGGGCAGATCTATCCTTAAGGCAGTGCTAGTCATTACCCCTTCCGAGCTTTCAAAAGCATTCTAAAATTTTATAAGGAGCCTCCTCTTTTTTCCCCATTTCATGACAAATTTCTTTAACCTTCAGTACCTATTAGCTTGGAAGAAGTCAAGAAGATGTAAATTATAATAAATTTATTTATTTATTTTTCATCCAAATTGGGATGATATCATAGTTCTGCCCCTTAATTGTTGGTCTCTGTAACCATTCCTCTATGTGAATTCTAATTATCTTTTACTTTTACTTAATTATCCCAGCAGTATTTTCCAAATTCTTATAGGAAAATCTTTTAAAACTATTCAATTATGTTGCCATTGTAGAGAGATAGAAGATACAATATTGCTGGCTCTACAGAGTCCTGAAGTGTATGATGATATTGCTCGTGGCACTAGGTGTAAGTTTGAGACAAACAGACCACGTGCAGTGCTTTTTGAAGGTCCACCAGGTTTGGACTCTTGATTGGATCATTCAATCGAAATTTTATTGCACAAGAAAGTTTAGTGATCTCTTAAGGAATTGATCCGTTTTTCACTGTGGATGAAGTTCATTTTTAGATTTCAACTTCATCTCTATGTGCACTCTGTTTTCAATGGATAGGTAAATTATTTTGGATGTTATATATGTTTTCCAAATTGTTATTTTCCAATAGAGGATGTGCAAGTATCCGTTGAAGACCATGGGTGTGATTGAGATCTTCTGTATTTACAGACAAAAGTTTGGTTCTTCTACTCGATGAAAATATATACATTGTTGTTTCATGGCCATTGAACTGCATAGAATCATTTTTACTTTTGAGTTCCCAAATAGGTTTTGAAAAGGTTGAAACTGGTAAGAAGGTAGCTTTGAATCCTGAGGTTTTTGTAAAGGTAGAAATTAGAAGAAACTGAATTGCATGTCACTGACATACCAATAAGATTTTGAGAAGTCTGCAATGGATGTAGAGTTAAATTTCATAGTTTGAGCTATCAAGCAACAATATTATTGCTGATGTATTGCTTTCGCTTTCAGGCACCGGGAAAACATCTTGTGCTCGGGTAATTGCTAATCAATCGGTATGCTATTGACTCTTGCTAAAGCTTTTACTACTTACCTGCTTTTTGTCTCTTGTTCGTAATTTGTTTTCACCTAGACAGAAGTGGTCTGACCTTTGTTTATTCAGCCTGTGAATTCCTTATTATTCTGGGAGATTTTTATTATTTTTTCTCCATATTGCCACATGAACTATGTTCTCCGTCTCTGTAACATTTGTGTTTTGCTTAGATAAATTTCCCATATATCTGCACAAATGAGCAGTCTTGGATCAACGTTTTTCACTTGAATGTGTCTTCCGTGGCAGGGTGTCCCAATGTTATATCTGCCACTGGAGGTTATCATGTCAAAGTATTATGGTGAAAGTGAGCGATTGTTGGGGAAAGTGTTTTCACTTGCTAATGAGATACCAAATGGTGCCATCATTTTTCTAGATGAGGTACTTTACACCTAAGAAATAGGTTGCTTATATATGTCATCTTTGCTTTCATATTTTCACTCTTTCGTTTGTGACTTATTGCAGGTTGATTCTCTTGCTACTACTCGTGATACTGAAACACATGAAGCGACGAGAAGAATTTTATCTGTGTTGTTACGGCAGGTAATTATGGGTTCTGTATTTTTTCACGCAAGTAAACAAATAATGATGATGGGAAATATGCTTTATTAGACGCAAGTGTTTGCTGACTAGTACTGCCTTTGTCCCAATTCATGTGTTGGTTTGAATTGGCAGAGAGTTTTAATTCGGCTTATGTAATATTCCAATTTTATCCTGAAGTCGGATGTGTCAAGGTCTTATCAAACAGAAAAAAAAAATGTTTTCCTATCTCTTGCTTAGTTCATTTTCTTTGTTTTCTCTTGGTTTAGTTTTAATTTCCCAAACTGGTTCGACTTGCTCAGATGGTCAACACCACTCTCTTCAATGATAGTCTGATTAAGTTTTGAGGAAGAAATCAATTTTGTTACTGTTATGTATGATTTACTTCTGTGCAGATTGATGGATTTGAGCAGGAGAAGAAAGTAGTGGTTGTTGCTGCAACCAATAGAAAACAAGACCTTGATCCTGCTTTACTTAGGTATCTAAGTTTGCTGCTCTGTATTTCAAATAGCACATGGATCTTTTTGATGGTTCTCTAATTCATTTTTATTCATCTACCTTCAGTCGGTTTGATTCCATGATCACTTTCGGCCTACCTGATCAGCAGACTCGTCTGGAAATTGCGGCACAGTATGCAAAGCACTTGACAAAGTCTGAGTTGGCTGAATTTGCCTCAGCTACTGAAGAGTGAGTACAGAAAATCGAAGACTTCAAGAATGAACAATTTACATATTTTGATTGTGCTGACGTTTAGACCCCCCTTTTTTATTTTTAATGTGGCAACAAAATTTCTGATTCCGGTGGACACTATGGATCTAGTAGTTTAGAACGTGAAGTTTTTATTTCTGTATTGATCGATGCAGGATGTCTGGTCGGGATATAAGGGATGTGTGCCAGCAAGCAGAGAGGCATTGGGCATCAAAGGTATTGTGAATTAACTAAACTAAATTGCTCTAACTATTCCCTTGTTGAATTTGATTAGTTCTTTTTTATGTCAAATGTAGATTATTCGAGGGCAAGCACAGAAAAAAGATGAAGAAAACGGGTCTCTTCCACCACTCCAAGAATACATTGAAAGTGTTCTGCAACGTCGCAATGCTTTGCTTGGTGTGGCAAGTCAGAACCGAAACCCGAATCCTTTTTCGAAGAAACCTCAGTTTGATTTTCTGTGAAGTCGTCGTCTTCATATCAAACGAGTCACTTTTGACATCCTGTTGATAGGTGATGAATTAATGTGTAGACTAATAACTTTTGGAAGTAAATGCTGAATTGATTCAAAATGGTCTTCTCTAGTAGTTAAGTTCAAAGAATAAAAAAATAATTAAACTATATGCATGTAAAGTGTTATAATTTAATATACAAGGTATCATTTGTTATGAGGTAATTATATTAACATCACAATTTTTATTTTCACACCATATTTTAATTATATTTAAAATTCTTAATCTTTGCTCATTATATCACTTAAGTTTATAACGATTTTCATGTCATTCTTATTCTTTTCGTTAGTTAACACATTTTGTATTTGATAACAATTGTGTGTTCAAAAATGTGTTGAAGTGATGTAAGACAAATTTATTTTTTCATCATATTTTTTAAAAATAAATAAATAAAAAGTGCGAAAAAATATTTTCCCCTCGTTTCAAAACATGAAATTAAAATAGTGGAAATTACTCATTTCCCTACTTTTGAAAATCCTAATTCTAAAATCAGATTTCATGTTTTAATTTTCAAAAATCAGATATTTTAGATATAGATACATGCTTTTTATATTTAATATTAATATTAATAATATTATTATAAAATTAATTTAATTTACATACCCAACCCTAATTCATTTTCAATTCTCACTTTGTCTCACTACCGTATCTTCTCTCCATCTCTCTCCTCGATCTCACCGATGCCGCCCCCGACGCCGCACCCACGCCCTTCATCCGCCTCTGTATCGTCTGCCCAAGCCATCTCCCGCAACCGACGACGAAGGCAGCCGCCGTTGAGAACGGAGATGCTGCATCCGTCTTCTTCCCCTCCAATTTCCTCCACTACCGACACCGCTGCAACTCTTCTCCATCTCGTCGCCGCCTCTGCAACTTTTATGGATCTACTGTGTAGCCCATCCGTGGCTTTTAAATCGCCACTACAGATCCGTTCTTTTTTTAAATTTTTGAGTAGTGTTTGGAGGTGTGTAGTGTTGGCGCGGCGCGGTGCGGTGTGTGGTGGATGTGTGCGGTGCGGTGGTGGAGGATGTTTTCGGTGCGGTCCACGACGTGGTGGTGGAGGCGCTGGTGGTGTTGGTGGTGGCACGGGCTGGGGGGATGGTGGAGTATGGGTTAGGCTGTGTGTGGTGACAATGGCGACGCTTATGGTGATTTCTGGCTGTGTGGGCGACTGTGGCCGAGGCGATGGCGGCGATGTTGTGGGTACGGTGTTGATGGCGGTGGTCTTGTGGTGGTGTTGACAGTGTTTTGTGGTGGGTGGTCGTGGAGGCGCCATTGGTGATGTTGGTGGTGGATATTGGCGATCTTGAGGTGGTTTTGCAGTAGATGATTTGTGTGATTATTGGCGACAATGATGGTGCTGGCAGCGGCTGGTGGCATTGGTGAGGTGGTGGTCACAGAAGTCGATGGGCGACTATGGCTGTGACCCGATCTGTGACCTGTGACCTGAGCTGTGACCTGAGTTGAGAACTTGTGACCTGAGATGTGACCTGAGCTGTGACCTGGGCTGCGAACTTGTGACCTGAGCTGTGACTTGAAATATTGATCAGCGACCATGATTTGAAATCCAAACAACTTTGAACAAATAAAAGATATGATTAAACAACACTATTAATCATTACAAACAAATAACAATGCGTTGTGAGTTGTGACCTGAACTGTGACCACACAACAGGTAAGCTGTGACCATAAATGGTTACCGGAATAGTCACCGGAATCGGAGTAGTCGTCGGAATAGTCGTCGGAACGGTGATCGGAATAGTCACCGGAATTGGTGTCGTCGCCGGAGCGATCGCCGGAGCCGGAGTAGTCGCCGGAGCGGTAGGGATGGTGGAGGTGGTGGTGGGTTAATTTTATATATATATATATATATATATTTTATATATATTTATATATATAAATAAATATTTATATATGTGTATGTATAGGTTAAAATATCTGATTTTTGAAATGTAAAAGTTGTTTTGATATTTTTGAAATAGGGTAAAGTAAAAGTAGGAGAAATGAATTTTTCCCATTAAAATATCTACTAATTAATTATAGTTTGAAGATTAGAATTCGATGAAAAATTGTTAAAGAAATAATTGCTATGATGATTAAAGATCGAAGAGTTTAATTACAATTAAAATATGATATATCAAATAAAAAATTATGGTGGCAATAAAATCATCCTTTGTTATAGCATGTTTAGTTATTTATAATGACAAATTTATAAATATTTGCATTTTTTATTTTGAAAAATGTAATTTTTGTTACCAATAACTAAAATACAATACATAAAATGTAAATTTGCACAATATTTTCATTACAATAAAAAAACTTTAATATTTGCTCATTTATGCACTTACTATTTTTAACGTTTTTCATTACATTCTTAACTTCATCCTTCCTATAAATTAGCACAATATATCTCTCGTGACAATTAAAAAACTCCCGCACGATAACTTTAAAAGACTTTAATAAATGCGAAATTTTGATAAAATATCTCCCACTCGTTTTTAGGCATGTGAGGATTTGGGTAGATATGTCCATAGATGGACTAATTAATTAGTTAAATTTGGAAAAAAGAAATTATTTATTCTTTAAAAAAAGTGAGTTTTTTTATTTATTTTTTTGGTGATGAAAACGAAATAATTTAAAAGTAAAAAATATTTGAATCTAGAATAAAGATAACGAGATTGCCTAATAAGAAAGCTAAACAAAGGAGTCGCGGAATAGTATATCTGCAATTCCAGAGCATAGAAAATTCTAGTAATCATGTCTTCACGCGACAAGAAACCCTCAAAATCCTCGAGCAGCCGCGCCGGCGGCATCCGGACACTCTCCGACTTGAATCGGCCCTCTGGCCATGACTCGGACAGCGACTCTGATGGCCCACAGGAGTACTACACCGGTGGCGAAAAGAGGTCCTTTTTTATTTCCCTAAACAGAAAAAAAAAAAAAAAAAACCAATAGTGTTATACTGCTTGTGATTTACTTAATTATTTGTTTTCTTGTAACATTTATGGTTGAATGGAAGTGTTTGCGTCATTTGGGGCTTGATTTTCTATTGGATTTGATCAGGGTTGTTGAAAAAAAAAACCTTTAAATGTTTAATTGGATTAAATTGTTATTGTGTCATCTGGGCATGATTTTGAGTGGGTTGTGATTAGGGTTGCTGGTGAATTGAGTTTTCCCGTTATCTTTTCCTATTGTTTCTTCCTTTTGAAGTTAATACCAAGGCATTGCAAGATCATGATCATACATTTTAAAGAGTGAGAAAATTTAATATTTATATCTGTAGTTGGAGTATATACACATTTGAATGATTGAGCTTGAGTTGTATATGAGGGCGATTAATGTTGCTACAAGTGCTCAAATTATATTCCTGTAGTTATGTAACATTGCTAGAAGCCTAGGACTAGTTGATATTCTTGTCAAAGGCTAAATTAGTTCGCTGTTCAGCTACACTCAGATTCTGTTTGTTTATAAAAAGGTTTGGTTTCCTATAAAAAAATAAAAAAGGTTTGGTTTCTTAGGATAACGCATAACTGAAACTGTCAATTCTTTTAAATCCTGGCACAACCTTCTGGGTCCTTTGTAATTCATCAAAGTTCTGTATTGATGAAATTAGTTTGTAGGTGTATATGGGAGTGGGACTATCTAGCATTTAATTTTGGAAGTTGGATAAATTATTAAATATTATGATTCAATTTACTCCAAGAAGAAGAGTTCCTTTAGGTACAGAAAACGACTTTCCGCACTTGTAATCCATATCTAGCACATTTTGAAACTTCTTTGTCATACACACCCCTTTTAATGGGATTAAGGGACCTTATTTTTCATCTTGACATCAATGCTTGATAAAAATTATGTGTTCAACTTCATATATGTCTTGAATAAGTTCTTAATATATGTTGAACTAGATTAATTAGACTTTCATGGGCTTTCTTTCTTGGCTTTGAAATCCTTGAGGAAAGAAAATTATCAAATTTCTGAACTCATAGTTCTCAGTATGTGATCTGATGGTTTTAAGTTTGCCGCTCTAATGTTTCTGGGAAACAATGTTGTTTTTAGTTGAGAATCAAAAAGGGTTAGAATCTAGCGCATGGTATTATTTGTTGTTTTGTCGCGGCTTGCAGTGGGTTTGGTTCTGTGAAATAATTTAGTGAATCTTGCTGTGATGCACAGACACATTACATGTTGGAAGTACCCCTTGATGTATCCCCCTTTATTTTTGTTTTTCTACAGCCAGATATGTCGGCGTTAAGGTTTCTGACACCGTTGAGAAAAGAAACCACAAGCGTAACTATGAAATGAAAACTGATCTTTTATCTAAAATTAATCTTTCCTAAATTGAAAATCATAAAAAATATATTTTCTTTGCATTGAAAAATAAATTAATTAATTAACGGGTCTTGTCGCTACTACTATGAAAATCACATGTGCGTGATGGTAATCTTGATTGTTGGAGTGCTGACTCTATCCTTTCATACTTCATATAATAGAGAATATAAAATAGACAAAGTTGTATATTCTTTATTGCTTTTGAGCCTTTTTACTTGGCAAATTTAAGTTTTCTCATTCTGGAGTTTTGAAGTTTTATAAATTACCATTGAAAGGAAATTATCATTCAATGAATTTCCTATTTCAAATTGAAGCTCTATCTTTTTGGTGAAAACTCCTAGTATCACTCGAGCAATCCTATTCATAGTTAGTTGTGGTGAGCGATTTATTACTGAAAGTTGTACTGCCTTCGGGTTTTGGGACAAAACCTAATCTTTTGTCATGCCTTCTTGTTTCTGTATCTTCTATCTTTGAGTTTATAACTTACAGTTGTGCAAAATAAGCTCTGTTTGGGAGAAATTATAAACGGTTTAATTTATAAATAGATATAAATTAGTGAATAAGTGGATGGTACTTGTGGTTCCATTGAAATTTGGTTGGAAATAAAGTTTGGCCATTTATAATTGTTTATAAATTGCCATTTGGATGCTAAGTTGTAGTGATTACTCAAAAGTGAATTAATGCTCTGAGGCTTCATCTTTCCTCTCTCCATTCTTCCAAAAAAGGAAAAGGAAAAGGAAAAAGAAAAGAAGAAAAGAAATCGGAAACAAGAACAAAGGAAAAGACAGCTGAAAGAAGTGGCTAGCTTTAGTATTGGGAGTGCATGATGCATAAAATGAGTGTGCGTTTTTAATGTCACAACTATGAAAGATGATTTGTATCCCTTCTTGTTCTTTATGGATTCCTAGTGTGCATGAAACAAATCCTTGAATTGATGGGCTGAGTCTACTAGGTAGCTTCATGTTGCTTGAAATGATTGAATCTGATCAACACTGTTTTACATGTTATCATTCTGTCCACATATCTGTTTCTTCACTCTCTCTCTCTTTGCTGCCAGAAACATGCACGTGCCTTTTGAAATCTCATTCTGTTGATGCATATGATGCATTCAAAATGAACTGACCTTTTTATCATAAAATTTGCAGTGGTATGCTTGTCCAAGATCCTTCGAAGGGTAATGACGTGGATGCTATTTTTGATCAAGCAAGGCAGTTGGGTGCTGTGCAAGGCCCCTTGGAAAATCTTAATCCATCTTCAAGCTCAAGAAGCTTTACTGGGACTGGAAGGTTACTCTCGGGTGAAACTGTGCAATCTGCTGCTCTGCCATCTGCTGCTCCCCAGCAGCCTGAGTCAGTTGTACACAGCATTGTTTTCTGGAGAAATGGTTTCACTGTTAATGACGGACCTCTGAGAAGGTTGGACGATCCTGAAAATGCACCTTTTCTGGAGGTAACATGATTTTTACAACTTAAAAATGTTCTTAAAAGAAGCAACTGGAATATGGCGTTAGATCTTCTTGAAATGATGTTTCTGATTATCACGCTAGCATATATCAATATCACGCATTCGGTTGATGTTACATCTCATTTTTTTTTTTTTCCTTTTCTATTGCTTATGCTTATTTTATTTTCCCATCGGACCTGGTACATTATTTTAAAGAGTTATATCATGTTGATGTTTAGGAGTGGAGGTCTGTTAAAACAACAAATCTTCAGATTTCAAGAGCTGTTTACAGCTCATAAAATAAACTCCCCACCCCAAAACCAAATAATTCGTGATTACTCTTGGGAGTGTTGTTCACGACTTAATGGCATGATATTATGATATGGTATTCTATTGCAGAGCATCAGAAATTCTGAATGCCCTAAAGAGCTGGAACCTGCAGACAGGAGATCATCTGTTCATGTGAATCTTGTAAGGAGGGATGAGAACTGCCCTGTAAGTTTATGTCGAATCTTCTTCTGTTTCCTTGAGACTCACTCATTTATGGGCATAGGCACGAGTTTCACGTTCATTCAATTTCTTTTTTCATGATTTCACATCTTCATTTTCGTTTAATGTAACTTCTGAGAATTTTGAAAGACAACTGGGGCTCTAAATAAGTGTCCTAGATGGGGAAAAGAAGAGGTGGTTTAGGAAGTGCAAATACGCAATTTATCTGCTGTGAAAATCCACTGGCTTCTCCATTACTGATTCTACCTTTGTTATAAATGTCGTTGATGTGAAATAATCAAGGAAATGAGTAATTACATTGGCTTTTCATGTATTTGCAGGAACCAGAGAAACTTAAGGTTCCATTTCAAGGTACGGGTAGAACTCTGGGAAGTAGCTCCGCAACTGAGAATGTGGTCGAGTCAACTGTTTCTTCTCCCCTCAGAACTGCTCCAGCACCTTCTGTAGGCTTGGTTGTGGACCAATCACTGCCTTCCACCTCAATTCAGCTTCGATTGGCTGATGGAACACGCATGGTAGCATGCTTCAACTATCACCATACTATAGGCGATATCCATTCCTTCATTGATGCTTCTAGGCCGGGGGGAACCAGGACTTACCAGCTGCAATCAGTTGGATTTCCTCCCAAAGTTCTCACGGATCCGAACCAGACAATTGAGGAAGCCGGGTTATTGAATTCAGTCGTTATTCAGAAACTGTGATTGGCTACGTGAAATTTGTCTCTATTTCTCACATTAGCTACTTCTATTTGGCACCAAACTTATATCATGTTGGGGATTGATGTTTCTGAAAGCAATAAACTTGTATAAAAGATTCGTTTGAATATGCTGCTCTGTTTAACTACTATGCTGCTCTGTTTAACTACGAATCAAGTCCATTGGGAGAGAGCTGTATTTTCTGAGGGATCATTTTTGTGGATCAGTCGATGCAACATCGTTATGGAATATTTGACTTGTGTAACGGATTATATAGGCGTAAGCAAAAATTGTCAAATCAAACTGAAATTGTTGTAATTTATATGTTCAAGTGACAGTTACATCTTTTGGCTTCGGACTTTGATCCTTTATGCATAAGTCGCTAAGCTTGACATCACAGCTGGATTACCTGTTATGACAAGTCAGTTGCTTCATGATATGGAGTCTTGAATGTGAAACCTGAATCATCACTGGACCGTCTGTGGTTAATGCTCGCCCTCTGCATCAAGCGAACCAGTGCTTGCACAACCTCAGACATGGGGGGCCTAAACTCGGGTTCAAGCTGTATGGAAAACGATAATTAAATTTAGAAGAGATCAGTAAAAGGTCAAGGCTAAGACACCACAAGCATAGAATAATTTTGGCACCCAAACCTTTACCTGGACACACAGGGCAATAACGTCTGCAAACCGGGACAGAGATTTTGCAGGGTACATGCCATTTAGTGAAGAGTCAACCATCTTTGCTAAAGCGTCAATATCATGAAGTTGAGGAGTGGCCCATCTCACAAGTGACTGTTCTGATCTCACTCTTGAACTGCACCAAGAGCCAGGGAAAATGAAGAACGGAAAAGGAAGAAATCAAGAGAGTGCAGTAATCCTGAGAAATAACACTGTGAAAGTCTGTGATAGCCAAATCTTGTAGGATTATGTTTACCTATCAAGTGGCTTCCGACCTGTAAGAAGCTCCAACATAACCACACCAAAGCTATATACATCGCTCTTTACAGTGTATATTCCAGAAAAGGCAAACTCAGGAGCACTGTAACCGAATGATCCAACCATCTGGGTTGATGAAATCTGTCAATATAGTAATGGAAGTTACAATATCAGAAGCTATTTTGGTCTGGCCTGTGGCTATAGCAGCATCAAAGTCTGATTGCCACTGTTTCGGATCGGTGCAATAAACTAGTACACAAATCATATAACAACTCTATATTAACTGATACTTTCCAGTAATTTGAAAGTAATTCCATTTTTTCTTCCAGTTGGGTTTTTCCAACTAGAAATACACGAATAAACTTCCCAATCTCCCTTCACATGTCAATTACATAACATAATATGTATCTGAATAATCATCCCTTGAAAAGGGCATCAATAAAATCACAGCAGCAGCTAAACTGATACATAAATATTTACCTGTCGTTCTGTGTTTGGAGTCAAAGCAGCTAATCCACAGTCTGACAAATGGGGATTGAGCTCTTCGTCTAGTAAAATGTTAGCCGATTTGAAGTTTCTATGTACAATAGAAGGTAAACACACTTCGTGCAAGTACCTAAGCAAAGAAGCTTCATTTTAGTGAGCAAACCCCATGAGAGAGAGAGAGAGAAGGGGGGGGTGGGGGGGTGGGGAAGGGTCCATAAAACTCAATACACATGCATACTCTAAAGCCCGAGCAGTGCCAAGTGCTACTCTAACCCGTGCATTCCATGTTAGCATCTTGCTCTGATCAGCAAAGTGCAACATATCGTGCAAGCTGCCATTTCCAACATAATCATAAACCAGAAGACGTTGTCCATGCTCCGCACAATATCCAGCCAGTGGAACAATGTTGGGGTGCCTCAGTCGTGACATATTTGAAACAGCTTCGAGAAAATTATCTTCCTCCTGTAGTGACAGTGCTGCACTATCTATCTTCTTGACAGCCATAATCTGAAATAAATCACACACAAGAACATTCAGTTCACCCTTTTGAATTGTTTAAGAGGTAAGCATAAGAATACTTTTCACTTTTGACAACGTGACATTGCCAAGTGTCATGCCACAGTTTCCTCATCTCAATGCTAGGTCATCTGAACAAGTTTTTTTTTTTTTTTTGGTGAGAAAAAGATCCTATTCATCAGCATCAACAGCTCTGTACTGAAAGCAGTTCATTATCTATACTGAGTGTGAATCTCATCTATATTGAGTGTGAATTCAGTTTAGACCATTATAAAGTTGCCATTTCCAAGCGGGAGGCTAATGATTTTTACTTGCTTAAATTGCATAACATTTGACCGTTCAGTAATCAACTAAAGAAATTATAACTGTACTCAGATATGTTATAGCCATGAGAAAAATGAGATTACCTTTCCATTGGGGAACTCTGCTTTGTATACACGACCAAGAGAACCTTCACCAACTAGACTTTCTTGACTAAAGCTATTTGTTGCAGTTTGAAGCGCAGCAACTGTATAAGAAGTGGCAGTTACCGGAGACTTTGTTCTTTTAATAGATCCATTTTTCCCTTGTATTCTCTCACTTGCCACCCTTTCTGCTGGCAGAGGCTTTAAATCAGCTGTGGTAACTGTAGACTTTGCCCTTTGCTCTTGCATCTCCGTATTCACTAGACAAAAAAAAAACAGAGTTAATCATGCATAAATTTTAGTGCCACCTAAAAAATGAACCTGTTTGAAAGCACAAAAAACATGAAAAGATATTTAGAATATTAGATGTAGTGTCCAGGTCCAACAGCACTCTGCAAGTGTCTAATACAGATGCGTCTTTTTAGTAGGAGTGTTTGTGCATCAAACTATTATCAAAGATATGGCCACCATCCAAATATCAGGTCTACATTAACAAATAAGAAGTTTCTAAAGTAATTATTGTGATGATGGCAAACGGCTACCTTTATCCGTGCTGACAGGCAGGCTTGTGGCTGAGGTTGGTCGTGCAACAATTTCCTTCTTGTTGCCCCTTCGAAGACAAAAAACAAGCACAAGCATAACAAGAACTGCCAGTGAAGATCCTACAACTATACCTATAATAGGTCCAGTTGTCAACCCATTCTTTTTATTTCCATTGTGTTCATTAGGTGGGTGATCAGAATCCTGCGATGAATGACCACTAGGAGGAGAGTGATTTCTGTTATTGCGAGAGCTAGCTGGAGGAGGAGAGGTGTATGGCGGCGAAGGCGGAGCTGGGCCATTGGCAAATGCATTTCCATCATATCTGTTTTTGACATACAAGGCACATTAACAAAATAAGAGCATTATAATTACACAAGATATTTAAATGCATGCAGTCACTCACATAAAATTAGGGACAGAGTTTAGTTCTTCTGGTATCCACCCATTAAAATGGTTGTTCGCAACATTTCTGCAGAAAATAATATTAGAAATAACATTTACATGATATCAACCTCGATGGTTCAATTAATCCACGCAAGAGAGCAAAAGGTGGGGGGAGATCCTTACAAGTTAGTCAAAGGCAAACCAGCTAAGATGTTGAGAGAACCAGTAAGTTGGTTGTTTTGCACATGGCTGCCAAAAGAGAAATATACAGACCAGATCAGCAATAAACACAGAGCACACAAAAGAGAGAGAGAGAGAGAGAGAGGATACAATTTAGTAAGTTATAATTTTCATACTCACAGAATGGACAGATTTGTCAATGAATTGAAGGAAGGTGGAAGATCTCCAGTGAAATTGTTGAATGATAAATCCCTGCAATGGCCTCATGTTAATGAGTACTCACAAACAAGATTGAAACAGATTCCTGGCCACTAGTGTGGCTTTGTAATGTGAAACGTTAATAATAACTACCCCTCAAAATACAATACAATGACAGCTTTTACCACGAAGGGTTTTGGCATTGAGAAAATATTGCTTGCTTGAAAAATTGGGCATTATTCTCCTAATTGTACTGATCTAATAGACCAGTTAGTGATTGTTTTGTTAAAGTAAATTTGGTCAAAGACAACTGAGTGAAGTTACAGTTGAAGTTTTCATAAATGACAAACACTAAACATTATTGTACTTCCTAATACAGTATACTGTTTGATATTCAGACAGAAAAAGTAAAAATGGAATAACATCTCCAAGTGTTCCTATTTTTCTTATTACATTTACCATATGTATGAAGGACGACTAGAGGCATGCGTTCATTCAATAACTAAGATTTAAAATGCTCATGCAGATTAATTAACTTACAATGCACCTGATGGAGATTCTAGGAGAAATATGATTAAAAATAGAGTTTGATTTAGACCAAGTTTGATTAGTTTTTGATTAACTAGGGATTTGATATTTAATACGCTTATGATTTATCAAAAGATGAGAATGTTTGAATACATAATCTACAACTAAATGGCCAAATTTACGAAATGAGATTAAAATTTAACCCAGTGCCTTACAATGTTGCCAGGGCGGAATGATTGGCAAACATATCTCCAATTGACTGAGACAGCAAATTCCGACTAATGTTCCTAAAACCATGAATAACAGGTTTAGGAGTTAGGAAAAAACAGGAAACCCATCTAGATCAGATAATGCATCTAGTTGTTTTAATATATTAAGGGCATAGAGGATATGCTACTCACAAATAATTAAGAGAGGCCATGCTAGATATGGAATAAGGGAGATTCCCGCTTATATTGTTGTTTGCAAGGTTTCTGAAGTAAGATGTGAATAACATTAGCACATGGATCATTGAAATAAATACTACTACCATACAAAGAATTGCTCCTCAAAACATATCAAACATTACAGGTTTGTCAGGTTTGGAGGTAATTGATATGGAATTGCATCATGAATATTATTGCCACTCAAATCCCTGTAACAAAAGTAAATAAAAAATTAATTAACTCGATTTTGACAACAACTTCAAAACATTTTGAATAATAAGTGTAATGGAGAAAAGAGTTCTCTTACAGTGTCTTTAATGACATTAGGTTATTGAGCATGTATCCCAATGTTCCACTGAGTCCCAACCCAGAAATTTGACTGTTTATAGGATAAAAAAGATATTCAGCACAAAATACTAACTGATTAAGCCCTCAACGTGCTTGTAATATCAATATACACAATTCCAATAGAACATCACTCACACAGAGACAACAGCAGAACCCTGGCACATGACTCCCTTCCACGACTCTCCACAAGGATCACCACCACTAGATTTCCACCCAGTTAGCTGGGACGAACTGTTTAGTGAAGTGTACAAAACTTGAAGGCCTTGTACTGTCCATGCAGGCAATCACAACACCAGAATCAGTTGAACAGATATAAAAAGCAGTCAATCTGATACTAATGACAAATTTACATCATTGTATACCAAGCCAACACCATATACTCTCAAGCCTATGCTAGAAAAAGCCAACCAAATATATGAGAAAGAATGCTAGCCATGCAAAATATAATAATAGAAAATCAAGATGCCTGTTTTTGCAAGTGAGTCCCCCATTCTGACTTGCATTGACGGCTAGATGCTTAAAAACCCAAACTATAAAGAGAGAAGGAGCTCAAAACTCCGCAATTCAACTCCAGAGTTTTATAAAATTACCCGTAGATAAAAATCTAGCTTGTATTTGGTTTTAGATTCATCATATTTAATGCACCCTAGCCGAACTCAGTCATATCACATTGCCCAAGTCATAACAACTAAGAAAAAAAACACAAAATACCAGACCTCAATTCTTCAAATTTCTGCAGCACATATATACAGAGAAGCACGTGTACAAGAAACAGAGGCAGAGACAACATGCATCTAGATATGTTGATATATGGAATTGTCAGTCAATGAATCACTTCTACCCAGCAAATGATCAATTTGTAATTATCCTGGAATCCAGTGTTATACCAAGATTTGAAAATCGAATTTTCCCAACATGGACATCTAAATTATGTTCCCCAATCAAATTACAGGAGTTAAACAAATTACCTAATAATTCTATGATAACATCAAATCATTATTGGCAGTAAAATGCCACCATATGAAGGCAAGAACATGGCTCCTCTTTTAGTCACTTCCCTAAGAAAACATCATCCTTCATAATTAACCAAAAAGTTCATCATAGATTCAAATTATAACTTTTTCACTCACTCACGCCCGTATATGCATCACATCGCATCATTAAAGACCTTCAATTCCAAATTGTATTAGTATCAAAGTTGAAAAATTCTCATTTCCATCAATTTTTTTCCTCGGTAAGTCTGATTAGCTCACGGATCAAATCACTAAAATAACACCAAACAGAAAACACATTAAAACTTTACCATCACTAGGATCAGTAGTTCCACCAGCAGCATCACTGAAACTAAATATCACCGCAGCAATCAGCACAAGCGCAGTGAAAAATGGAGTAAACTTGACTGTCACTTTCGTCTCCATTTCCAAAATGTCGAATGACTAAAGTTAGTACAGCGCATATGTGAGGAATAACCTAACTGAGAACTGTGATACTGCGGCGTTTCAATGAAGTAGAAGAGGAGGAGGAGCTGTGATCGGCTGCGGTAGGCGTCGCCATCGTTAAAAGCTCTCTGGGATTCGAAGCTTTAGAGTTATTAAGAGAGAGAAACAAAAGCCAGAAATAAATGAATAAAATACGTCGGCAATTATGGGGAACCTACTGAATTTTATTAGAAAAATTACACAAATAGGCTCCAATCTGTTTCTCAGTAACAATTTGACCCTAAACCTTTAAAACTAAAACGAAAGGCAAGTTCATCTCAACATTACCTTGTGATCACTTTCATTGAAATCTAGAAGCATTGAGTGGGACAAGTTGAATCACAATTCGATAAAACGAATCAACTCATGCTCACATCGCCTTGTAAGCGAGCACGAGCACAAGCCGATTCACCCAGTGGGACGAGCAAAGCGGCTTAATTTGACACATTTAATATCCCTATTGATATCATTTAAATTTCCTACCAAGTTCCCAAGAAATAGCGTTATAATGAACGCACGTGTCTTAATTAGAAAAATTGAACGTGTGGAGACCATATAAATGATTTAACAATTATTCGAACAATTTATATTGTTGAAAACTGACTACGTAACTTAATTAAAAAATTTGTTGAATAAGTTGCTACTAGGATAGAGCGTTGGTTACCAATGTTGTAATTTTTCCATGATGATATTAAAAAAAATAGCAAAAGTGTTAATAAATATTCCGATAATTTTCGTTTTTGGAACAATTTGATCGTGGAATATACAAATTTAGTAAATTATTGAGGATGAACTTGCTACTAGATAAATAGAATACATACCAATTGTGCAATTTTTCTATGTAAATTAAAATAATCCGAGCAAGATTTTTGGATGGTAGTACGCTAGCAAAGTATGATCTATCAGAGTTTTTCAGGTCTTCTTTCCGAATTTAAAAGTTATATATATATATATATATATATATATATATATATATATTTTTTTTTTTTTTTTTAAATAGTGATACGATAAAAAAATATGTAGTTAAAAAATAAAGAAAAGTTATTGATGTTTAGTGTTCATTTCATGGATGACATTTTAGTGTACATTGTTGCAAATTGAAAAAATGTTGGCCGAAAACTGTGTTGTTTTAAAAAAATTGTTCAATCATGCGTCGAGATATAGTACAATATAAAAAATGTACTTGTAGCATGATTATTTAACCTTACCGAAGCAAATTATTACGGAATTGCCACCTAGTATGCATATGAATGCCCTTCCACCGATGTTGGACTCATTTGAAGTCGATAGATTTGTGAAGACAATCTTGTTATTTGTATATCAAGATTCATATAAGGGATTATATAATGTCACATGACACTCTATTATTTATCGATTTAAAATACGATTAAATTTTTCATCAAATCTTTTCCATCTACATTATTTTCAGTAATCATTTACGTACTATTTTTATGTACAGGTAACAAAATTCCTGTGAAGATGACTAAACTGTCCTTATTTGTGATAGTGAAATTAGCCCACTTTTTACAAAGACTTTTTAGTGGGTCGTTTAGTCACATAACAAACAAACGGCAAATATTATATCTTTAGAAAATTAGGAGTTATTCGACAAAACTTCATTATTATATTTTGATAAAACGTGGCAAATAATTTAATTAAAAATTGATAAAAGTTGTGGATTATATAAGATACTAGTCAGACTCAACGTGTGTTATATGTTATTTTGAAATACTTTATAAGTGCTGTGAAAGTATCCATTTGCCATTTTGATCTAAATATGAGAGAGATGCAAACTTCTAAAAATAAATGCATAAATGAAGATTGATGATAAATACGATACAGAAATTAATGTGAATGTTAATTAAATTAGAATTAATAACAAGGAATATGTGTGTGTACCGTGAATGTTAATTAATTTAGAATTAATAACAAGGAATGTGTGTGCGCGCGCGCGCGAGACATTGAATGTTAAATCATTTATATTGAATGAATACAATTTAGTTTTCAACTAAGTGAAACTAGATGATAATTAGTATGAATTGACTTAAATAATGAACTGTATTCTTAAATGTGAAATTCTAAATAATATTAATTAAATGAATGTTAATGTTAATTAATTATATTATTTATTACAGTCTATAATTAAATATATATTGAAAAACGAGAAAATAAAATATTATTGAAATAATTGAATTATAATAGGGTTATAATCGTCTAAAAAATGATTCTCGCACGTGATGTTTAACAATATTATAGATATGGTTAAAATTAAAATCATACACTTTTTATTCTATTTCATGCAAATCTAACAAATTTGCCACGATATCATGGGCAAAATGCAAATATGATTTGAAATGAAAAAAAAAAAAAAAAAAAAAAAACTTTCAAGAAACCTTGAAAGTTGATCTTGCTACATAAATATCCTTTATAGGTTGAGATTCTTGCTTTTATTCCAAGACAATTATCTAAATTAGACTTTTGAGAATTTATATTTTTCACAAAAGATAGTATGGACTTCAGATGGTTCGATCTAAATATTTCAAGAATCAGAATCACCCATTAAAATCTCGAGTATTTTGTAAATAGAATCATTCGATTCAATGTAATTTTTGGAATCAAATTGAAATCGACAAGTACCCTTCAATAGTTAAGTCAATCAAGAAGGGTAAGGGCGTGTTCGGTAGAGATTAAAATTGGATTAAAATTGAAAAATTAGTCGTTATTGTTGATTTTTATTAGATGGGTGAGACCTAATAACAGATATATTTTTAATTTTAAATGAATTTTAAACTGTATCGAACAAGTCCTAAATATTCTTGTCTACTATCTAGTTACTTGAATCTATTATAGACAGAAAGCAACAAGAAGAAGGGAGAAAAATGGCAGCTACACTCTCGTACTATACAAGTAACTAGATGTAAAAAAGTAGTTAATTATAAAGAGGGAGGGACCGTGGCAGGTGTCCTTTGTTCCGACTAGTGGTGCCCACAATGTCATGATATTTTGTCGCTGTATTAGGCCGTCGATGTCTAAAAATTGATAAATTTTTTTTTTTTTTTTTTAAATGTTGAACCCCAACTTTAAGGGTCTCCCATCGTCTCGTCTCTAGAGCATCATGGAGGACAAAATATCATTATTATTATTTATTCACCATTTTATTTTTATTTATTTATAAATTAAATCGTTTATAAATTCATCAAATAGAGGAAAAAAAAAGTATTGCTTATAACAACGTCCAGTCCGAATGTACCCTACCCAGACTTCCCATAAGTGTCCTACAAAAAGGCAACGATCCAGGGACTTGTCCTACGAAAATATTCCTCTTAGGGCATAGAAGGAGTACAAATAGAAAAAGTATCCAAGCTAACATCAGAAGCCCACTTATTTTTTGTCCTTTTATGAAGTTTTTAGTGCAATTATATATGGTGAAAAAGGGCTCCACACATTTAGATCCACGAGCTGGCTCAGTACAGCTTTTGGATGTTGAACTAGAAAATAGCTAATCCATAGGGAGAAAAGAAAACCTAGCCGAAGTGACTAGATTAGCCCTCCCCACGAAATCCAAAATCATCGATTAGGTATTTTCTAAAAAAAAAAAGGGATTCCATCTTCCCCTTTTACCACTTGGAGATATGCCATGGAAGCCATCGATTAGGTATTTTCTAATTCACATTTTAAGTAGTCATTTTGAACTCGATATTGACACAAACACAACTTCTTAACTCGAAGGAGAATATTTCTTTTTTCTAGAGTATTATTAGGAACAAATTTAGTAGAGACGGTATGCTTCGATAGAGGACTAGATCACATGATTACAAATCATGATCAAAATATACCACATATTATTTAGAGAGTGTATGGTGATGATTAAAATTAGATTTTTTAGTAGATTGTGATAGAAGTTTTTGAAATGTCTGTTTGAAAAGATGTGCGATCCATGAAAGATGTAGTTAATATTGATTGTTTGACGTAGATTAAAATTTGATTTTAATCCGTATCAAACGAGACCTTAGTATGGTGTTTGGAATAACTTTTGGGAAAAATGCATGGTTCAGGGATTTACTTTCACGAAATCAAAAATCAGGTCCCAATGTTTAAATTTGCAAAAATCAGGTTTTTCCATGAATTAATTAATTATATTTTACAATTAATCTATTAAATTTAATATTTAATTGTAATATAATATAATTGACCCACCCCGCCCCGCCCCGCCTCCACTGCTCCGGTGACCAACGACTGTTCTCCGGCCACGCTTAATTCCGGCAACTATTTTTCGGTGACCGTTGGCCGCCGCATAATTCCCGTGACTGCTTCTATTTCAAGGTCACAGATTATTTTAAGGTCAACAATGAAAAAAATTATAGTTCACAGATTTTTTATTGATCACAGGTTAAGCAAAATTTGTTGGTCACAGATCAAAAAATTTATATGTCACATGTTACGCATTTTCAAATTTGTGAGTCACAATTCAATAGTTAGGTCACATACACCCAAAAAATCGTCAATAGCTAGGTCACAGACACTAAAAAAATCATTACAGTTCAATAACTAGGTCACAGACACCAAAAAACCCACCACATATTCAATAACATGGTCACAGACACAAAAAAACCACCATAGTTCAATAGTTTGGTCACATACACACAAAAAATCGCAACAATTCAATATTTAGGTCACATACAAAAAAAAAAAAAAAAAAACAACCACCGCCCACAGATCTACCACCACAGCCCAAGACATATAACCACTCACTCACACACATAGATCCGCCACCACACCCACAGATACGCCACCCACACATAGAGATCTCGCACACCCACTGCACTGTCATTCTACCGCTTAAAAAAAAAATATGCCGTTCACGTTGCCGAAAAAATCTGCCGTTCAAAAAAATCGCAGCATCGCTGCCGTTCATGCTGCTGAATCTCAGTAGCGTCGTCGTTGCCTGCTGCGATTCAGCAGCGTATTCGCTGTTGAATCGTCGCTGCCAAAAATAGAGAGGAGGGGAGACAGAAGCGAGAGAGAACAAGGAGGGGAAAGGGAATGGGAAGGGGAAGGGGAAGGAAGAGGCAGAAATGAGAGGGAGAGGTGGCGCGACACAGCGGTGTCGTCGGTCGGCGGCGGCGACGGGGGGTGAGAGAGGGAGTAGATATGAAATGGATTAGGATTTGGACAGGATATTATATTTAAAATGAAGTTGGTGGAGTAGGTAGTGGGGTGGGTATATAAATTAATTTAATTTAAAATATTATTAATAATATTAATTGTGAAATTAAAACTTAATTTTTGATTAAATAAAGTAAAAACCTGATTTTTAAAATCATAAAACTAAACACATGATTTAGTGTAATTTCCTCGTAACTTTTTATAATAATACCCAAGTCTTTTGTCCAAAATTTTATTATCAAAACCATCAGATGCACTATTTTACTTTTTTAGCACCACTTTTAATATATTATGGCATTATGCTACTCTTCTGAAATTGAAATGCCAGAGACTGAAAAAGACTATCTACTCGATTCCAATAAATATGTTTTTGAATGCTGTATAGTTTGCCTTGACGAGATTTCTTCATGTACACTACTTTCTCCACGCGTTTCAAGTTTTATTTTCCTCAAATAATCTATATTGTCGCGTTATTCTTTATTTATTTGTTACTGTTGTTTGTTACGGATGATTTGAGTTCATAGCACTCTTGAATTAATTCCAACCAATACAGAAAAAAAATGAAACAAATTACTCTCCAAGTAAGTCCGTAACTTGAAGGCATTAGAGACGGAAAATTTTAGTCGAAACACTCAATAATTTCATATTATATGGATATTGATATGATTAAGAAAGAGAGACGTTAAAAATTAGAAAAGAATGTTTGTTTCTCATTTTTAAAATACAATCGGTCTCTTTTATCTACTTCATTTTCTTTATCTGTAAGGATGCTTTCAACCTTTAAGAAATTTGTCTTTAAATTTCAAAATCAAATTTATCTTAGGGTCCGTTTGATAGCCTAGAAAATGGGTGGAAAATGAAAATATTTTCTAACTTTAGCCAATTAAGTGTGTTTGATAGCACACAATTTTATTATTATTTTTTTTTTTTACAATTGGAACAAATTTTAGATCTAATGGTAGAAAAAAATATCACTTTAATGGACAAATTCTATAAAATAAAAACGAAGCCAAATGGATACCAAACTTTCAACATTTTCCATGAAAAATTATACTAATCAAATACAATTAATTACAATTCCAAGTAAACCATTTTCTAGGAAAATCAATTCCCTGTAAAATATTTTCTTTCCACTCATTTTTCATCCTTACAATCAAACGGCTAAGTGGAAACGAAACCTCGATTAGCATCTAATCAGAATAATTCCTACGTAAATGGTGAGAAAAGTATATTTCAAATCACAAGCCGACTTCCCAAATTTTGGTCAAATCCGGCTACCTTCCGAATTTCAACTTTACAGCTTTCCTGTTTGACTTGCACCCGACAAGTTTGCACGGATAATTGCACCGAGTTTGATTGGTTTTCAGAATTCTAAAAAGCACGTCTAGATACAAACGTTCTGTCTAGGTCGACCTATGTGCAAGAATTTTTGTTTGGTATTTTTCATTTTCCAATTTTTTTTTTTTTTTTTGGAAAATTGAACCTTAAGTCTTAAATTTAGATTGAAATTTGAACAAGTCTTGAGAGTTAAAAGATTCTCCTAATTATTATTCAAATGAAAACAATAATAGTATTTACCATTTTGGATAGTATGCACATTTATGAACATCGTTTCAATACTCAAATGAATAAATTTTTCAAATTTTGATTTTAACCACACATTTCAATGAATTCACCAATTTATAATTTCAAAAAACTTTACCAAACCAAGACTTGCGAAATAGAGCAAATACAATTACAATTGTCTACATATATACATTATTGTGTATATATTAATTAATAGTTTTGCTACAACATTTTACTTTATTTATTTACTTGTAGTTTGTCTACTTAATTATATAAGCAAGACCGTTCAAACTCAAAAATGACGTATTAAATAATCATTCCTAAAATATAAATTACCTCTGCATTGAATATGATTGATGGATCATTTTTCTATATTTCTCCTTTGACAATAGAATCAAAGTTAAGTAGATTATTAAGGGGAAAAAATAGAAAATCTTAGTCCAAAGAGGAATCAAAACCTACGCACGAATTAAAAAAATAAAAAGAATTGGTCATTCAAAATATTGTCTCGTTAGTAAACTATAATGTGAACTAACATGCCATTGAGTAAATTTAGGCATGAATTAAAGAATCGTAGTTCAAGTGTTAGTTTGTAATTGGTTAAAATATGGCCAACTATGTTATAATTTACGAGTAATTAAGATTCGCTGCACCCTTGAACTAGCGAGGGGCTCCACGTAAGTGCTAGCGTGGCAACAAATGCCACATAAGTCTTTAGTTGGAAGACGTGTAAATGGATTTGTGTTTGCCACCTCTTTAAAGCGAAGACCATAATGTGTTTGCCTATGTCTTCACTATGACATCATCTCTCCAGTTTTTGTGCATCATCGCCCTTCAAGCGAACTAGTGATGGTTGAAGGCGTTTTTGGGAGAAGTAGCCTTTGCATGGTATTCATACGAAAGTCTTCAAGAAAATTACCTTAAACATGTTCTAGGATTATGTACTTGATCTTAGATGATCAATCTTTGAAATAAATTACGATTTTACAAGGAAACAAACTGAAATGAGAAAACCTACCATAACTAAAGAGGGAGTTATGTACACCAATAAGAGAACGCGTAGAGTTGGGTGGGGTGGGGGTTGCATACTCAACGTCTAGCTAAATAAGTATCCTTCTCTTGAACCAAGCTAGGCTGCCAGGGAGGACACCCTCCTCGACAGCCCCCTTGGCCCTCGCAATAGTAGGGAGGAGCAGATTTTTTTGCCTTTTCTAATTCATATGGGTCCTACATGAATTCCATCACATGTGAGAGGATGTCGAATTTATTCTGACAAACTAGTTTAATCCCCTTCTCTTATAAATATATATACCCACGAGCAGGGGCGGACCCACATGGGGTCATGTGGGGTCAGATGACCCCACAGTTTTTTTTTTTTTTTTTCGAGTTTTAGGTTTTTTTTTTTTTTTTTTTAAACCAGCAGCCCAGCCCAATCCACCCAAGCCCAACTCACGGTTTCACTCTACAGCCCAATCCATGAAATCAAAAATCACGGTCCAAAGTCCAAAGTCCACTCCTTCAGTCCTCACCAGTCACCTCAATGACTCAATCGATTCCAATTTCCAAACCAGCTCCAGTTCCTTCTCGCGACGGGGCGACTTGAACGGCTGAACCTCCACCTGGACCACCTCTGACCTATCATCCGCTGGCCGCAGCTTCCGCTCCAGCCTCCAGAGTCCAGACGGACCAGACAGGCAGATCTGTAGTGAAACCGTGCGTGGCTGCTTCTTCTTGACCTGCGTGGCTGCTTCTTCTTCGAAGCTTCTTCCTCTTTCAATAATCGGCAGCAAGCCAGAAACAACAACCTTAACCTACTGTAAGCATTCCAATAGCTTGGGTCTTTTTTATTATTAGCTAATTCTTTGGAATCTTGGATTTGCGAATTGCGACTGTTTGGCACTTTGGCATTTGGGGTTTTGATTGTTAATTTGCTATTGTAACCTTAACCTACTGTAAGCTTCTTCCTCTTTCAATAATATGCATATTTGTGTTTGTCATTTGTGATTTGATTGTTAATTTGCTATGAGTTGCACTTGCCCTGTTGCCCACAGACTCCAGTGCACTGTGCTTTGCAATTGGTTAATCTCCAGACTCCAGTGCTTTGCAATTGCAGCTCTGGATAGACTGGATTGAATTGTGTAGAAGTAGAAGTGTAGATAGTATAGATTGAATTGCGTAGTCGGATGGGAGATCAATGGTTAAGTGATAGTTTGGTTGCATATATTGAAAACGATGTATTTGACAATATTGATAACGATGTAATTATACGACGTTTTCAGAGTATGAAAACTCGTAGGCTACAATTGTAATAGCGTATTTTCGTATTTTCGTTAATGATATGTAGTTTTAAATATTTTTGAATTCTCATTTTTGACCTCACAAGACAAATTGTCTGGGTCCGCCCCTGCCCACGAGGTAAATGTAAAAGTACGTTTTTTCATTATTATCTAAACTTTGGCCAAATCTATGCTTGCTTGTTTCATCCACACTTAATTTATCCATATACAACTCGTATTGATAGTTGACTTGACTATTGAAGTGCCGACGATGATAAGAATGTGATTGTGTCCTAGCAATTTTTGAGGTCAATAATATTCAATGTGTAAATGCATAATATTACATATAAACAAAATCAAGTGCGAATATTCGAAAAAAATTCCCAGTTCTCTCTCTATTTTGCTTGATGAAAGTGTCAAAAGAACTAACCCTTCGCCATTTCATAGTCAAAATTTTGCTCCAATCAAACCTAACCAAAACCCAAATTTTCCACGTCATGTAGTAAGCCACGTGGTTGTTGGCTTGTGGTCAACGTAAATCTCAGTCAACTATTTTTTTTTTTTCGTTTTTTTACTCTGATTTGACAATTCCGCCGTTTTATTGAATTTGTTAGATTATTTTAATTGCTTCAATTAAGAAAATAATAATAAATAACACAGAATATTATTTAAAAAAATTAGATATATTACTCATATGAAACCCGTTCCCATTATTTTTAAAATATATTTTTCTTTTTCTTATTTCAAATCACACATCATTCAATAAAATAATATTACTCAAATTCAATTTTTTTCTTATTTTTTAACTACATATTTTTCATCAAAATACAATTCAAAAATGTATTTTGGACAAAAAATAAGGCTCGAACAAGATCAAATAATATCAATGTAGAATAGATAAATAGAGAAAACATTAAATCCATCGAGTAGAAAAGCGAATGGTATAATTATGTTTCACACACCCTGTTTGGTAGAAATTAAAATACAAATTTTAATCTAAATCAAAGTCAACATTAAATTTAATCACATATTTTATAGGATCTAAAACGTTTGATCAAATATTTCATCAACTTTTATCAAAATATACTAAAAATATTATTTTAATTCTCACCAAACATAGGCTGAATATATTGCGAATCGAAACTAAATTTTACAAATACTCATATCTCCATCAATTATAAGTTTTTCCAACGAAAAAATAACATCAGAATTATTAAATTTTAAATTATGTACTTTAAAAAAAACTGTAAATTATGAAGAAATTGACTGCAAAAAGTGGGAGACCACAAAGTATAAATAATGGACATCAGCTTACCGAATGTCTTCCTTCCTTGAAAAAAAATGGATTTTTAGTAAAATAAAAACTCAAAATTTAGTTAGAATAATTCCGTCACATTTTATTCAATTTAACAATAATATTCTCTATTAAACAACAAAAATAAAAATTAAGTCTCGTCTTTACTACATTTCTTCTTTATTCGTCTATAATTTCTTTGTAAATGACAACTTTTCTGCATCTTAGATTCAATAGAAATTAAACCATTTGAATTTAGTATGAAAACAAGAAAAGTGGCAGCGTTTTGCCAGTTGCCTTGGCTGTTAGAATTTTCTCGTACACCAACTATTCAAATGGGAATTGTACAATGTTTACCTTAAAAAAAAAATTGTAGATTATATTTTGGCACGTAAGTTAAATCACGCTATAAAGTATTAAGAAAATGTATTGTACAACCTTGAGCACTTGAGGTCCCATCCTTTACACACAAGGCGATTATCCCGAACAAAGACATTTCTTTAATTGAACTTAGAGGGTGTTTTGCGTAGATTAAAATCAGATTTTAAGTGAATTGTGATAGAAGTTTTTGAAATGTGTTGTTGAAAAGATGTGGGACCCATGAAAGATGTGGTTGATATTGATTTTGAGTTAGATTTGACTTTGAATTAGATTAAAATCAAATTAAAATTTGACCCAAACATGCCCTTAGAGTTCCTCTTAACCTAGTTCATTGACATGACCTCGATATCCTCAACCCTGTGATCGTCACACACTTCCTTCATGTATTTAACATGGCCAAACAATTTTCCCTCATCGACCACATACTTAAACCCTATATGACAAATATTTTTTGAGATTATAAATTGATCTAAATTCATTACTAACTACACACCTCCTTAACTTTCCACATTTATCAATTTTTTAATCACATATTTATAGGACCCACCAAATTATAATTTCAAAAAACTTTGTCAAACTAAAGCTTAGTCCAAGAACTAGCTTGAAAAATGACGAAGTCCCACTTCAACCACTTTGTTTTAGCTATATGGAAGCAGCTTAAACCTCTTCCTGCACGCGAACATTCAGGTGAGTATTTACTACGCGCCACAAATTTTCACACTGTAGCCGAGTCGTCAGCCACCTACAAAAGATAGGCCGTCAAATACGTTGACTTTCTCCTGTTCATTTTCATCACGTGGAACCCGCCGCATATATCGGGGCCGGTGTATTTATCTCCCTCTTTCTTTTTCTGTTACGAACGAGTCAAACTCGGTCTGGACGAAGACATCTCTCTCTCTCTCTCCCCTATAAGTCTAAACTGTGGGCTCCACTGCCACATGGCAACCCAACCCTGACGCACCACCTTACGTATCTTTTTTCATATATATATGAACTGTTGACATTGCCTTGTTTTAAGAATTCAAATCACAATTAGTTTGCATGCTTGATATTTTTTTTCTTTGCTTCTTGATTTATGGACAAAGGATGCGATTGTCTTATCGTCGAAAATTCTGATAGAGTCGGGTTTTTCGGATTCGATTTAAGTCCAAGATTGAATCAGCAAACGAAAGATATTATGTTTCCTGTGCATCTGTTTCCGGTCGATGAGAAACCGATGGCTTTAGGTGAAGTAGACTTCTTTTCCGATAAGAAGACGCCTATTGTTGATCATGTACGTAGTCTTTTCATTAACTTTTGTACTTTGTGGTGACAACGTTGAACAATAACAAAAAGAAGCTAAAATCTCGAGTTCTATTGTGCAAGCATGTTGGATTTACGTGTATTTTTTCCTTTAATATAGACGGGTTTGCAACTTGATACTGCAATCAATGACAGTATTTCATCAGATCATGTGGAGGATAAGCTAGCCAAGAAAGAAGTAAGGAGATAATAAGAGCGAAATTGTTGAATATATATTATTAGCATTACAAGCTTTGATTTCTTATTTGGTTCTTTTTGCATATTTCTGGATTTAGTTGTCACAATTGCAAGTAGAGATTCAAAGAATGAATTCCGACAATCAGAAATTAAGAGGGATGCTTACTCAGGTCAACAACAATTACAATGCTCTACATTTGCAGTTTGTAGAACTAATGCAGCAACAAGAAAATTCAAGATCAGATGGATCAGAAAAGGATTTGTTAAGGACTAAAATGATTGGAAGGGAAGAGAGCCCCGAATCGGATGGCTTAGCTCCTAACAAGGTTCCGAAATTGAATCCCGATCAAACCCCCGAGGCTACTATGAGAAAAGCTCGGGTTTCAGTTCGAGTGAGATCAGAAGCTCCGATGGTAATCATTTATTCTTTCTAAAAATAAGATCGCCTATTGTTGTTACTAGTAATAAGAAAAACAAAAAATAGTTGACCCAAATTTTATTGGCCATCATCATATGTTGTTACAGTGGAACTAAATCTATATGTAATTGATTATAGTTATCCGATGGATGCCAATGGAGAAAATATGGACAAAAAATGGCAAAAGGAAATCCATGTCCACGGGCTTATTATCGTTGCACTATGGCAGTTGGTTGCCCCGTACGCAAACAAGTATGTTCGTGTTCATTATTACTTTCATGCTCGTTGAATTTTCAGACGGATGTGAACTTTTTTGGGTTCTGAAATCTTATAGAGAACTTCCATCTTAACTCTTGATGTTAACCTATTACAGGTACAAAGATGTGCCGAAGACAAAACAATCTTGATTACTAGCTATGAAGGTACACATAATCATCCACTGCCTCAGGCCGCCGTGGCTATGGCGTCCACCACCTCTGCCGCCGCTAATATGCTCCTTTGCGGCTCCACCACGGGTACTGATGGATTGTTGAATACAACTTTTCCGGCGAGAACTATTCTTCCTTATTCGTCTAACATGGCTACAATCTCAGCCTCCGCTCCATTTCCTACTGTGACATTGGACCTCACACAACCTCCAAATTCATTACAACAGTTCCAAAGAACATCACCTGCCCAATTCCAAGTCCCTTCGCCAGTGCCAATTCCACCAATGGCTCAAATTTTCGGGTCGAAATTTTCAGGGCTCCAGATGTCTCAGGATATCGAATCCGCCTTGCCAAGCCAGGCCGAACAACACAAGTCCTTTACCGACACGCTTAGTGCTGCCACAGCAGCCATTACAGCCGATCCTAATTTCACCGCAGCCCTCGCCGCCGCAATCACCTCCATCATCAGTGGAGCACATCCGAATATCAGTGACAACACAACCAACGACAATTCCAACGTTAATGCAAGTACTAGCAACAAGATTACAAGCAGTATTCAATAATTAAGGGTTTGTTTGTCTCCTATTATTGGGAGAAGAATGATGTAATGAATAGTATTTTTTGGAGAATGTATGGTTGAAATTTAAAGTAACTTTATTGGTTTATGTGTAGAATATTTTATTGGGTAAATGTATGATAGAGATTTTTTACTGTAGAAAACAATGTTTGATAAAATGGTAGACAAACGGGGGCTAAAACAGCTCTTTACTCTTTTTTACAAACTTGTATCAAATTTTCTTGTTTCGTTTTCACACGTGGTTCGATTATTGTGAACTAAGATGTTCATACCTTTTGCTTTTACGTATTAACTACCGAGGCAGATAAAATTACGTTCTTTCCTTCCATGTTTTTGTGTATCCATACGATGTGTGCCTACCATTCATATTTGTATAAAATATTTGAAACACAATTGTACGTTGGACTTTGTGGGTCGCAGTCGTACTGTACTGCATCCACCGTACAACTATGTTTACCAACGACCCCGTGACTCCACATGGTTAAATGTGAACTCGTTAAGAAATAGTCTAATCTAGAGGTGTCAATCCGGATGGTTTGGGCCGGGTCGACCCGCCAACATATGATCCGGTAACGGCCCGCGTGAAAATGCCCGCCCGCTACGGGTTTCGGGTCGGCCCACAATTCTGGACTACAACTCAGGCCTGCTCATTGACCTATCCGGGTTGAGCCCATGCAGGTCACGAGTAGCGATTTGTTCCGATTTGGTCCGTATGATTGTATAAATAAAATTATAAAAATACAGAATTTTTCATATTTATAGCAAACAAATATTTTTTTGTTAAATGTAAACTAAGAATTGAATAAAATGATAAATTCATATTTATACCAAGAAATGTTTGCATAGAATTCAAATTGAATGTTACATGAATTATTTATAATTTTGCAAAGTTAAATTTAACTTAAACAAATAACAACTAAAATGCATTTCTAATTACTATTATCAAATATTTATAGCATAAGTACATCCCAACTAGGTTGGTACCTACTTTTACTATAATTTATAATTTAAGTACATTCCAATTAGGTTGACGACTACTTAACTATAATATTTAATTTTTTTACGGGCCGCGATTAAGGTGCAACATGCGAAGCTCGCGGGTCACACTTCCTTGACTCGTGAACCACCCGCTCGGGTCACGGGTCAATCTGAGCCGATTTTTACAGGTCTGGCCAGCCTGTCCGTCTGTCTTGACATCTATAATCTAATCCCTTTTGCTTTGTGATATTTCTATCGTACCATTATTTTGATAAAATTGAATTTTGAATAGTAAATTTTTGGTTGAAAATAAGGGCCCGTCTGATGGGGATTGTTTTCACAAAAAAATCAATTTTCAGTTCGTTATTTTCAAATAATAGGACCTAGTCGTGAGAGAACAAGTCAAAAACTGCGACTACATTTTGAAACTAACGGTAGGAATTATACTTTCCAGCAGAAACAGACACACTCTAAGTATGAAAATTATAGAGTTTTAAAATAATTGTCATCCAAGATGACGAAATTAGAGAGTGAAAACTACTCTCATTTATTTATTTGTATATTAGCATTTAAGAACATCATGAGATAATCTTCTTCGCGTAGTTCCCGCCCGGAACAGGTCCTATTCAAAGGAGTGACTCTTGCATCTCCGTCAAAATCTCATTTTACCCTATGCTTTTTGACGAAAAGTTTAAGGGCACGTTTATCAACGCTTATAATTAACTATATTTCAAGGGATATATATTTATAATCTCGTCAAACTCTATTTTCATTCACATTTCTTAGGATCCATAATTTTTACCTCATTTTTAACTGCACATCCTCAAAACCCGTTACCTATAATCAATTACAAGGGCTAAAAGTATACATTTTTCAAACCTCAATCCTACCATCATTTTTCAAATTTATAATACAACATCAAGAAGATCAATTGAACCAACATCGCCATAATAGTTTACAAATTGATATATATTTCTCCCTTCTATAATATTACAATTTTGAAGAGCCACGTTATAACCACAATATACTCTGCTGTTAAAACATAAGCTGCAAGACGCAAAATTTGGAAAAAAATCAACAAAAACACAGACATGTTTCTTTAAATAACCTTTTTGCTATTGGAATGCGACCATTTTCGATCTAGAGATTGCAACTGACTTCGAAGATTCTGATTTTCCTTGAGCAAGCGATCATATTCAAGAAGAAATCCTTCTGATTGTTTCTTTAAAGATGTAGCATTGGCTTCTGCACTGTTTGCCTCTTTAATCTTTTCCTTGAGCTTTGACTCCAATTGCCTAATCTTTAAATGCACTGTAGTCTTCTCTTGTTCCAAAGCTTTGATTTCCTTTGAACCTGGAGTTTTTCCATCCTCAAAAGCTTGGTTCTGTTTCTTTACAGCTTCCATGCTCTTCCTTCTTATGCGAAGTTCTCGGATATAATGATGTAGTCTATCGATCATAAATGCCAGGAACAAAGAAAATCCTGCAACAAATTTGTACAATTTTTTTTTAAAAAAGTTACATATAAATACAGTCCACGTATATTTATTTTGCATGTAATAATTTTCCTTATTTCAGTCAATGCATGTAATAATTTTCCTTCTTTACAGCTTCCATGCTCTTCCTTCTTATGCGAAGTTCTCGGATATAATGATGTAGTCTATCGATCATAAATGCCAGGAACAAAGAAAATCCTGCAACAAATTTGTACAAATTTTTTTTAAAAAAGTTACATATAAATACAGTCCACGTATATTTATTTTGCATGTAATAATTTTCCTTATTTCAGTCAATGCAGGAATAATATAGTGACAATGATTGCAAATCTGCTATTGCAAGTACCATGTTTACTGGATTTGGAGGAAAAACTTCCTTCCCAACTGTAAACTACAAAATAACCAGTCACTAGATTCAAATTCAAAAAATAAATTTGTATATATGGGCTTTCAAATTTCCGTCATTATTGCTGAATCATATTTGAAGGTAAACATTTTAGAAAGATACCAAATCTATCGTCAAATATTCAATATGATTCCACAAGATCTAGTTTCATTCTAGCCAATAGAAAGGATCTTCTGATTTACTCAGCTTTCGACTGAGAGATAAAGGAAATTTGTACTTCTGATGTAATATGAGAGAAACGTCGATTGGAGCTTTAGCCTGACTTACTATGCACTCTGCAATCCACACTCTCAAAACAAACTCCTTAGGTTGTGAGTTAAGCACGGGTATTAGACTATTAGTGGTACTCTCTCTCTCTCTACTAGTAGATGATAATAGATGTTTATAAATTATTAGGGCGTGTGATAGAAATTAAAATCAGATTAAAATTGAAAATATAGTCGTTATTGTTGACTTTTATTAGACGGGTGGGACCCAATAACGGACATATTTTCAATTTTAATTGGATTTTAATCCGTGCCAAACAGGCTCTATAATATGTCAAATTACAAAACTTAAGATTGGATATTAGTTAGGACATGAAGTGAATACAAATGAACTTTCTCCTAAAGATATCCGTTGCAGCAATACATAACAAAGTTGAATTATGCATGATTAATTTGTTTTTACTTTTTCTTTACCATAAAAGATAAAACAAAAATTTAGGACACTAGTTCAATGCAAACATGTATTGCTTTCTGACATGTATAAGTTATTAGCGAAAAAAGGATAAGCCATATGTGCATACACACCTACAAATTCACGTGATATAATTAATATACCAAGGAAAAAAACGATCCAGCTAAGCTAATCAACCAAGTTTCAATACATAGATTACTTGATATTGATGTGTTTGATGTAATTATTTTTGAGTAGCATATTGTTCAAGAATAAATTGAATAACATGCTGTGAGATTCATCCAAATCCAAGCTTTTTAATCTTTTACAATCACACTTTTTATAGGTTTAAACTTCCCCACAAGTAGCCACTGAAAGATTCTACAATGAAAGTTAAAAATTTAGAATAATAAATCTTAATTCATTAACAAAAGAAACATCTAAGAGTTTAACTCTATTACAAATAACATGCAGGGGTAATTAAAGATAAATAGCCACAGGTACCTGCCATCTATCAGTAATTTACAGTTACCACCACAAGACTATGACAACAAACTAAGGCCATGTTTGTTTTGGATTAAAATCAAATTTTAATTTAAGTCAAAGTCGAAGAATCAATATTAACCACATCTTTCATGGTCCATGGCTTTCCAACCACATTTCAAAAATTTCTATCTAATTTTAATCATCGCCAAACACCCACTAATAGATAGCTTGTTTACCCTCACGTAAAAACGTTTAAGCTCTTAAAGAGGGCCCACATATATTCATTTAAAATCTTGTCTTAGACATGCACAGTCACACGCGGGCCGATTCATTTCTTGATCAAAGATCTGACAATTGAAAAGCTTAAACCAGGAAAAAATACACAATTTTCAACTATGCTAGGTTATGCTAGGAAAAAATACACATTTCCTGAATTTCAAAAAAGAAACACTGAAAATCCTTGTTAAATAAATAACATTTCAAAACTGATAAAGATTGATGAAAACCTGATTTACTTAAAAATGCAAATGCATCCCAATATATACAGATGAACAGTTAACATATAGGTTATGCAGTGCAGCATAATTTCGGATTTCGTAAATTAAGGGACCAAATTAAAAAACAAAACAAGATTTTTGGAACTATTACCCATGAGAGAAGCTTCGAGAAGATGCTTAGCAAGAAGAATCTGATCAGTAGCGTTGAGGTCACCATCATCAGTCCAACGCCTATGGATCGCCACCACATTGTACCCGCTGGACACCATCACTACAAAAATAGTACCCGCCACAGTCTTGACCACAATTGGGCCGCGTCCCCTCTTGACCCTGTCCAGGCCCATTATCACTAGCTTCCTAAATGGCGTTTTGAACATGAACATCACGATTAGTGCAATCTCCACGAATATCAGAGTAAAGAGCAATTGGATCATTTTCGTTTTCCCTCTCCTCTGAAATTTGGTATTTGTGATAGAAATTGAGGGCTGGTTTTTTAGGAGAAGTATAGATTGATCAGAGAGGGTGAAACCTGAAAGAGGAATGGGGTTAGGGTCTTACACTTCGTGCAAGAAGCAAGATCCACCTTCTGAACCCCCAATGCAACCATTTTAAACGGTCAAATCGAATTGATGAATTGGAAAATTGGTTCAAATGGTCTCAAATTTTTGTTCATCTTGCATTTTTATCCAAACCTTTATATTCTTGGCATAACTTGCCCAATTCTATCTAAAAATACCATTAGTTTGGAGCGTGGATTGATTGGATTCGACTCCACACACTTTTAAGGAAAAATTATACATGTAGTCCTAACTATTTTCATTTATTTACATCAATGAGTCCCAACCCCGACATAATTAATAATTAAAATAACATGTCAATGTCAAAATAAAATGGTGTAACGGAGAATGTTTGTATTTGTTGAGTCGTGTGTGCATTTTCTACAACTTCTCTACACAATGTCATGCATTCTTGTAGGAGAAAATTACCTGAAATCATGTTGTTTAAATTTTAATTTCATTAATCAATCATTAACTTTTTCATTCTTTCAAAAATGAGATGATCACATGAATGTAACTAACATGTCGATTACAGTTTATGTCACAATCAGATATCATACTAAATCATAATCATTCATCATAACAAGCCATGTAATACAAATTTCGTGTTGAAAGACTCGACAAAATACAAGATATTAGTGAAAATAACCGTCGTGTCAACTTGATAACATGTTAAGTAAAGTGGATTAAACTGCATTAGATACTATTAAAAAAAAAAATTTAAAATCTTGTCTAGCGTATGACTTGATCTATTGTGTCCACTAATCATCACGCCTAGAAGATAAATATACACGAAGAAAATACCTTGGCATGCAACCCAATAAATGCCTTTAATTGCACCCATAGATTTGACAGCAATACAATCAGTTCATCAAGAAAGGCAAAGGTAACAACTGGGAATTTAAAAAACTTCGAGAACCAACATACAATTAGGATGGCTTGTAATACTTTGTGGGTACAAATGGCATTTTCGTGACAAGTCCGTCGTAGGACTTTCCACGAATCACAACCTTAACTTTCGTCCCCGCCTTGTGCTGTCCAGATTTTACATACCCCATGGCTATGTTCTTCTTTAGGCAGGGGCTAAATCCTCCGCTGGTGACTTCTCCTATGTTTTGCCCTTTATCGTCTTGAACCTCACTATGACTTCTGGCTGGTGGACCTGAGGAGATAAAACCAACTCGCCTTATTTTTGGGCCCTCTTCGATTTGTTTGAGTATTACTTCAGCACCAAGGAAACCTCCTTGTGCCCTTCGTCTCTTCCCAATGGCCCATGTAAGTCCTGCCTCCACTGGTGTTGTGTGCTGCTCCATGTCGTTGCCATATAAGCACAATCCAGCTTCGAGTCGAAGACTGTCTCGGGCACCTAAACCCGTCAACCGTACCTTACCATCAGATTTCTCCAGAATAGCTTTTGCAAGATCAACAGCATGCTCCGAAGGAACTGAAATTTCAAAGCCATCTTCACCAGTATACCTGAAAGTTCATAAAGTTAACTGAGTAATATTTTTTCACCGGTCAGAAAGTTTCAAAGAAGCAGTAGTTGACAGAACTCGACAATATAGTGAACAAGATTTCAGCTCCTTTTTCTTTCTAGTATAGTACACTAAGGACTGTAGAGTTAACTTCTGAAAATTGTGCAAGTCTTGAAGAAACATGAAAAGGTATATAAATAACAATCTAATCGACTCTCCCATAATTGTCAGATGTTAAGATCTCATGGTCCCTCTTAATTTTTAAGACAGTAATCATTTGAAGAAACAACAAAAGGAAATGCAACATACCCGGTTCTTGTAAGGAAGCAGGACACACCATTGATATCTAAGATGTGAAAGTCGCTGAAGTAAATCTTACTCAAATCATCTTTTGTCAGGTGCTGTAGAGCTGGGGCTGCAAGGGGACCCTGCACCAGACATAAGGAAAAGTCACATAAGCACAAGATCTTAAAGAAAAACAAGCTAAATATATCACTTATTACATTCCTTTTTAATTTTAATAGCTACAACTTTCAACGGAATCTAAAAACAAAGAGAACGCATAGTGGTTGAAATGTGATTAACTGACCTGGAGGGCTAGAAGGGACCGCTCATCATGGATGTGCCAAGCGACATCACCACCTTTCGATGTGAATGACTTCATATGTTCCTCAATATGGGCAAGATCTTTATCTCTGCATCCTGCATTAACAACCAGGTATATGTGGTCATTTGTCACCTTAGTTATCACCGAATCATCAATTGCACCTCCCTTCTCATTTGTGAAAACTGTCAAAGTCCCTGTCCCGGGTGCAAGACCAGAAACATCGGCAACCACTAACTTTTCAAGAAATGGTATGCAGTCCTTCCCTTTGAGACTTAAACCACACATATGAGAAACATCGAAAAGGCTACCATTCTCCCTACAGTTTAATGTGGAGTCCATAATTGAGTCCTTGTACTGGATTGGCATGCTCCAGCCAGCAAAAGGCACCATCTTCCCCCCATTGGCGACATGGAAGTCATACAGAACTGTCTTCTTCAGCTCAGCTTCGGATGCAAAGCATCGACGAGTGATAGTCTTCTTATTAGCCTGAGCTAATTGACGAGTTATTGATTGACCAAGTTGCCACAGTCCCCCTCCCCTCATATTTGTATATATCTGATAAAGGCATCATGTTAGGGATTCATCAACAAAATAGCAAAAACAGGCACCCACACACAAATTTCAGAGACTCACCCTCAACGTGATACTACCTCAACTTGTCGCCTACTAGATTTTCACTATAAAGAAGAATATTAGGACAACGATCTCACATCTCACTATTTAGAGAATCCTTAACCTGATAAATGTCACATATGTATAATTGATTCTGGAGCTAAAACAAATCTGGAACCAAGGTTTTGATGGTTATTCGTCTATAAAATTAAACTCGTTGAGCAAAATGTCAAGAACCTAACCTCTTTCTAGGTGAAAAATCGTAGAAGTAACTTTTAGCATTGGGTTCAATTTATCATTAGAAATATAGAACATAGAATTGATAGTTCAATATGTACACATTTTCTGCAATCTTCAAAGACATATTAAATCAAAATCTGATCAAATCATGGTAATCAAAATCCTATATTTCTCATATATATATAAAAGGATTCTAGTTAGATTTCCCTTCTGCATCATACACAGACACCTCATAACCAATCAAATTAAATAACATATAGAACCCAATTCAAATCTCATTCTCCAACCCAGATCCTATACTGTTTCTTATGAAATTTAATAGAACTAGATCTCTCATACCATTAACAAAGGAATTATATACAGAGTAGCAGAAAAGACAAGAGCTTGATGCAGTTGCGAGCATCTAATGTGAAAATGCTTATATTGTGAAACTCAAACAAGAGATTCAAGAACACTTACTGATTAAAAGCTAAAAGGGTTCCTTTCTCTTGAAAATGGTATTCTTGGAACCTAATTCAGAATCTTTGGCACAGATCCATATATTTTCTTAAGTGGTATAGGAGTGAGTATATATATGTCATGTGTAAAAGGTAATATGATATTTAATGGTAAAAATAATATATAAAAATGGAGATGTTTGGTGGGATGTAGTGGGTGGAGGAGGTTTTCTCCGCTGAATCGAGGCCCATCCTCAGTGAGTGGTGCTGAGATTTTAGTTATCCAATTGTCTTTGTTTGGTAAAGAGGATGACTGAGGATGCGACTTGGAAACTTATTATTTATTCATTTTTGAATCTTTTACTGTAGCCAAAAATTTATGTAATAATCTTAAAAATTATTTATTAATTAGTTTGTTAATAAATAGTATTGTGTAATAAACTTTGAAATTATCGAAAAGAATTTAATTTTTCATTTTATGAAACTTTAAGTATGGTGCGTGCATTTGAATAGATCCGAATTAGAGACATGGAATGTTGGCAATCATTTCTTGTAATAACTAATAACAAAAAATAAAATTCACAATAACAACTTAGAAAAAATATCGAGTACTATGTCTTTATGGAAAATAGACTAATGTAAAACGTAGAATATAATATTTAAAACAATATACGAAAAGTGTAGATACATTAGTCTATAACCGATGGTTAAAAAACCATCACTAACTACCATGTCATTTTTTCTCTCTTAATGCCACGATCAACTTGTCACACACTAATGAGAATAGCGTTGCTCCACGTGTCGATATCACATTAAATCTGTTATTTTCATATTCGATGTTTGTATTACTTAAATTGGTTTACGAAGCCAACTTGGGTGGTTTACACCATTTTTCAACCAATACCAAATTGGATTTAATGTCAAGAATATATTATTCAACAGCTGACTTTAACAAGAATTCCAACAAAGAAATGTATTCATGTCTTAAAATAAGACAAGAAACAGCATAAATATATTATACTTTTTCTTGTTCCAAGTTTTTTTCCTATGGATAAATATACAAGTAAATCAAAATCTCTAAAGCTTCAACATTTTCAGAGGAAATAGAGGAAGCCAACTTCAATTATGGCAAAGAAAAATGTGACTTTGATCACCGAAAGCTCTTATGTAAGCTAGCGCCCCGCCCCGCCCCCTCTCGTTTATTGAGACTTTGTTTCGTCTTAAAAGGTCAATACTTTTGCAAGTACAGCCCTATCGTTAAGCGATGTGCTCCTTTAAGGCTTGGTTCTTGTTACGAGAATTAGCCCAAACCATCTTTCAAGTGATGCCAGATTTTATCCTTGACATCTTTCACACTAAAAAATAGGCACTATTTTGCAGATTATACTGGATAATGGAGTGGTGAGGGTAACTTTATCAAAACCACAAGGACTATTGACTGGCATAAAATATGGAGGAATGGGTAATCTCCTAGATATCAAGTCAAATGAATTGAATAGAGGGTAAGTTTCAGATCTTTTTATTGCATATTAGAGAAATTAGAATTTTCATTTATAAATTTTATAGCATATTGCGTAACGTGGCTTTACTTGTTCTTGATGCTCTTTATGGCTATGCCAACATCTAACTGTACTGAAAGACTACACCTTACTCAATTCCCAAATCCATGCAAAGCCACACTAAATAATGAACACCACCAAAGACGATAAAGAAAATTAGTTCCGATATTACATTACTATGTTCTTATAATGGGTAGAACATGTATACAGGTATTGGGATATCAACTGGAGCTTGCCGGGAGGACAGGACAGATATCAGTTGTATGTATTTTCAGTCATTTTCTGGGAAATAGTTCATAAGTGAATCTAAAAAATTATTATTTTCAATTCAGGCTTAGAGGATCTGAGTATAGTGTGATTACTTTGAGCAATGATAATGTGGAGGTTTCATTTAAGAGTACTTATGATCCTTCAACTCCCGGAACCAAACTGCCACTCACTGTTGACTTGAGGTATACTACAAGCCTTTTCCTTCAAAATTTTCACAAAATTTGTCAATAAACATAACAGATTGTTATTTTTCAGATACATTGTGAGGAGTGGCATCTCGGGTTTCTACTGCTATGCAATATGCGAGCGTCCTCCTGGATGCCCTGCCTTTGATCTTGCTCAAACAAGAATGGCGTTTAAGTTGCGAAGAGAAAGGTTGAATTCCCTCTTGTATATTGCCTAGCTTAGCTGTAAAAGTGAGGTCCAACTTATTTATTTGAACTATATCTTCGACTATTGAAACAGGTTTCATTACATGGCAATCACGGATGAGAAACAGCGAATAATGCCAATGCCAGAGGATATACTCCCTGATAGGAGCAAACAGCTTATTGTACCTGAATCTGTTCTGCTTATCAATCCAATTAATCCAGACCTCAAAGGAGAGGCAAGTGAAAATTTATTTCATCATGTGCAGGCTTATAACTTATAAGTGCTAAAAATGCATATCCAAGATGATAATTGTACTTTGTATGAAAATAAAGCAGGTAGACGACAAATACCAGTATTCAATGGATAATAAAGATGGCGGAGTCCATGGATGGATAAGCTCCCACCCTATCATCGGTTTCTGGATCATCTTTCCGAGCCATGAATTTCGCAATGGTGGACCTACTAAGCAAAATCTCACCGCACATACTGGTCCAGCTTGCCTCGCAGTAACCTTTCTCCCTCTTGCTCCCATTCATTAGTATCAAATTTCCCTTCAAATCACTAAATCTAGTACATTGATGTGAAAATGAAAAAGAATTCTCGTGGGTTTTCTAAGAAGGCATAAAAACACGTAATAACGGAGCTGAAATACTTGAACTTTGGGTCACAGATGTTCCATGGAACTCATTATATTGGGAATGATATTTTGGCTCACTTTGAAGAAGGTGAAACATGGAGTAAAGTATTCGGCCCCTTCTTTGTATACCTGAATTCGACCACGGATATATCAAAAGCACACTATTTATGGATAGACGCAAAGAATCAGGTACTATTTAACGCAATTTTTCAGCTCTTTCATCCCAATTGTGTTGGCCTGCAACAACATACTATGCATTGTTAATAAAATTTGGGATTGGATATATGAATTCTTTTTCTCCATCTGTTCAGCTTATTGCTGAGTCCACTCAAAGATCATCACACAGTGATGCATACTTCTTGGGCAATGGGCATCAATAGTTCGTCATATCAATTTATTAATCCATTTTTTTCTTGGACGATCTTATCCTAGAGGTTATTTGAAGAGTCGTTATGGCCATATGATTTTGTCTCTTCACCATATTATCTTACTTCCAAGGAGCGCGGTTCAGCTACAGGCCGAATGTTCGTCCAAGACAGGTGACGATTTCATCCCTATTGAAATAAATATTGTTCAGGAAAGAACTAGGTAATGAACTTTATAAAAAAAAATATTTTTTAAATTGTTTTACATTTTTAACTAGCTGCTTATTCAATTTCTTCTCAAATGTGTCTAGATTTGTCTCAAGTTCCCTAATTCCCACAAAGTCTGCATACATTGGTCTATCAGGTGCAAGAACTGAAGGATCCTGGCAAACTGAAAGCAAGGTTATAACTTAAAAACAAATATAAAACTTGGAAATTTTACTATTTGCCATGTGTCAAACTGTTAGCGTCCATTACTACATACCAACCATGCCTTAAAATTTCCGTGTTGTAGGATTACCAATTTTGGGTACAGACAGATTCAAATGGAAATTTTACAATCAAGAATATTGTACCGGGAGTTTATGGCCTTCATGGCTGGGTTCCGGGTTTCATTGGTGATTATTTGGGCAAAGAACTGGTGACCATCTCTGCAGGTAAATGTTAAAAAAGGAAAACAAGATTGTTGTAATCATTTACCGAAAACTCTTGTTAACATGTATTGAGGATGAACCAATGTAAATCTGTGTTGTTTTGCTTATTTTTCATTTTTCTTCTGTTTATTACTCCTCTTTTAAGAAGCGATTAGAGCTTACTCCCTAATGTTTTAAAGTTCTACAGGAACACAAACACAATTAGGCAATTTGATCTATGTACCCCCTAGAGATGGTCCAACCATATGGGAGATTGGGTTCCCAGATCGTACTGCCAGTGACTTCTATGTTCCTGATGTGAACCCGATGTATGTCAACAAGTTGTTTCTTAACAGCCCAGAGAAGTAAGCATCATATCCACTCCTTATTACACTTCCAAAGCACGTCCATCTTGTTAAACTATGTGAAAGTAGCTCTTAACTTGAAGGTCCAGCACTATAAATGTTGGTGTGTGATTTGCTCATTTCCAACTTTTATTTTCATTTATTATCACTTCCGTAAGTAGGGATTAGTGCTTAGTCCTAACAGATCTATTACGATCATGAAACATACCGTACAGGTTCAGACAATACGGACTTTGGGATAGATACACAGACATATATCCTGAATCAGATCAAGTTTTCACAGTAGGCATCAGTGATCCGAAGAAAGACTGGTTCTTTGCTCATGTCGACAGGTATTTAGGCCAGCTTTTTACGTTCCCTTGGTGAAAAATGCACTTTACGTAACTTATGATACTTTCAGGAGAAATGCAGATAACAAGTATGTTCCTACAACCTGGGAAATCAAGTTTAACTTGAAATCAGTAATTGGAGGAATTTATAAGTTGAGATTGGCCATTGCATCAGCTAACCGTACTGACTTACAGGTACCATTGCCCGTTCTGGGATCTGTTCTTGATATAGACGTCATGACCAAGCTGGCTTTTAACCAAAGTGAAAATCGAGAAAGGACAGAAATAATGTGAACACAAAGATTTTATGTTTCAACTCATTTGGTGATATATATTCCTTTGTCGCAGGTGCATGTGAACCAGATGGATATCAAACACCTAGTATTCCAAGTGCTGAATTTAGGTGCAGATAATGCAGTTTGTCGACATGGTATACATGGACTTTATCGACTTTTCAGTGTCAATATCTCCTCGTCGTTGTTTTTCGAAGGAGACAACTGCATTTTTCTTAACCAGGACAGGGGTGGAGATGCACTTTGTGGTGTTTTTTATGATTATGCAAGGCTTGAAGCTCCAATGCCTTCAGAGGTTTCTTAGAGCAGCTCCTACAACTTTTAAATAAGTAACATCCAGATTTTTCCTTGTAACATGATTTTCTTAATAAAAACCACTTAATCTACCATTCTCTCTCTCTCTCTCTCTCTCTCTCTCTCTCTCTCTCTCTCTATATATATATATATATATATATATTTTAAAAAGACAACATAATAACTCTTATAAACATGAGACTTCTTAAGTTCATATGGATAAGTTTATGATATATCTCAATATTATTTACCAATTGATTGATGTGTCATGTACTTGATGTTAAACACTGATCCTTAGTATATCATCTTTCATTATTAACTACGAATGGTTAAAAAATTGAGTTTTCACATTATACTCTTGGTGATACAGTCACGTTTGTCTACATTACTTTCATATATTTGTATACATCTTGAACAAGTTTGGTATGCTAATATTGATAATTTAAGGACGTTTAATAAAGAATAATTGGCCAAAAAATCATTTGCTTGTATTGTACAAATCGTTTGTATCGTTTCAATTTTGACACTTTCATTCTCATATCCATCAAGTGTTGCGCAAATCATTCCTGCCATCCAATTCTGTCAATTTCTTCTGTTAACTTGTCGTGTGTGAGTCACTTGTTTAAAATATTCAAGGGCATTCTTGTCAGAACACTTCACAGTTTCAGTTTTACGTCATGTTTGTTTACAATTGCTTAGAAGGTGGTAGAGGAATCGTCACTTAGGGATGGCAAAAAAATTCGTCGACTCGGAAAAAACTCGAGCCGGGCCCGGCTCGGGCTCGGTTACAACGAGTCGAGCCTCATGTTTTTGGTCGGGCTTTGCTCGGCTCAAACCCAAAAAAGCTCGACACAAAAGAGTTCGAGTCGAACCCGAACTTTTTTATTTAATTTATAGTACGTATAAACCGCACAAATTTAAATTTTTTAAGTAAAAAATGTTGATTTGACATTAAAAAAATCTGAGCCGGCTCGGGCCCAAAAATGCTCGAGCCGAGCCGAGCTTTTTTTTCGGCTCGGGCTCGACTCGACTCGACTCGACTCAGCTCAGCTCGTTGACATAGGTATCGTCACTTCAACATAAAACCCCCTAAGCGCAACCAAGACATCACGTTCTCATAAAATATTTCATGCTTTACAATGGATTTTACTTCTAAAAACATGCGATTGAATTTATCTTTCATACATCCACGTACAAAATTTGCACAAGAATCACGGACAACAAAAAATAAAAATAAAAACTTTGATTCAACACTGCCCGCGAACCGTTCAATATTTCCCATGAACTATTCAACCATATAGGATTAGATTATTTAAAAGGAAAATTTCATATCTAAGAGAATAATTATGACCAATTTCAAAATAATAAAAAAACAACGTTTAAAACTTCAAAATCAGATATTATTAAATTTTATTTATGAAATAATTAATTAAAAATATATTTTATTAATCAAATATATTAATGTCACAATTCTATACAATTTGGTCACAAATAAAAAAAAAAAAAAAAGATTATAGGTTGCAAATTATTTCTTGGTCACAAATCAAAAATTTTATAGGCCACAATTTATTCATCGGTCACAAAATAAAAAAATTGTATAGATCACAATTTATTTATCGATAACAAATTATCAAATTAATTGGTTTCAAGTAATTTCTCAATCACAGCTTAATAAATTGTGGGTCAAAATTATATTTTTTAGGTCATATATTTTTTATTGATCACAAATTAACCAATTTATTTGTCAAAAGCAACCAAATAATTGATCACGAACACCCTCACCCTACCTACGACCACCTCCAAGACCACAACCATCGCTACGACCACTACCAACATCACCACCATACACCACAACAACAACCACCACACGTGTAAAAACCTCACCACCACAAACCATAGCAACCACCAACCACATCGACATTGACATCGACACCAACAACCACACCACATCACACTGCACCGCAATCACCAATCATACCACAACATACCAGCAACCACAAAAACACCCCACACAGAACCCACAACAAACTACAAAATCACCACCAAAACACCGCACCATGTGAACCTGTTTTCGCGCGTTTTGCAACCCGCCAACAATTACGAGAAAGAAGGGTCAGACGATTGTGTAAGGAACAGACCTCTTGAGACAAAGTCCCAAAAAGGGGTGCGTATGCCAGTGAAGGATTACAATTAGGAAGTAGACAAAACGCCTCCAAGGGGCGCAAGCACACGAGTACTGAAAAAAGGATTAAATTTAAACTAAGAAATGAAAATTACATGATCTCTTGTAGAGAGTTTTTGATTCGGTCCTCTGTCTTCTATGACGTTACTTCTTTTATACTTCTTGAGCGTTCCTTGGTTATCGAAACTGCTCAGACTTGCTTCGTGTTCTTCGTAACCGCCCACTCTTTTAGTGGGGAATCACTAATTCGGGGAGTAGTTGCTTAGTAACCGCTGCCACTACCTTTGTTGCTTCCTGGATCGTGGGATCGTGCCGGGTTTACTTGCCAACCGCTTCCAAACTGTATCCTTTAGACTTGTTTGATTTTGGGCGACTTGGGGTTCTGGGCGACAATGAGGCTGTCGTTCTGGGCGATTGTGCCATATCATCTTCGTTCGGCTTCTGGTCGTCCTACAATTTTGGGGCGATGGTATTCCTTTGTTCTTGGGCTTCCAATATTCAGGATTTTCCACAGGCCTTCAACTTGGGCGTTTCTTCTTGGGCCTTTTAATTGGCTTCTGTTGGATCTTTACCTTGGATTTATCAATTGGACTTCCTCTCGATTTTGGGCTGCATTTTAGTGTGTCAACAATTACCCCCCAATATGGCAGAATTAATACTAACCATTAATTTTGCCATATTCGTTCTGTATCTTTCTCGCAATATTTGAGCTTCCTAGAATTTCAATCGTCGCTTACGTTCTAATGTTTGAAAAGTTGCGACGTTATAAACCCTTAAAACCCCAAAAGTACGCGGCATCCTTTTCATTCACCATTCTGCGGCATCTCTTTCTTCGCCATTTCACCGTCTTCCTTGCGGCGACCTTCGATTTAGATCAAACTATCTTCGAAAACAAAACACTTTCTGTGCCATAATGACTACTTCTCAAACTCCTTCGGACAATGTTTTCAGTTTTGAGGATTTCCAGACCCTTCTTGCAAGACCATATGTGAACCCGTCTTTCCTTTCACAATCCGATGCGGACCGCAATGAGTTTTATTTGGGTCCGTCGTTCAATGATGCTGAATCCGTCGAACGGGCCGCTGTCGGACATTTGTTCCCGTGTTCTGAGGATCTCCCTTTCTCGCAATCTTTGTCATTGAGGCCGATCCATGATAGAGGTATTCGTACTTGGCCTAAAACTGATGCATCTTTCCGTAGATGGCATGCACGTATGGTGGCTCATGGTCCCACCAAATCAATTTTTGAACGTGCTAAAATTCTGGACCTATTGGAGATTACCCTTTTCCCCCCAATATATGACCCTGTGCTTTTTTCCAATCGCCCTAAGTTATTGGTCCCCCGAGTTCAATACCTTTGTTTTTTCCTCTTGGTCCTATGACCATTACTTTGAGGGACGTTGGGGCCTTGCTGAATCTTCCGCCTTTGGGCGATACTATTTTTCCGGGCATGCTAATTTCTGGTGCTGCCCCAAAATTTGATAAAAAGCTTACTGAGTCTTACTCGAGCCTGCAGGGCAGTTATGTCACTGTTGTATCTGAGCCTAGCCATTCTGAGCGAGTCGCTTTTCTTCAAGTCTGGCTTTGTAAATATGTCCTTTGTGTTCCTAGCTTGAAACCCTCTATGAGCTACTTGCCCCTATCCCATGAGTTGGCTCGGGGTAGACATTTGAATTTATGTTCATTCCTTCTGGCTGCTCTTTATAGGGGCATGGCCATGCTCCAATTCCAATTGAAGAATAATGCATCTCCCACTGGCAGTGGGCCTTTATGGCTTGCTCAAATGTGGTTGAGATCTTATTTCCCTCAGTTGGGTATTTCACCTTTTCCTCCTCGCGAGGTTTCCTGTTATGGGCTTTTTATTCATCAACTGAGCCCTGTAAATATGTCCATGAGAGATGTTTTCACTTTCTTCCACACTTTGAGTTCAACCCTTTCATTCTTTCCTTTTCCTTCCGAGCAAATTCCTCCTTTTGTGCGGCCTCCTTCTACTTTGGCCGAGGCGGATACATTTCTGCCTGTTTGGGTTCAGTTTTTAGTAGGGAGAGAATTGTTTCACGACATTCTGACAGGGACCAATGCTAAAGCGGGGGTAGAGATATATGCTCCCCAATTTTGTGCTCGCCAGCTTGGTTTCGGCCAAATGTGGCATGTCCCTCCTTGCTATTCCAATAATATGATGGATCGCTTCTACATTCTTAACAAAACAGAAGCCCAGGCCATCGATATCCGTAATAAACTTTTGGCAACCGGCTTTACTTTCGCCCCTTTCAATCCTACTGTTGCTACTCATCCCCTTTTTGACCAACTGTGGCCGTCAGTGAAGCAAAGGTTATTCTCAACTGATGCAAATCGCGCCTTCCATCTCCTGGATAAACAGGGCACTTTTCCCGTTTCCACTGCGCCTACACGTTCCCCAGTTTCGAAGCCTACCATTTCTAAAGGTGCTCCTAGTCGTAAGCGGCCAGCTGCTACCGTAATATCCCTCCAGGATGATGATGATGATGATGACACCCCCCTCATCATAAGGAGAAAGGTAATTGAACTTCACCTACTGCACAAGTCGTTTTCTCTTCGTGCGATAATGATTTGCTTTTCTTTCCAGAAGGATTCTTCTTCCGGGGCTATGGTTTTGGTCGATTCTTCCTCCACCCCTCTTGTCAAGGCTGCGCCGCCCAAGCATCAAGCTCCAGCAACATTGTCTTCAGACGATCCTCTTCCTCAGGGTGTCGACCCCCCAAACAAGGTCCTAGAAGGTAAGGCTTACTTTTGATACCTTTGGCCTTTCTTTATCGTTGCTGTTTTCATTGGTTTACTGCGATATGAAATGTGCAGAGGTTCTGGTGTCTTCTTCTGGTGGGGAGGGTCCTTCTTGCCCGGCTAAGGGGAAATCTCCTCAAGTGATGGAGGAAATAAAGGGAGCTCCTGAATTTCCACCCACCGGCGATGAGGTCTTTTTACTGCGCTCTTATCTCTGATTTTGCTTTGTTGTGTAGAGAAACTTTCAATATTGGCAACTTTCTTTTGCAGGAATCTGATAACATCCTCAACTCTATCTAAGACTTATTCACTTCCTGGGCGCGCATGAAAACATCCTCTGCATCGTCTTCCATTCCTGCACACGAGGACATGACACTTCTCAAACAGGCACTGTTTGAGTATGTTTCCTTCATGGATATGGAGATTGGCCGTGCTAGCGCCGCTCAGCAGAAGGCCAAGCTAGACATGTTGAGTGCGAACCTACTGCAAGTACTCTCACTCCCATCGCTTAGCATTTCCACTGATTTTAAAGTGAAGCTGAGAGTTCTTCACGCCGACATCGTTTCCTTGCTGGCCAAAAACGCAGAATTGAAGGCCAGAAGTGCCCAATATTTTCGCGCTTCTTCTGAGAAAGAGTCATTGCTTCAGGAAATTGATAGGAACCATGCTGAGTTGACTGAGGTTTCTTCAGAACTTGTAGTGGAAGACTCTTGGATGTTGAGCCTGACTGCTGAAATGAAGGAGCTGCAAGCGAAAATGAACGATTGCATGGCAAGAATAGCTGCTAAGAAGCGTACTGCCTCCCAAGGAATTGCAAAAACCAAATCTTTATTGGAGCAGTATCAGAAGTTGGAGGTTGACGATGACTTGGTGACGGAGTTTGGCATCCTTTCCTCCAGGCAGGGCGAAGAGTGGGATAAACTTAGGCAGCAAATGCGCTCAGTTTGGGGCGAATTGTAATTGAACATTTACTGTTCTAATTTAGTAACTTTTCGCGCTGACTGCCTTTACTTTATGTAATCTGACATAATTCACCATTATTAATGAATAGTTATTTTGAAGTAACGTTTATCCTTGATCGCCGATTTTCTTCGTACTCAGTTTTTTGTGCCAACCTTCATGCATATTCTCTTGGCTTTTGAGTTTTCTTCCCTAAATGTTTGGGCCATATTGGTTTCACTCACTGGTCATAAATGTAACCTTCCAGATTCCGGCTTTTGATCTTCCAACCCCTATAAATATGCCTGTTTATACTCATCTTTCTCATCCTCATGCCTTCTCAAATTCTGTTCTTTACCATCAGAGCTTCCTGCCATTGCATGGCACTCCGGTCGTTTCCCAACAATTTCCTCTTCTACAGGGATGGGTTTCTCGACTCATCTCCTTTGTTTTGAAATTACTTTTGGTATGGGAGGTATAGGAAATGTCAAACCGAGGCAAGACCTTTGCCCTCGGTTTGCTTGTTGAGAGTGCTTCTCTTCGCCTACTATTGCAGCAATGCATTTAGCTGTAGGGAACATTTCACTCTCTTATCTGGCCATGGATTGAAGGGCTGCTTCTCTCCTTGTCTACCACTGCACAATGCGTTTGGGAAGGATGCAGGGGCATGTTCTCCCTCTACGTGCCTAGACTGAAAGGCTGGCCGTACTGGTTTCACTCTTTCTGTCCCTTTCAGTCAGAAGAATGATTTGTAGCGTGTATCCCTATGTAAATTGCCTATGTTCTTTAATTTTTTTGTATATAGAATGGTTTTGTAAGGCGCACTGATAAAAAAGAACTTTGTTTTGAATATCCTTGTTCTCTCCTGATTTCTTTAGAACGGTTCTTGCCCACTTTTTACTTACCCGGCCATCGTTCGGCAGAAACCATGAATACATACACCGATACTATTTTGCATACAGAAGAACGTGAGTCCGTAAAACACCCTTATTTGCTTTACAAACTAGCGCCGTCGCTTGGCGTGGTTAGATTATGATTGCGATTTTATCACTCAAGTGTTTATCTGTTCACTTTCCCAAAGGGATGAAACATATCTTTTCAGGTACTTACCATTAATAAATCTTATGTGCCTAGTACCATCTAAATCTTCCAAGTGGTAAACTCCATTAGGCAACACACTCTTCACTCTATAAGACCCTTCCCAATTTGGCGACCATTTGCCATACTTTGGGTCCTTACTATCTAAAGGAAGTATGGTCCTCCAAACCAATTCGTCCGCATTAAAGAATTTGGCTATAACTTTCTTATTGTAAAATCTAGCCATTCTTTGTTTCTGAACTTGCAACCTGTCTAGCACGTCTAACTTCAATTCGTCTAATTCTAACAAGTTTTGAACCAAAGATTCATTGTACTCATTCTCGTTCAATTCGTACTGCCGACGCACCCTTATGGATTGCACGTTGATTTCTACGGGCAATACAGCCTCCTGCCCATAAGTGAGTTGGAAATGTGTGACGTTGGTGCTCGAGCGGGGCGACGTTCTGTAAGCCCATAAAGCCTTGTTCAAGCACTCGTGCCAGTTTCTGGCATTTTCATCTATCATCTTCCTTATGATAGATTTCAGAGTCTTGTTGGATGACTCTGCTTGACCGTTTGATTGAGCGTAATACGGTGTGGAATTTACCAACTTAATTCCAAACTCGTTCAAGAATTCCTTCACTTGATATCCATTTAGGGAAGTCCCATTATCTACCATTAAAGTTTGTGGGATCCCAAATCTATGAATGATGTGGTCTCGGACAAACTCTATGATATGTTTCTGGGTGATTTCCTTTAGAGGGACTGCCTCAACCCACTTGGTGAAAAAGTCTGTGGCGACTATAATAAATGTGTGTTGTTTGGACGATGGAGGGTAAATCTTCCCTATCAAGTCTATCGCCCAACCTTTGAACGGCCATGGTTTGATAATGGGTGCCATGTTGCTTGCTGGTGCCCTCTGTATTGGACCGTGTTTTTGGCATGCTAAACAGCTTTTTGCATATTGAACACACGATTCACCCATCTTTGGCCAAAATATCCACTTCTAATAATTAGCCATCTCATCTTTTGGCCAGCCTGATGGGCTCCACATATCCCTTCATGCACTTCGGCCATAATTGTCTTAGCCTCTTGCAAGTTCACGCATTTTAATAACACACCATCAGAACATTTTTTGAACAATTCTTCGTCAATTAACGCATAGTTCAATAAACGCAATTTCGTTCGTCTATCAATTCGCCCATCAAGCTCTTTGAAGGCCTCCTTAATTTCATCTATCCAATCCAGCGCGATCCCACTTTCTATGCATTGAATTTCCGTTTTCCTTGCCCTCCGTTGAACAACGGGCAACAAAGTTCCGTATTCGTAGATAGATTCCCAACTTATCGCCTTTGAATAGCCAGAAGCCAACTGAGCCAACTCGTTGGCCATGTCATTGTATACTCTATTGACACATTGAAGCTCTACTTGGTCAAATTCTTCCAACAACTCTTGGGCGATTTCGTATAAACTCACGATAGAATTACTTTGGCATTTGAAATCACCGGTCAATTGATGAATCACCAATTGAGAATCGCCCCTGACGATTACATTCTTTATTTTCATCTCTACCATCAATTCCAAACCCACAATCAAGGCTTCGTACTCGGCTTGATTATTAGTACAGATTCTGTCCAAAGTGAATGCGAACTTATAACAAACCCCTAAAGGATTTATCAAAGCCACTCCTACACCTGCTCCTTTAGAAGTTTTCGATCCATCAAAATATAAAACCCATGGTTTTAATTCAAATGAATCAACCTCGAGTTCTAGTTCGTGAGGTACGTCCAGACATGGATGATCGGCCAGAAAATTAACCAAGGCCACGTCCAGACATGGATGATCGGCCAGAAAATTAACCAAGGCCTGATTTTTAACTGCCTTTTGGGGCACATACTTTATTTCGAATTCCGACAGTGCTAAAGTCCAAAGACCCACTCGTTGGTGTAAAATAGGGCGAGAAAACATGTATTTGAACAGATTAACTTTGGAGACTAGATAGACTGTTACAGGCCGTAAATAGGCCCTTAATTTTGTACATGTGAAGTATAATGCGAGACACAACTTCTCGATAGCAGAATAATTACATTCACATCTGGTTAACCGTCTACTTAAGTAATAAATCGCCCTTTCTTCGCCAACTTGGTCTTCTTGTGCGACCATTCCCGCTATCGACTCTTGTTCAGCCGACACATACAATTTCATCGGCCGCCCTTGGATTGGTGACACCAACACTGGTGGGTTCGTTAAGTATATCTTCAGGCTTTCGAAAGCCTTTTGATGTTCTTCTTTCCAGACGAATTCGTCTTGATTTTTCAGCTTTAGGAGAGGTGAGAACGCTTTCGTTCGCCCTGCACAATTGGATATAAAGCGTCTTAGAAAATTGATTTGGCCTAAAAACCTTTGCAGTTCTTTTTTGTTGTTAGGAGCTCTAGCTTCTGAAATAGCCTTCGCTTTATTTTTATCAAGTTCAATCCCTCTTTTATGTACCAGGAATCCAAGGAAATTTCCTGCACTCACGCCAAACGCACACTTCAAAGGGTTCAATCTTAGTTTATGCTGCCTCATTCGTTCGAATGAGCTCTTTGATTGTTCAAAATGGTCTTTTTCTTTAACAGATTTGACCACTATATTATCTACATAGACTTCCACAAATTTGCCTGTCATATCATGAAAATGAGTTCCTTGCTCTTTTGATAAGTTGCCCCCGCATTTTTTAATCCGAACGGCATTACTACCCACTCAAAGCACCCTAAAGAACCAGGGCATCTAAAGGCAATTTTGTGTATATCTGAATCGCCCCTGACGATTACATTCTTTACTTTCATATCTACCATCAATTCCAAGCCTACAATTAGGGCTTCGTACTCGGCTTGATTATTAGTACAGATCCCGTCCAAGGTGAATGCGAACTTATAGCAAACCCCTAAAGGATTTATCAAAGCCACTCCTACTCCTGCTCCTTTAGAAGTTTTCGATCCATCAAAATATAAAACCCATGGTTTTAATTCAAATAAATCAACCTCAAGTTCTAGTTCGTTAGGCATGTCAAGGCACGGATGATCGGCCAGAAAATTAGCCAAGGCCTGACTTTTAACTGCCTTTTAGGGCACATACTTTATTTCGAATTCCGACAGTGCTAAAGTCCAAAAACCCACTCGTTGGTGTAAAATAGGACGAGAAAACATGTATTTGAATAAATTAACTTTGGAAATTAGATAGACTGTCACATGCCGTAAATAGGCCCTTAATTTTGTACATGTGAAGTATAATGCGAGACACAACTTCTTGATAGCAGAATAATTACATTCACATTTGGTTAACCTTCTACTTAAGTAATAAATCGCCCTTTCTTCGCCAACTTGGTCTTCTTGTACGACCATCCCCGCTATCGATTCTTGTTCAGTCGACACGTACAATTTCATCGGCCGCCCTTGGATTGGTGACACCAACACTGGTGGGCTTGTTAAGTATGTCTTCAGGCTTTCGAAAGCCTTTTGATGTTCTTCTTTCCAGACGAATTCGTCTTGATTTTTCAGCTTTAGGAGAGGCGAAAACGCTTTCGTTCGCCTTGCACAATTAGATATAAAGCGTCTTAGAAAATTGATTTGGCTTAAAAACCTTTGCAGCTCCTTTTTATTGCTAGGAGCCTTAGCCTCTAAAATGGCCTTCGCTGTATTCTTATCAAATTCAATCCATCTTTTATGTACCAGGAATCCAAGGAAATTTCCTGCATTCACGCCAAACGCGCATTTCAAAGGGTTCAATCTTAGTTTATGCTGCCTCATTCGTTCGAATGAACATCGCAGTTGTTCAAAATGGTCTTCTTCTTTAACAGATTTGACCACTATATCATCTACATAAACTTCCACAAACTTGCCTATCATATCATGAAAAATGAGATTTATTGCTCTTTATAAGTTGCCCCTGCATTTTTTAGTCCAAATGGCATTACTACCCACTCAAAGCACCCTAAAGACCCAGGGCATCTAAAGGCAGTTTTGTGTACATCTTCGTCAGCAATGTAGATTTGATTATATCCCGAATATTCATCCATAAAAGAGTACATCACATGTCCTGCAGTCGAGTCTACTAGAGAATCTACTGTAGGCATTGGATATTCGTCTTTGGGAGTAGCCAAGTTCAAATTCCTGAAATCTATGCATATCCTCAACTTGCCATTCTTTTTTAATACTGGCACTATATTAGATAACCACTCCACATATCTGGTCGTTCTAATAAAACCTGCTTTTAGTAATCGCTCTATTTCTTTTTTGATCTCTGGCAATACATTGGGGGCGAAACGCCTAGGAGGTTGCTTATGAGGCTTAAAATTTGGTTTAGTCGGCAGCCTATGTTCTACTAAGTTCTTATCCAAACCAGGCATGTGTTCATACTCCCAAGCAAAACAGTCTTTATATTCTTTCAATAAAGCGATTAATCTGGTACTAACCTCGTGAGGCAGCATTTGGCTAACGAACGTTGGGCGATCCTCTCCTTCCTCACCAATGTTAACCTTGACCAAGGGATCTTGAGCTTGTGCATATCCTGATTTGGGGATCTTCGTCACCTCATCATCCACGTCGCTCAGAGAGTTTTGCTCTTCCAGGCAATCCACTTTATGAACTTCCCAATCCAAGGTCTGCTCCATTTCGGACACCATCAATTTGTCCTTCAGCATCTTTAACGCCGCTTCTTCTTTCTTCATACATTCACATTCTTTATTGAAAGCCATCAACTTGGCTCGGAAGGCCTGAACTTCGGCCTCTTGTTTTTGTTGTCGAAAACTCATTTAAGGTTGTTTGGCTTCTTTTTTGCCAATTACTGGCTCTTCCAGGGCCACTATGTTTGGCCTCATTTGATTAAACATTTCAGTAAGCGAATCTATTGAGAAAGGCTCTTCGCTTCGGGCAGTAATTTGAGTTTCTTCCCCATCTTGAACCACTCTGATAGGCCCATAATTCCCTTCATACATGAACCTCTCTACTGAATTCGCTTCGGCCACAAAGGGCCTATGATCTGCCTGTACCACCTCTGCTTCCCTTTTGTCGTTCCAGAAGACTAAGCATTGATGGAGTGATGAGGGAATACATCGACTGCCATGGATCCAGTCTCTTCCTAATAGCACGTTGTAGCTGGTAGGACCGTCTATCACGAAGAAAACAGTAGTCCTAGTGGTTGTCCCTACAGTTATGTCAAGTGTCATAACTCCTTTTGCTGAAGTTGCCCCACCATTAAAACTTGTAAGAATGACTTCTGTTAGGATCATGTCGCTTTCTGTCTTAGCAAATTTCCTCATCATCCTAGCTGGAATGGTGTTTATAGCCGCTCCATTGTCAATAAGTACTTTTACTATTGGTACACCATTAAGTGTTTGGTTAACCTCATCGCTGGTTTGTTGAAGATGACTTTTTCAGCAGCGTCTATTTCCACTTCCTGCCTATTTTCTGGCGGGCTATCTCTTGGTGATAGATCAACGTGCAGCACATCGGACTGAGCCTTTTTTCCTTGGGTCCCTTCCTTCTCTTTTTCCAATACTTCTTCATCAGTTACCCAATTTGTAGGAGGAGGCATTATTCTAGGGGGTGATCCATATTTTTCAGAGCGAGGTACCCTCTTTTTCCTTTTTGGCGTCCCATACAACACATAGAAATCAAACGGTCGGCCAGATGGTTCTCCCAACAGATCTACTTCGCGGACTCCTTCTTGGTGCAGTTGCTTCAACAGGGTGTTGCGCGACACTCCCCTTTTCCGTCTCTCTGCTTCTAAATCAATTTCTTCTTCAACATCTGTCATACCATCGTCCTCTCCATCATCGCACATTTCTCTGGACGTTTGGCCTTCATCGCAGACTAGCACACAAGTTTTTTCCTCATTATCCTCTTTTTCTTTGCTTTTGAATTCGTCGGCCAACAGGTAGTTGTTAGCCAGGACAGGAGGTAATGTGCCGAATTGGATGGTTAGAGGTTGGTCAGGATCATCTTCATCTTTCCTGTCTCGCTCAAACTTCGATCTTCCAGACGAGCTTTCCGGCAATTCTCCCATTGATTCGCCAGTGCCTGTTTCTTCACTATCTTCAAAAGCATTTCCGTTGGCTATTTTGAGCGTTTTGGGCGCTCTAGGGCATGATCCTCCTTGATGTTGCCTTATCATCCGCCCGTAATTACGTTGGTAACGCATTTGTTGGGTTCTTGTCATTTCATTGAATGGCACTATCCTTCCTGCATTGTTTTGGAACGAATGCCATACATTGGGCTGGCGAGGCTGCGGCCTAAATGTTCTTCTTTAGCTGGCCGTCCCAAACCCCCTTTCTCTATGTAGTTCTCCGTACAACGGCACCCTTCGCCCCCTGACAGGCTGAGCGACTGGCATGAAATCAGGGCGATGGTGGAATGGCCGTGTCGTTGATGACCCTGTATTTGCTTTCAATTCGTGCTTACATCTGTCGCACAGCACATCTTCGCCCTGCTTGGGCTCTTTCCCTTTGATGCGTTCAAAAACGCTGAGAGGTGGTTTGGATTCTTCTTCTTCGTCATCAATCACCAGTTTAAACCTTGGCAATTTATTTTTCAAACCAGTTGTTATCATATTCATTGCCAGTGGCCGTGGGAAAGGATCTTCATCCACCGCCATCTTTTTCTTTTCTTCGAACGTAATTCGTCCTGATTCAATAGCATCCTGCAACACATGGCGAAAAACCATACAATAATTAGTCGCATGTGACCATGCATTATGCCATTTACAGTATTTTTTACCCTTAATTTGTTCAGGGTCTGGCAATTTGTGTTTGTCGCTCAACCTTATCTGCTTATCCTTATATAACTTGTCGAATATGAGGTCAGCTTTGGTTACGTCGAACGAGAACGTTCGCGTTTTTCTGCTTTCACCCTTTGCAAGTTCATCTTTGCCCACTATTTTTGGCTTAACTAGCATGGGACAAGTATATGCTTCTCCTTTTACTAACTCAGCCAAGCATATTTCGGTCTGGTCATAATAACCATCATCAATAGTATGAACATTGAAATTCGGGTCTTTATAATAAGTCCCTTTACTGGAATTTTTCATTTATTCTTCCTCTCTTACCAGTCGCTCATATCTAACGACATTCGCGCTAAGTTGGAATAAATCTGGGAATTCTCTATCTTGGAATTTCTTCTTTAGATCAAAGCTTAAACAACTTTGTGCGATTTTGACAAATTCCTTTTCAGGTAACGGCACAAAGCATTTACTTCTGGCCGTTTTGAACCTTTGTAGGAAATTTTCTGCCCACTCGTTAGGCAATTGACGTAAATTCGCCAAATCGGCCAGTGTAACTTCGGACTCAGTTTTATAAAATTGAGCATTGAATAATTGCTCCATTTGTTGCCAAGTTTGGGCAGAGTTTGCTGGCAAGTTAATGAACCAAGAAAAAGCTACTCCTGTTAAGGAACTTGGGAACAACCTCAACTTATGGTAATCATTCACCTCACCACTTTGCAACGTGAATCTCCCTACATGTTCTAGTGTAGATACTTCTCCCAGGCCAGTGATTAGTGAGAATTCCGGTACTTTGTACCCTCTAGGCCATGGATATGTCTGATCTATCCAATCAGGGTATGGCTTGGTGTAAATTGGCCTAATCACCGGACGTACCCCAACTGCTATTTGATCTTGCACTATTTCCATAATTTGGTTTCTTAGCACGGCGTTAGGGTCATATGGGTTCCCCATTGGTTGATTTACTGGCTGATTTGTGGGAGGTCTAGTGGGCTGCCCTTGATTGGCCATAAAAGTGCCATTATTCAGGTTGTTATAGCCGGTAAACTGAGTATTCAAACCGTCATTCGTACGCAACCCGTTCTGTCCAATATTTGGGACATTGTCTCTGATGGTGGTACTACCCCCAGGTTGGACGTAGTGTTACCATTATTCACGTTTATGGTTCCATTTCCCCCCGGGTTTGAAGTAGAAGGGCCAACAGGTGGCTCCAAACTTGGGCCAGAATTTACACCAAGAGAATTGTATGGCGAGGTATGCCCTACGATAGTCCTAGATTGGAAGTGATTATCTATAGGCATGACAGGTTGACATATTTGGCCTACCAACTTATTCATGATTTCATTCAACGTATTTAGTTGTTTAGCCATATTATCAAAATGCCTATTCTCGTTTTGGGTAAATTTCTCCATATTATGAATGCTACGTAGATTTACCTGTTCGACGACATCCTGCGTGAGTTCTCCCAGCAATGCACGCATTGTGCGAGGGCTCAATTCTGTCATTGGCTCGTAGCGGCTGTGACTGATTGGATTTTGTCCATCTGTCTGTGGGGAATATTGTTGCTCCTCGTATCGCTCAACCACAGACTGGACTACTCCTTGACTTGCTGGTTCTTTATCGGAATTTTTATGAGGCATGATATCTTTTCTCTTTTTGTATCTTCACTTACCAAACACCAACTGTCCCACTGGGCGTGCCAAATTGTTTTCGCGCGTTTTTGCAACCCGCCAACAATTACGAGAAAGAGGGGTCAGACGATTGTGTAAGGAACAGACCTCTTGAGACAAAGTCCCAAAAAGGGGTGTGTATGCCAGTGAAGGATTACAATTAGGAAGTAGACAAAACGCCTCCAAGGGGCGCAAGCACACGAGTACTGAAAAAAAGGATTAAATTTAAACTAAGAAATGAAAATTACATGATCTCTTGTAGAGAGTTTTTGATTCGGTCCACTTGTCTTCTATGACGTTACTTCTTTTATACTTCTTGAGCGTCCCTTGGTTATCGAAACTGCTCAGACTTGCTTCGTGTTCTTCGTAACCGCCCACTCTTTTAGTGGGGAATCACTAATTCGGGGAGTAGTTGCTTAGTAACCGCTGCCACTACCTTTGTTGCTTCCTGGATCGTGGGATCGTGCCGGGTTTACTTGCCAACCGCTTCCAAACTGTATCCTTTAGACTTGTTTGATTTTGGGCGACTTGGGGTTCTGGGCGACAATGAGGCTGTCGTTCTGGGCGATTGTGCCATATCATCTTTGTTCGGCCTCTGGTCGTCCTACAACCTTGGGGCGATGGTATTCCTTTGTTCTTGGGCTTCCAATATTCAGGATTTTCCACAGGCCTTCAACTTGGGCGTTTCTTCTTGGGCCTTTTAATTGGCTTCTGTTGGATCTTTACCTTGGATTTATCAATTGGACTTCCTCTCGATTTTGGGCTGCATTTTAGTGTGTCAACAGAACCCACCGTCTTCGATGCCAGGTCTAATTAGAGCCACCATGTGAATTTTCTACCATTATGATAATCAACAATATTCACCGAAGTGCACAAGGAGGTGCGAATGTGTTCCAGTACTCCCACACCCTCCAATCCAGAGAAGCATAAGTTTGTGTTGAAGCTTTATCAAAATAAATGAATTATGTTATGAAATAAAATCCTTATTAAGCATTAGTCCCTTGTTAACCTTTGTCGTCTCTGGTATGTCGTATTTAATAATCTAAGAAGGGATACAAGTGATGTACTTTCGACAATTCGATTTAATATACTGAATGTATCATCCCAGTAGCTTCATACCCTGATAAAATCTTCAATGCTTTGAAAAATGACTATTATTTTTAAAAACATGCGATCGAAGGTATCTTTCACCCATCCATGTAATAAATTCGCACAACAATCACAGCGAGAAACTTGTTTGGACGATTTGTGATAAATTTTCAAATCAATCCACGTAAAGCGGTTTAGAATTTTTACAAACCAAAACATGAAATATCTATTTAAGCCTTTAAATATCTATTTATAGTTATAATTATTTTATTGATGGACATAATTATTTTAATCCTTGGAACTTAAATGTTCAAAAACTATGCTAGATAATAATGTATAAAACAATAATTGATTAAATAAAATTCTGAATGAAGCATGATGAACAAGAAATCTTTAATATCCTTATTTTCTTTCCACAAAATTTGAAATAAGGTAATTGACCACATAAATGTCATTTTTCTATGGTTAATTCAGAATACAATATAATCTGTTGCTATCCTTGAGACCATGCAAAATTTATTAATTAAAATTATCGATAAATTAATAATTCATTAATTTATTATTAATATATGTAGATTTTACAATAATCAAGTTGGTCTCAAAAGCATTAATTAAATATTTAAAGATACGATAAATTAACCATCGATTTGAGAATTCAACCCCCATATAGCAAGCAAAAAAGTTGAGCAATAGACTGAATATGAGCATGACACAGTCATTAAAATGGTCCTTGAAGACTTGCGCAAATATCAACAAGAATCTGATGGAGAAAGTGATGGACAAATCCAAACTACGATTTAAGAAATTATCAAAGCATCCAGAGTAAATTTGAAAGAAGCATTTCAGAATTGTGCTACCTTAGATATTTGAATTCATTACTGGAACATTTAATAGAATTCAACTATGATAATCTAATAAATTTCTATCATCTCTGAACTATGTATCTTTATGAGTTCTTGGCTAAACGATCCTCATGTCTGATAACTTAACTTCACTCTGAAGTTAATGACAAACTTATTTTCCTTGCCGTAGTTACGGCAATATTGTTTTAGACGACGGTCAGCTTTATGCTGTAAAGAACATTTTAGTATGCCGTAAAAAGCAAACTATATATGTTGTAGTGGTTGAATTCATGCTATTTCTTCGGACCAAATAACAGCGATGAAGATAACAGTTTAAAATTTTAAATTAAGTGGTACAACATACTATCACAGTAGGTAAAGGTCATAGTTTGCTCTAGTGGTTCAACCGTGTGAAATAATGAAGATTGGACCCAAAAAAAGTTTCTCATCTAATTTATAACTTTTGGGTGAGTCATTGCAGCATTTATCTGATTTAAAAAATCTAAAATATGCATAATGGTAGATTTTCATAATAAGGTTTCTCAAATTAATTAATGTGGATGGGAATTTCGAAAATTACACTAGTTTCCTGCTAAATAATTTTTTTTGTGATTTTGCTAACTTTTTCCCATAGAACGAATGGATTAATTGGTAAGCTGGGACTAAATAAAGGAAAGTGAGTAAAAATTTCAAAGATTACATGAATTTCTTACTCAATCATTCAAGATTTTGATCATTTTTACCTTTAGGTGAATGAAACGTATTTGTATGCTTAGCCTATAAATATGGTCGAGATTTTTGTTACAATTATAATTAAATATAAACTCTAGAAACATGGATTCGAAAATGTTAAGCTTTCTCCTCATGCTCTTGGTGATTGAGTCATGTTCGTCTATATCACTTTTTCTATATTCATGTGTGTGATATGATCACACATGTGTGTGCGCGCATATACTAATTCAATTCTATGTTTAAGAATGCAGGTGTTTTACTCGATGTCGAAGCAAGAAACGTGGTTGTTTTCCGTTGTACGAGGGACGATGATTGCATCGACAGTTGTAGGGGAATTGGTGCGCCAAAGTGCATCAATGCAGATTGCCAATGTTTCCCTCCCGTCCCAAGCGGCATGAACAAGTCTGGTGCTAATAAGGAAGTTTTGAATAATTGAATTAAAAAAACATGCTTATGGAGTATGAACTTCAAAGAATTTTCTGTAATAAAGGCCTTCTGATAATGTAATAAATCAGTGCTACTTTTGTTTTACATGCTACTACTCAGGGTTGTTCTTACTTTTGTTTTCATTTTTCACTTGACTGAAACAAAAGATTGTTAACTGAAGGTGTAGAGAATATAACGTGTAACAAAATTTAATATCGCGCCGAACATACGAAAGAAATAAATATATAAAAAATCTATAGTTTGAAAAAGAAATTTAATGTGGATAATAATTAAAGACAAAGGACAACCAATTTTCATGTTGTTATTTATTGATTTAATTACTTGCTTCCACCTAAAACATCTCGGATAGTCGACATCTTTGTTAAGAAATATATGATTATTTTGTTTTATTATTTATTAAGAGTAGAATAGTCATTTTTAATTTTCTTTGTTTAGCCTATATTTAGTCTCTTTATATTTAGGTCAAAGTATTTTTTTGTATTCAATTTCATTATGCACTATCAACGAAACCCTAGCCTCATCTTCTTCTTTGTTTTCTTTAACATAGTATCAGAGCAGAATTTCATGGGACAATGTTTAATCTCAAATACAGCTTTTTAGAAAAGCGACGATTTCGAGAGGGTATTCTTTAAGTTTCTGCAATTTGGTATTTCGCTTTCCTTTCTTTTGTGATCTATTTTACCTAATTTTTTTATTATGTCTACTGAAAGAGACGATTCGCTTCAGTCTGTGAGTGTGAGGTTGGATAGAAAGAATTATTCGTGTTGGAGTTACGTGATGAGGAATTTTCTTAAAGGTAAAAAGATGTGGGGATACATTAGTGGAACTTCTGTAAAACCTAAGAATACCTATTAGGGTTATGATGCTTCAATAGATGCATGGGAAGCAAACAATGCAAAAATTATTACATAGATTAACAATTCTGTTGAGCATTCCATAAGTGGAGAGTTGGCGAAATATGAGACAGCAAAGGAGATTTGAGATCATCTGCAAAAGTTATTCAATCAATCAAATTTTACAAAGCAATATCAATTGGATAATGACACACGAGCTCTTCGGCAGAAGAATATGAGTATTCAGGAGTTTTATTCTGCTATTACAGATCTTTGGGATCAATTGACTTTTACAGAATCGGACGAATTAAAGGCATGTGGTGCCTATATTACTCATAGAGAGCAGTGATAAGTGTATTTTTGCGCACTTATTTAATACCTAGACAAGCTTATTATTGATTAAAATGAGTGAATTTCTACTCACAATTGTGTAACATTTGCTTTTGTAGGCAAAAATCACCCAAAAGATAGACAACAAGACAAAAGAATGAAAAAAATGGACAAAAATGTACAATAATGTGAAGTTTGGAACTAAGTTACACAAGTGCCGAAAGTTGGAGGACATTGAGATATAATTTATGGATGGCAAAATTGAAAGAAAAGTCAAAATTCGAGGACCAAAATGTCACTTATTGAAGCCGAGGGACTAACTATACAAATTATCCTGAGGACCTCCTGTGCAAATTTTGATTTCAACAAAAGTGCGCACCCGCGCACTTTAGCTCTGAAATGGTGCGCACCCACGCACCCGTGCGTTAAAAATTGCAGAAAATCGGAATTTTTGAGGGCATTTTTGGCTTTTGTTTGTGCTCCGTTTTGGAAGTATTTAAGGACCAAATCTCATTACTTCAACCCTAGTTTTTGTTCTCTAGTTGAGAGAGTTCTCATTCTCAAGAAGAAGACATTGGTTCAACAAAGAGTAAAAGAAGAAGAGGAGAAGAAAAACGAGATTTTGAGTGAAAATCAAGATAAACATTTCAAGAATTTCATTCAAGAGACAGGTTCCTTTCTTTACCTTGAATTTTAATATTTGATTTGTTCACTTTGTAATGTATTACTCTAAGTTTCATCATTTTCCCTCTTTTTATACAATGAGCTAAACTTATTGAGGTTGGGATGATTGATATAGCTTAACCTAATTTGATTAATTTCAAGATTTGTCTTTTGAGTTAAAGTTGCTTATTTTCATGTGTGTTTGCTATTGCATTGTTTTCCTTTCATTTATTTGGCCATTAAATGATTGTGTTGAGTGAAGTGTATAATAATCGAGAGATATTATGTATTTTAAACCAAATAGCAAATGCCCTAGGTTCTTGTATGAAATAGAGATTATTCCTAACCCTAGGTTACCCTTTGAGATATTTTCACAACGAATTAATGCGATTTCCTAATACAATGCTTCATATAAATCTTAATACACAAGCATACTTTTTCTCAAATTAATTAATGTGGATGGGAATTTCGAAAATTACACTAGTTTCCGGCTAAATAATTTTTTTGTGATTTTGCTAACTTTTTCCCATAGAACGAATGGATTAATTGGTAAGCTGTGACTAAATAAAGGAAAGTGAGTAAAAATTTCAAAGATTACATGAATTTATTACTCAATCATTCAAGATTTTGATCATTTTTACCTTTAGGTGAATGAAACGTATTTGTATGCTCAGCCTATAAATATGGTCGAGATTTATGTTACAATTATAATTAAATATAATCTCTAGAAACATGGATTCGAAAATGTTAAGTTTTCTCCTCGCGTTCGTCTATATCACTTTTTCTATATTCATGTGTGTGATATGATCACACGTGTGTGCGCGCATATACTAATTCAATTCCATGTTTAAGAATGCAGGTGTTTTACTCGATGTCGAAGCAAGAAACGTGGTTGTTTTCCATTGTACGAGGGACGAGGATTGCATCAACAGTTGTAGGGGAATTGGTGCGCCAAAGTGCATCAATGCAGATTGCAAATGTCTCCCTCCCGTCCCAAGCGGCATGAACAAGTCTGGTGCTAATAAGGAAGTTTTGAATAATTGAATAAAAAAAACATGCTTATGAAGTATGAACTTCAAAGAACTTTCTGTAATAAAAGCCTTCTAATAATGTAATAAATCAGTGCTACTTTTGTTTTACATGCTGCTGTTGAGGGTTGTTCTTACGTTTGTTTTCATTTTTCACTTAACTTCAACAAAAGATTGTTAACTAAAGGTGTAGAGAATATAACGTGTAACAAAATTTAATATCGCGCCGAATATACGAAAGAAAGAAATATATAAAAAAATCTAGAGTTCGAAAAAGAAATTTAATTTTTTGGATAATAATTAATGACAAAGGAGAACGAGTTTTCATGTTGTTATTTATTGATTTAATTACTTGCTTCCACCTAAAACTTCACGGATATTCGACATCTTCACCAAGCCTCTCATACGTCTTTTGTTTCATGAGATTCACTATTAGTTAGGCCTGGCATTTTATAACACTTGTTTTGGGATCATCCTATAGCACTTGACGTAATTGGTCTTAAATTCATTACTATGTTAATCTTCTCTCCCAAAGGATGCGAATTCCCTCTTGTTCTTGATGAATTTTATGATATGGAAGTTATTAATAGGCTAGAGTGAGATTCCCTAATGTGTAGCTCTTGTTCTATACTTATAGTCATCGAAAATTAGGTCAAGAACGCGTCCAAATTGGTTTCTAAACAGAATTTTGATCGTAGAATAAAATTGTCTATCAGGTTAAAATTTGTACCATACGTGCTCATGGTACATTTCATTGCCTATGCATTGTTGAAATAATTTTCTCTCGGGATTGCCAAAATGAGGTCTTGCAGACTCGTCCCCACCCGTCTTTATGTCTCTCAGCAGCCATCAATATTTTTTATCATTTTTTTTCTTTCCATATATGATGAGTCCATTTAAAGTGCATTGGAAAACTAACTCAAATGGCTACAATTATTCTATAAATATATGTATTTCAATTCAAACATTAACTATGCGAAAAATGAGTCTTAATTTGCAGTTGAAAATTTGGAACATAACTTTTGTGGTGGATATTGATTGGTGAAAATAATTTGATTACATTTCAATGCTTCACTCATTTGACTTCTAATTGAATCTCATTGCTCCTATGTGAACTTCGATCATCATTTTGTGGTATAAAACAATAGCTATATATTTAAAATTAGGTACCCAAACGTTGAATTTCTTTCTGTAACGCCCAAATTCTCGTTCATTTCTTCCAATTCCACCATTTGCATAGAATTTTACCTAACAAACAATATTAAAACAAAATTGAGCTACAATTCATTCAAATAACTAACAAATACTCCAATTTAACGTTCCGAATAAGTCTGCAAAATATACTTATCAAATACCATCGAACTTGAACAATTGTTTGTCTTCAAACAAAATACAACTTAACTTAAACAAAGGTTTTGAACAAACATAGTTTGATGACATGTCGTTGACATCGTGATTGAAATTTCTATGTTTAAAACTTTGAAGTGCTTTAAAATCATATTGCTATTATACAATGCAAAACTGACGTGTCTGTGTATGTGTGCGTATGTGTGAAAATTCATGTAAAACACCATGAAGTCATTGATTGATTCAAGCCCCGACTCTCAACAGTCAAATATTTCATTTCTTCACTTGTAAGATGCACACCTTAAATTTATTCTTCAAGTTTTTTTAGTCATGGTGCGATCCCAAGGCCGATATTATTCTTTTCACTCTCTAATTTGGTTAGATTTGATTAACTGCAGCTTAGCACATCAACAAATGAGGACATGGGCGGACTCAGGAACGTGACTCAGTGAGGACGAGACACAATTATGTCAAAATTATGAGTTAAAAACTTAAAATTATGGACTAAAAACTGTAAGGATTATTTTGTAAATGCCAAAAATTAATGGCCCAGCGGGGGGCAATGGCCATTAATGGGTCTGCCCCTAAATGAGGATTCTGCTTAATATTTTTTTTTTTTTTTTATTATGCCACAAAAAGAAAACTATATATGTTTTAGTGATAGAATTGATGTTATTTCTTTGGACCAAAGGAATGTGTTGAAGAGAATAGTCTAAAAAATTTCAATTAAGTGGTACAACATATTTTCACAGTAGGTGAAGGTCATAGTTAGCGCTTAAGTGGTTCAACCATGCATGTGAAATAATGAAGATTGAACCCAAAACAAGTTTCTCATTTAATTTATTACTTTTGGCTAAGTAATTGCAGCATTAATCTGATTTATAAAGTCTAAAATAAGCATAATGGTAGATTTTCATAATAAGGTTTCTCAAATTAATAAATCTGGATGTGGATTTCGAAAATTATACTAGTTTCCTGCTAAATATTTTTTTTTTTTCTGATTTTGCTATTTTTTTTCCCATTAACAAATGGCTTAATGGGTAAGCTGAGACTAAAGAAAGGAAAGTGAGTAAAAATATCAAAGATTACATGAATTTCTTACTCAATCTTTCAAGATTTTGATCATTTTTACCTTTAGGTGAATGAAACGTATTTGTATGCTTAGCCTATAAATATGGTCGAGATTTATGTTACAATTATAATTAAATATAATCTCTAGAAACATGGATTCGAAAATGTTAAGCTTTCTCCTCGCGCTCTTGGTGATTGAGTCATGTTCGTCTATATCACTTTTTCTATATTCATGTGTGTGATATGATCACACGTGTGTGTGCGCATATACTAATTCAATTCTATGTTTAAGAATGCAGGTGTTTTACTCGATGTCGAAGCAAGAAACGTGGTTGTTTTCCATTGTACGAGGGACGAGGATTGCATCGACAGTTGTAGGGGAATTGGTGCGCCAAAGTGCATCAATGCAGATTGCCAATGTTTCCCTCCCGTCCCAAGCGGCATGAACAAGTCTGGTGCTAATAAGGAAGTTTTGAATAATTGAATTAAAAAAACATGCTTATGGAGTATGAACTTCAAAGAATTTTCTGTAATAAAGGCCTTCTGATAATGTAATAAATCAGTGCTACTTTTGTTTTACATGCTACTACTCAGGGTTGTTCTTACTTTTGTTTTCATTTTTCACTTGACTGAAACAAAAGATTGTTAACTGAAGGTGTAGAGAATATAACGTGTAACAAAATTTAATATCGCGCCGAATATACGAAAGAAAGAAATATATAAAAAAATCTAGAGTTCGAAAAAGAAATTTAATTTTTTGGATAATAATTAATGACAAAGGAGAACGAGTTTTCATGTTGTTATTTATTGATTTAATTACTTGCTTCCACCTAAAACTTCACGGATATTCGACATCTTCACCAAGCCTCTCATACGTCTTTTGTTTCATGAGATTCACTATTAGTTAGGCCTGGCATTTTATAACACTTGTTTTGGGATCATCCTATAGCACTTGACGTAATTGGTCTTAAATTCATTACTATGTTAATCTTCTCTCCCAAAGGATGCGAATTCCCTCTTGTTCTTGATGAATTTTATGATATGGAAGTTATTAATAGGCTAGAGTGAGATTCCCTAATGTGTAGCTCTTGTTCTATACTTATAGTCATCGAAAATTAGGTCAAGAACGCGTACAAATTGGTTTCTAAACAGAATTTTGATCGTATAATGAAATTGTCCATCAGGTTAAAATTTGTACCATATGTGCGCATGGTACATTTCATTGCCTATGCATTGTTGAAAGAATTTTCTCTCGAGAATGCCAAAATGAGGTCTTGCAGACTCGTCCCCTCCCGTCTTTATGTCTCTCAGCAGCCATCAATATTTTTATAATTTTTTTCTTTCCATATACGATCGAGTCCATTTAAAGTGCATTGGAAAACTATCTCAAATGGCTATAATTATTCTATAAATATATGTATTTCAATTTGAACGTTGACTATGCGAAAAATGAGTCTTAATTTGCGGTTGAAAATTTGGAACATAACTTTTGTGGTGGATATTGATTGGTGAAAATATTTTGACTATATTTCAATGCTTCACTCATTTGACTTCTAATTGATTCTCGTTGCTCGTATGTGAACTTCGATCATCATTTTGTGGTATAAAACAACGGCTATATATTTAAAATTAGGTACTCAAACTTTGAATTTCTTTCTTTTACGCCCGTTTCTCGTTCCTTTCTTCCAATTCCACCATTTGCATAGGATTTTACCTAACAAACAAGATTAAAACAAAATTAAGCTACAATTCATTCAAATCACTAACAAATACTCCAATTTAACGTTCCCAATAAGTCTGCAAAATATACTTATCAAATACCATCGACCTTGAACAATTGTTTGTCTTCAAACAAAATACAACTTAACTTAAACAAAGGTTTTGAACAAACATAGTTGGACGACGTGTCGTTGACATCGTGATTGAAATTTCTATGTTTAAGACTTTGAAGTGCTTTAAAATCATATTGCTATTATACAATGCAAAACTGACGTGTATGTGTGTGAAAATTCATGTAAAACACTATGAAGTCATTGATTGATTCATGCCCCGACTCTCAACAGTCAAATATTTCATTTCTTCACTTGTAAGATGCACACCTTAAATTTATTCTTCAAGTTTTTTTAGTCACGGTGTGATCCCAAGGCCGATATTATTCTTTTCACTCTCTAATTTGGTTAGATTTGATTAATTGCACTTAGCACATCAACAAATGAGGACATGGGCGGACTCAGGAACGTGACTCAGTGAGGACGAGACACAATTATGTCAAAATTATGAGTTAAAAACTTAAAATTATGGACTAAAAACTGTAAGGATTATTTTGTAAATGCCAAAAATTAATGGCCCAGCGGGGGGCAATGGCCATTAATGGGTCTGCCCCTAAATGAGGATTCTGCTTAATATTTATTTTTTTTTATTATGCCACGAAAAGAAAACTATATATGTTTTAGTGATAGAATTGATGTTATTTCTTTGGACCAAAGGAATGTGTTGAAGAGAATAGTCTAAAAAATTTCAATTAAGTGGTACAACATATTTTCACAGTAGGTGAAGGTCATAGTTAGCGCTTAAGTGGTTCAACCATGCATGTGAAATAATGAAGATTGAACCCAAAACAAGTTTCTCATTTAATTTATTACTTTTGGCTAAGTAATTGCAGCATTAATCTGATTTATAAAGTCTAAAATAAGCATAATGGTAGATTTTCATAATAAGGTTTCTCAAATTAATAAATCTGGATGTGGATTTCGAAGATTATACTAGTTTCCTGCTAAATATTTTTTTTTTTTTTTTTTTCTGATTTTGCTATTTTTTTTTTCCCATTAACAAATGGCTTGATTGGTAAGCTGAGACTAAAGAAAGGAAAGTGAGTAAAAATTTCAAAGATTACATGAATTTCTTACTCAATCTTTCAAGATTTTGATCATTTTTACCTTTAGGTGAATGAAACGTATTTGTATGCTTAGCCTATAAATATGGTCGAGATTTATGTTACAATTATAATTAAATATAATCTCTAGAAACATGGATTCGAAAATGTTAAGCTTTCTCCTCGCGCTCTTGGTGATTGAGTCATGTTCGTCTATATCACTTTTTCTATATTCATGTGTGTGATATGATCACACGTGTGTGTGCGCATATACTAATTCAATTCTATGTTTAAGAATGCAGGTGTTTTACTCGATGTCGAAGCAAGAAACGTGGTTGTTTTCCATTGTACGAGGGACGAGGATTGCATCGACAGTTGTAGGGGAATTGGTGCGCCAAAGTGCATCAATGCAGATTGCCAATGTTTCCCTCCCGTCCCAAGCGGCATGAACAAGTCTGGTGCTAATAAGGAAGTTTTGAATAATTGAATTAAAAAAGCATGCTTATGCAGTATGAACTTCAAAGAATTTTCTGTAATAAAGGCCTTCTGATAATGTAATAAATCAGTGCTACTTTTGTTTTACGTGCTACTACTGAGGGTTGTTCTTACTTTTGTTTTCATTTTTCACTTAACTGAAACAAAAGATTGTTAACTGAAGGTGTAGAGAGTATAACGTGTAACAAAATTTAATATCGCGCCGAATATACGAAAGAAATAAATATATAAAAAAATCTAGAGTTCGAAAAAGAAATTTGTTTTTTTGGATAATAATTAATGACAAAGGAGAACCAATTTTCATGTTGTTATTTATTGATTTAATTACTTGCTTCCACCTAAAACTTCACGGATATCTGACACCTTCACCAAGCCTCTCATATGTCTTTTGTTTCATGACATTCACTATTAGTTAGGCGGGCATTGTATAACACTTGTTTTGGGATCATCCTATAGCACTTGACGTAATTGGTCTTAAATTCATTACTAAGTTAATCTTCTCTCCCAAAGGATGCGAATTCCCTCTTGTTCTTGATGAATTTTATGATATGGAAGTATATTAATAGGCTAGAGTGAGATTCCCTAATGTGTAGCTCTTGTTCTATACTTATAGTCATCGAAAATTAGGTCAAGAACGCGTACAAATTGGTTTCTAAACAGAATTTTGATCGTATAATGAAATTGTCCATCAGGTTAAAATTTGTACCATATGTGCGCATGGTACATTTCATTGCCTATGCATTGTTGAAAGAATTTTCTCTCGAGAATGCCAAAATGAGGTCTTGCAGACTCGTCTCCTCCCGTCTTTATGTCTCTCAGCAGCCATCAATATTTTTATAATTTTTTTTCTTTCCATATACGATCGAGTCCATTTAAAGTGCATTGGAAAACTATCTCAAATGGCTATAATTATTCTATAAATATATGTATTTCAATTTGAACGTTGACTATGCGAAAAATGAGTCTTAATTTGCGGTTGAAAATTTGGAACATAACTTTTGTGGTGGATATTGATTGGTGAGAATATTTTGACTATATTTCAATGCTTCACTCATTTGACTTCTAATTGATTCTCGTTGCTCGTATGTGAACTTCGATCATCATTTTGTGGTATAAAACAACGGCTATATATTTAAAATTAGGTACTCAAACTTTGAATTTCTTTCTTTTACGCCCGTTTCTCGTTCCTTTCTTCCAATTCCACCATTTGCATAGGATTTTACCTAACAAACAAGATTAAAACAAAATTAAGCTACAATTCATTCAAATCACTAACAAATACTCCAATTTAACGTTCCCAATAAGTCTGCAAAATATACTTATCAAATACCATCGAACTTGAACAATTATTTGTCTTCAAACAAAATATAACTTAACTTAAACAAAGGTTTTGAACAAACATAGTTGGACGACACGTCGTTGACATCGTGATTGAAATTTCTATGTTTAAGACTTTGAAGTGCTTTAAAATCATATTGCTATTATACAATGCAAAACTGACGTGTATGTGTGTGAGAATTCACGTAAAACACTATGAAGTCATTGATTGATTCATGCCCCGACTCTCAACAGTCAAATATTTCATTTCTTCACTTGTAAGATGCACACCTTAAATTTATTCTTCAAGTTTTTTTATTCACGGTGTGATCCCAAGGCCGATATTATTCTTTTCACTCTCTAATTTGGTTAGATTTGATTAATTGCACTTAGCACATCAACAAATGAGGACATGGGCGGACTCAGGAACGTGACTAAGTGAGGACGAGACACAATTATGTCAAAATTATGAGTTAAAAACTTAAAATTATGGACTAAAAACTGTAAGGATTATTTTGTAAATGCCAAAAATTAATGGCCCAGCGGGGGGCAATGGCCATTAATGGGTCTGCCCCTAAATGAGGATTCTGCTTAATATTTTTTTTTTTTTATTATGCCACAAAAAGAAAACTATATATGTTTTAGTGATAGAATTGATGTTATTTCTTTGGACCAAAGGAATGTGTTGAAGAGAATAGTCTAAAAAATTTCAATTAAGTGGTACAACATATTTTCACAGTAGGTGAAGGTCATAGTTAGCGCTTAAGTGGTTCAACCGTGCATGTGAAATAATGAAGATTGAACCCAAAACAAGTTTCTCATTTAATTTATTACTTTTGGCTAAGTAATTGCAGCATTAATCTGATTTATAAAGTCTAAAATAAGCATAATGGTAGATTTTCATAATGAGGTTTCTCAAATTAATAAATTTGGATGTGGATTTCGAAAATTATATTAGTTTCCTGCTAAATATTTTTTTTTTTTTCTGATTTTGCTATTTTTTTTTTCCCATTAACAAATGGCGTAATTGGTAAGCTGAGACTAAATAAAGGAAAGTGAGTAAAAATTTCAAAGATTACATGAATTTCTTACTCAATCTTTCAAGATTTTGATCATTTTTACCTTTAGGTGAATGAAACGTATTTGTATGCTTAGCCTATAAATATGGTCGAGATTTATGTTACAATTATAATTAAATATAATCTCTAGAAACATGGATTCGAAAATGTTAAGCTTTCTCCTCGCGCTCTTGGTGATTGAGTCATGTTCGTCTATATCACTTTTTCTATATTCATGTGTGTGATATGATCACACGTGTGTGTGCGCATATACTAATTCAATTCTATGTTTAAGAATGCAGGTGTTTTACTCGATATCGAAGCAAGAAACGTGGTTGTTTTCCATTGTACGAGGGACGAGGATTGCATCGACAGTTGTAGGGGAATTGGTGCGCCAAAGTGCATCAATGCAGATTGCCAATGTTTCCCTCCCGTCCCAAGCGGCATGAACAAGTCTGGTGCTAATAAGGAAGTTTTGAATAATTGAATTAAAAAAGCATGCTTATGCAGTATGAACTTCAAAGAATTTTCTGCAATAAAGGCCTTCTGATAATGTAATAAATCAGTGCTACTTTTGTTTTACATGTTACTTCTGAGGGTTGTTCTTACTTTTGTTTTCATTTTTCACTTAACTGAAACAAAAGATTGTTAACTGAAGGTGTAGAGAGTATAACGTGTAACAAAATTTAATATCGCGCGAATATACGAAAGAAATAAATATATAAAAAAATCTAGAGTTCCAAAACGAAATTTAATTTTTTGGATAATAATTAATGACAAAGGAGAACCAATTTTCATGTTGTTATTTACCATTTAATTACTTGCTTCCACCTAAAACATCTCGGATAGTCGACATCTTTGTTGAGAATATGATTATTTTGTTTTATTATTTATTAAGGGTAGAATAGTCATTTTTAATTTTCTTTGTTTAGCCTATATTTAGTCTCTTTATATTTAGGTCAAAGTATTTTTTTTTTTTTACTTAATTTCATTATGCACTATCAATGAAACTCTAGCCTCATCTTCTTCTTTGTTTTCTTTAACATGGTATAAGAGCAAAATTTCATGGGACAAGGTTATACAGCTTTTTAGAAAAGCGACGATTTCGAGAGGGTTTTCTTTCAGTTTCTGCAATTTGGTATTTCGCTTTCCTTTCTTTTGAGATCTATTTTTCGTAATTTTTTTTATTATGGCTACTGAAAGAAACGATTCGCTTCAGTCTGTGAGTGTGAAGTTGGATGGAAAAAATTATTCGTATTGGAGTTACTTAATGATGAATTTTCTTAAGGGTAAAAAGATGTGGGGATACGTTAGTGAAACTTCTGTGAAACCTAAGAATACCTATTAGGGTTATGATTCTTCAATAGATGCGTGGGAAGCAAACAATCCAAAAATTATTACATAGATTAACAATTCTGTTAAGCATTCCATAAGTAGAGAGTTGGCGAAGTATGAGACAGCAAAGGAGGTTTGAGATCATCTGCAAAAGTTATTCACTCAATCAAATTTTGCAAAGTAATATCAATTGGAGAATGACACACGAGCTCTTCGGCATAAGAATATGAGTATTCAGGAGTTTTATTCTACTATTACAGATCTTTGGGATCAATTGACTCTTACAGAATCGGACGAATTAAAGGCATGTGGTGCCTATATTACTCATAGAGAGCAGTGATAAGTGTGTTTTTGGGCACTTATTTAATATCTAGACAAGCTTATTATTGATTAAAATGAGTGAATTTCTACTCACAATTGTGTAACATTTGCTTTTGTAGGCAAAAATCACCCAAAAGAAAAAAAAACAAGACAAAAGAATGAAAAAATGGACAAAAATGTACAATAATGTGAAGTTTGGGACCAAGTTGCACAAATGTAGAAAGTTGGAAGACATTGAGATACAATTTATGGAGGGCAAAACTGAAAGAAAAGTCAAAATTCGAGGACCAAAATGTCACTTATTGAAGCTGGGGGGCTAACTATGCAAATTATCCTAAGGACCTCCTGTGCAAATTTTGATTTCAACAAAAGTGCGCACCCGCGCACTTTGGCTCTGGAATGGTGCGCACCCGCGCACCTATGCGTTAAAAATTGTCGAAAATCAGAATTTTTGAGGGCTTTTTGGCTTTTGTTTGTGCTCCGTTTTGGAAGTATTTAAGGACCAAATCTCATTACTTCAACCCTAGTTTTTGTTCTCTAGTTGAGAGAGTTCTCATTCTCAAGAAGAAGGCATTGGTTCAACAAAGAGTAGAAGAAGAAGAGGAGAAGAAAAACGAAATTTTGGATGAAAATCAAGATAAACACTTCAAGAATTTCATTCAAGGGACATGTTCCTTTCTTTACCTTGAATTTTAATATTTGATTTGTTCACTTTGTAATGTATTACTCTAAGTTTCTTCATTTTCGCTCTTTTTATACAATAAGCTAAACTTATTGAGGTTGGGATGATTGATGTAGCTTAACCTAATTTGATTAATTTTAATGTTTGTCTTTTGAGTTAAAGTTGCTTAATTTCATGTGTGTTTGTTATTGTATTGATTTACTTTCATTTATTTGGCCATTAAATGATTGTGTTGAGTGAAGTGTATAATAATCGAGAGATATTATGCATTTTAGATCAAATAGCAAATGCCCTAGGTTTTTGTAGGAAATAGAGATATATTCCTAACCCTAGGTTACCCTTTGAGATATTTTCACAACGAATTAATGCAAATTATTGGGCTTTAATCGAAATAGAGATATAGTAGATTAACTCAATTAATTATGGCTAATTTGGCGCTCGAGAGAGGTAATTGGCTAAAATAGGAGAATCGGGTCTAACATAAAAAATAAGCAGTTTGCTAATTTGCTTATTGAAAATTGATTAAATGATGGTTAAGTGAAATCATGAATCCCAACCTTTTCAACCTTCCAACTCTTCTCAAACTTGAACCTTGTTTATATTAAGTGAACTTTGTTATCTTAGTTATTTTTATATTTAAATCGTTTACCATTGTTTTAAAAACTCAAAATGAATTGTGTGTGTTTCTATTGTTAGAACTAGTTCAACTCTTGTACAATTAAATTGTCATTCCTCGAGGGATCGATATCTCAGACTCTAAAAGTCCACTTTATTACTTGTACGCGACCCGTGCACTTGCGGTATATTTTCAAGCGACAAGCAGCAACAGTTGGTACAGTTTTAACTGCACTTCACAGTGATTTTGAAAGACTTAGAGGTTCAATTTTGCATCGTTCTTCACTTCTTTCTGTTGACTCAGTTGTTAGTGAGTTATTGGCTGAAGAAATGTCTTAAGTCTTATTTTGAAAAGGGAATCATTTCTATTTCTAATCCTTCTGTGCTAGTAATGCCTTCTAAGTCATTCTCTAATAATCAGCATAAATTTCACGCAAGGGCTGCCCCCCGACGAGTGTAGTTTCTGTAAGCAGAAAGATCATTGGAAGGCTCAGTGTCCTAAGTTGAGACAACAGAATCAATCGCAGCAACAATTTCAAGCTTGGAAGTCTGGCAACCAGTCCCAATCAAATGCTCATAGACCACCTCAGGGCTATAAACCACCACGGTCTAATACTGCAGTAGTAGTTTCATCAGGTCCCTTAACTAATCCTAGTATTGTGTCTGAGCAATTTCAGAAGTTTCTCTCCTTACGCCACAAGCTATGTCTGTTTCTTCCCCTTTCGTAGGTTAGTTGCCTCATGGTTCTTCGGGTATGTCACATTCTGTACGGGTCTTAGATTCTGGTGTTTCACATCATATGTCTCCAGATTCTTCATCTCTTACTTCTGTATCTCCTTCGTCTTCTATCTCTATCATGACTGCTGATGGCACTCATATATGTCTTTAACAGGTGTTGGTTATGTTGTCACACCTCACTTGTCTTTCCCTAATGTTTATCATATTCCGAAACTCACATTAAATCTTGCTTTTATTGGTCAGTTATGTAATTCTGGTAATTTAGTCACATTTTCCTCTTCTTCTTGTTATGTGTAGGTTCTGCAATCTCAGAAGCTGATTGAGACAGACCGTAGGAATGGTGGACTATATATTTTGGATGAGCTAAAAGTGTCAGTTGCTACTGCTACTACTAGTGTTGATTTTTCTTCTTTTTGTTTGAGTCCTTCTTCTTCTTTGCAGCTTGCAGATTTCTTTACCAAGTCACATTCTATTTCCCGTTTTCGTTTTCTAGTTGGCAAACTCTCGATACTTATAGTGTCGCATCGTGATTTTGAGGGGGATGTTAAGAAATATATGATTATTTTGTTTTATTATTTATTAATGGTAGAATAGTCCTTTTTAATTTTCTTTGTTTAGCCTATATATAGTCTCTTTATATTTAGGTTAAAGTATCTTTTTGTACTCAATTTCATTATGCACTATCAATGAAACTCTAGCCTCCTCTTCTTTTTTGTTTTCTTTGTATTGTTTAACAATCTTCACCAAGCCTCTCATATGTCTTTTGTTTCATGATATTCACTATTAGTTTGTCGGGCATTTTATAACACTTGTTTTGGGATCATCCTATAGCACTTGTTAAGAATCATATTTCATATTTGGAGGTTTGGGTTTAAAAAGTTAACCCTATAATATGAAACTACAAAATTCAATATTGAATCGAAATGCAATGAGGTCAAATGAGAAATTCGATCGGTATAAAGCTCAATTGAGCAATTGAATTCCAAAAATTTTGTTCTATAAGAGTCTCCATCTCGCAAGAGCATGCTAAGTGTAAATCCCATTAATGGAAATGGGTTAGTAGAAGTCTTTGATCAATTAGTAAGAGGACTAGTCATTCTATTAGGAAAGTTCGAAGGCCGAATATGTTCTGCTTCACGAGTATAGTTTAGTCGAAATCAATTTTGGGTTAATGAGGCCACTTAGAACATAAAAGTGCTCAAAAGTGAAATTAAATAATGATGAAATATTCTATTAATCCTCGCGCAACATGTTACGGTATACTATAGAAACTATTGTTGGAAAAATGAGTGTATATAGCTGACTTTGACATGATTTTCGAGTGGGGCCCGTTTTGCTATTTAGGAAAATCAAGTTTGATTTGTGTTCTCCTCCGTGAGTACATCGAAATCATATATTTACTTATCAAAATTGATGCTCGGGTGAATGAAAAATTGAAGCTCAAAGTGAGTTACTTAAAATGAGTTTATGTTGTTATTTATTGATTTAGTTACTTCCTTCCACCTAAAACTTTGGATAGTTATCTTTACCAAGACTCTTATACGTATTTCCTTTCGTGATTTTGGCTGTTAGTTTGGGGGGCATTTTATAACACTTGTTTTGGGTTCATCCCATAGCCAGTGGCGAACCCAGGATATAAGCTCAGCCCGGGCGGACGTTGACTAGTCAACGTTGATCATCAGCGATCGTAAGAGCGATGTCGTTTATTAATATTTAATTATATAATATTAAAATTTATTCAATATATGTAAACGCACTAAAACGTAAAAATTATATATATATATATATATATATATATATATAAGATAGGTCTTCAGAGATTCTGATGAATCTTTCATGTCCAAAATTACATGATTTTAGATGGTATAAAGACATTTATCTATCTAGAGTTATGGTCCGTGAAGATTGTAACAATGAATTTTGGAAAGAAAAATTCATTTCTGGACTTCCAAAACTTTTTGCAGAAAAAGTTAGGAGTTCAATCCGAGCTCAATTGCACTCGTACACTCATCCCCCCAAGATTTTGGATTTTTGTGTAGCCTTTGAAAAAGAGGTGCACAAATAAGTCTACTGCTTTTAATAAAGTCGGAGACATAATTAACGCATCCAAGAAATCTTTGAAGTGATGTCTTATCAATAATTTGATCAGGAAATTTATCAGTAAAATCTAAGAACATATTTCTTTCTCGAATTTGGAGAAAAAACTGGAAATTTTTTCTTTATTTAAGGTTTCTTGTAGCTGACTTTCAATTCTTTGAAATTTAATTTCATCTTTGAGAAATGAAATATGTTGTTTTTTGAAATTTATATTGTTAATAAGTTGAGAAACCGAAGCTTCTTTTAGAGAAAGAACTTCTCTAGAAGAAGGTGGATCAGTAAATTTGAAGAACAAATCTTGTCCAAAGACTTGAGTTTTTAGTCCTTTAGCCGAAGCCTGAAAAGGATATATTTGGACAATGAAAGGAGTTCCTAAAATGACTTGTTGATCCAAATCTTTAACAAGATAGAAAATATTTTTGAAACAAATATTTGAGTTACAAACATGGGCTTTTGAAAGTTTATATTAAATATTTAACTTCTTACCACTTGCTCCAAAAAGACGCTCAGTGGTTTTTTCAAAATATTTTGTAGGGATTAAACCTTCTCTAATGCAATTTTGATCAGCACCGGAATCAATAAGAACTCTAGTTGTTAATTTAAATGTTTTATCAACAACTATAGTCATATTGCAGTACCATTTTTGAAGTTGAATACGGTTAATAACATTAACCTTTTCTTGTTCAGAAAGAGTTTGATTGATAGGGGTAGAAGGATGTATATATATATATATATATATATATATATAAACGTAGTTCAATACAACTAAAAGTACTAAAGAAATACGCAATACAACCTACTCTTGAACTATGATCTTAGACAACTGCATTCGTACTCTTTACTCAAGTTTTAAAACACTCGTACTTTGATGGTTAGTTCCGCTCCTAGAAAAATTTGGACTGAACCTCCTGATGCCCCATCCTAACTTGTAGTAAATTTAGTTATGGATGAGAAACATATTTTGAAGTTCAGTTATGGATTAGAGAAAAATAAAAGTTTAGGTACGTGAGAAAAACACAACTAAAAGTTTGAGTACCATTTATGCCTTTTAATTTCAAGTTCACATAAGTAATTATTTATTTCTAAATCAATAAAAAAAATTATTTTAAAATTACTTATCTACTTATAATTGAACTTTAAGCTAGCGAAACATGCACGGGCGGGCTCCCTGCAACCTACCGTGTCCCAGCTACAAAAGTAATAAAGTTAGCCCTAAAACCTTCATTCCCAACTCTAAACCTCTGAGGTAAAGGCTTCTTTATTCTTGCCTTCGAGTACATTTGGTCTTATTTAAATTATAATTTAAAATAATCAAATGTACTTTTTGTTTACGTATTTTGTGGGATTCACAAATTATTATTCACGTATTTATCCATACATTTTGTAGATTCACGACACAACTACACAAGGAAAGGAACGAGAGAGAGAGAGAGAGACTCACAGGCTCACAGTTGGGACCGAGCGCCGTCACCACTCACCACACGAATCGTCGGAGTCCGGACGGTCGAAGACACCGAGACAGCAGCAACCGAGCAACATGTGGTCTGTGGATCGCCTTGCTCTCAGCTCCCCTCCTCTACGGTTTGTTCTTTGTTGGGTTTCAATTGAAATTGCCGAATTGGGGATTAATAATGGAACTCAATTTGGTTTTGTTTGTGTGGCTATGAGTATGGGTTGTAAATTGGCCCAATTAATTGGGCCTTATTGTTTGAAAACAAGGCCCAATGAGGCACCTTCTTCAGTGCCCAAAGAAAAACAATAACAAAGAAAAAAAAAATTCCTCACCGCCGACTGCCTTCTTCACCGCTCTGCTTCCCGACGGCTGGGTCCGCCCTTGCCCATTGCACTTGTTAAGAATCAAATTCCAAATCAAATGTTTGGGCTGCTTCGCTTTAAAAAGTTAATTCTTTAATGTGGAACTACACAATATAGCATCGAAACACAATGAGCTCAAATGAGAAATTTGGTCAGTCTAAATCTAAATTGAGTAATTGAATTTCAAGATTTGTGTTCTATAACGAGTCACAATCTCGCGAGAACATGCGAAGTGTAAACCATATTGGAAATGGGTTGGTAGAAGTTTGCTTTGACCAACTTTGATTGATCATTAAAAGGCTAGTCATTCTATTAGGAATGTTCGAAGGTCTAATGTATTCTACTTCACGAGTGTAGTTTAGTTAGTCGCCCGAAACTGATTTCGGGTGAATGGGAAATTAAAATAAAAAATGAGCCTCTTAAGTCATAAAAACGCTCAAAATTGAAATTAAATTATGGTAAAATATTCTATTAATCCTGGTGCAACACGTTACGGTATATTATAGAAGCTATTCTAGTTGAAAAGTCCTCTATGAATTCATACATAAATGCCTTGTCTGAATATGTCACAACTTTTCATTTATTATGTATAGCTCCAAATGACTGTAAATTGTTCATTCATTCGACGTCTGTTGTAGTATTATAAATATTATTAGTTAGTTTGAATATTGTTTATATGTTGCTGAAATTATAAATCGAAAGAATTGAGCGATATCTTACGAAATATATGATTAAAATTAAAGTTTGATCAAATTAAACTCAAATGATAAAGAGTAAAGATTCAAGTCTCATGAGAATAAGAATAAAACTGGATGGGGAATACAAGATTCAAACAATTATTTCAAATGCATATCAAAACTTACAAAATTGAGGCCCTTTAACAATCAACAACTTCCATAAAGGGGAAAAAAATGGGAAGAAAGAGAGAACTATATAACAGATGTATGCAGGACGGACCACAATGTGATAGTAAAACAAATTCTGTAACTGGAGAAGAATATCAACTTGCCAGAGAATTCTCCTCTGATTTTGGACGTCGTGTAATCCCAACGTTCCCTTCTTTTCTGTATTAGAGAATGTACTCGAATCACGGATTCATGATTCCCTCTAAAGCTTATCCCCGAAGCCTTCATCGGAGGGCGCTCACAAAAGCCAGCAAGGAGTCAACGTCTCTCTTCTCGGAGGGATATTTTATGGGACGAGCTGAATGCTTAGGGAAGAAAAGTATTGTAGGGAAGCTTCCTAACTGCAACTCTTGCTGCGCAAATGCCTTCTCCTCGCCGTCTGCCCTGAATTTTCCCACCTTAACACCGGATCCGGCCAACTTCTCTGCCAATTCTATGTATGAACCTTCCATTGCCTGTTCAAGAATCAATAAACATTGTTAAGAATGAAGCCTTATCCACGGGATAAACGAGCAGCATAATTGTTATCATAAAAAGGAGCATTTACCTGGCAAAATTGGCACCAAGGTGCATAAAGCACAACAACCCAAGGCTCCTTCCTATTTTCCAGTTTCAATAAATTCTCAATTCCAGGCCGACTCAAGTTTACAACATTTTCGTCGACCAAAAGGTCTGTGTTGGTAGCATTTCCATTTGCATTAACAGCACCGTTCCAATTGCCATTTAAAGTTTCTTCCTTAATATTGCCTTTATGCAGTCCACATTCCTTGGCCTTGGAATCCTCCCACCACCACCTTCCTTCTCTCTCGTGTTGCCCTGGTAGGACTGGTCGAGTGCACGGTTCGCATCCAATTGAGATGTACCCTTTGGCATGCAACGAGTTTACAGGCACATTCATGGTCCGAAGGAACTTCCAAACATCATCGCCCTTCACGTTTGCCACCGGGTTGAACTTCACCAAGCTTCCAACCCCACCATCCATTCCCTCGAAAACAGGGTCCACCTGGACAACCGGGACTTCCGACCGAGTGCCAGGGGACTGATCCTTCCGCTGCCCAGTTATCCATGCACGCAACCCCTTGAGGGCCTTTCTCAGCGGCCTAACCTTCCTAACTCGGCAGCACTCCTGGTGGCCATCTTCATAAAACGAGAAAAGTCCCTTGCTCCTTACCAAAGCCTGAACTTCAACAGCATCGGGAAACATGTATTCGATGCGAATACCATAATGTTTCTCAACTTCATCAAAGAATTTATATGTCTCCGGGTTCAACCTCCCAGTGTCCAAGCTGAAAACTCTAAATGGCCGTCCAGTTAAACTTGCATATTCAATCAAGGCAATATCCTCCGCACCGCTGTAATTGAAAATAAAAACATGTCATCATAATATTTTCAGCAGCTTCTTGTCCATTTAAAATGCTAGCATTTAGATTGTGCAAAATGTCTACAGAGAAAATCTCAGACCGTCTGTACCTAATTGATATGCTGGGAAAACATTTTCAAAAATAAGTGTAATACAACGAGCGAATGATTATGTTTGATACTTCATATTAAGGTAAATAAATTAAATTTACACATATTTACAACCATAAATAACCTTATTATGTGAAAAAAATTCTTGTACTTGTTTCCTTTCGGATTGAAGAGTCCCATACAAATCCACTGTACTCGATACAATGCTACGTCTTCCTCAATAAAATGAACGGATTGTATTGAATTCTACACTCTTATAGTCCTATACATCCACATGCAAGATAACACAGAAGAATCTCAAAGTTTACATTTATTTCACAGGAAAGGTAAATTCGAAATCGTGTTTGGCAAAAAAAAGTAACTTAAATGTAATTAATTAGAAGCACAACAACATGGTTTAAACTACAAGGATTGTCTTAATTTTTGACTAATCACATAAACAGCTTATCCAATTCACAATTACAACATTTGACAACTTAAGAAAACTTATTGACCAAAAATAAGTAATAATCATAAAACTTACCTAAATGCAATTGCAATATCATTCCCAAATTTCTCAAGGGCCTTGTCCATAATCTCAAGAGGGGAAGCATTTTCAAGCTCCTTAGCCAATTTTTCATAGTCCTCTACCTCTACTTTTTCAACCACCTCTGCAAATTCCAAGAAAACACAGGGGCAAATATGTCACTTCACATTACCAAAGATTTCTACTTTACAAAACCTCGTCCATTTGCATAAATTAACTAATGAAAATCCTATGTACCTGGAGCAACGATAGTTGCTGCTGAGGGAACAATTGAATCATTTCTCTTCAGCTCGGCATTCAATGGCTTAACGGCGCAACGCCGCCTCGAAAATTTCACGGCAGCTGATGGGAGATTAAGCCTATCTAATGGCTGAGATGAACCAAATTGTGCAGCTAGAAAAAATAATCATATTTAGAAACAAGATGAACTTCAAAACTCAAAAAAAATTAAAACCCATTAAGATAAAAATGGTACCTTTTGGCTGTTCAAAGGAAGAATATAAAGAAGAGCCACGAACTGCCGATGAAGAAGTGAAAGACAAAGCCATTAGTATAAACAATTTTCTGTGTCTATCTGCAAAATCTGAAACCTTAAAGACGGGAAAACGACAGATTGAACCTTGTGTGTTTATAGGTTTTGGAGAACTCTTGTGTGTGAAATCTTAAATTTGTTAGCAGTGTTTAAGGATATGAAAGAGCGAAAAAACATATAAATAGAGGGAGGACTTTCCAGGTTCATTGAACCTGGACGTGTTTTAGATGGTATGACGTGTCATGTAATGATTGGACAGCGGTCAATGTTGTAATCAGCGCTTTCGTCATGTGGCGAGCAGACGAAAGAAGAGTCGTGGTGGATAGGAAGCGCGACTTCTGACCAATCAAATTTTAAATTAGATTCTTATTGGATCTTTTGAGCCTCCTTCCGCATCTTTTCCTCTTTTCTCAATTTTTTTGTTAATATATAAACTTTCTTTTTCATTTCAAATAATTTTAGCAAAATTCAATACATTGTTAAATGCTTGTTTAGAAAAGCAATAAAAGTTGTGATGCAGCAAGTGTACTAAAAAAAGTAATGTTATTCATCTCCAGCGGGGTTGCAAATACAGTCTAGTTGGTTCTAAATGATATTAACGTCATCTAGACTGTGTTTGTAACCCCAATGAGGATGAATAACATTACTCGTACTAAAATAATAAATAAAATCGTCAAAATCCAACCAATAAATGGAATTATGAACGTAGCCTGAGCCACAAGAAAATCTTTAATATCCTTACTTTTTTTTCAATAAAATTATGAAATGTGGAATACATAAATTTGGACCCCACTCTTTGTGATTGCTGAAGTAAATTTGACCATCTAATGTCCAAATTATTCTGCAACACAAATTTGAAAAAAATATTAACCAGAAAAAAAAAAAAAAAAAAAGGTAAATGAATAATAGAATGCCTCAACGCCACAAGACCCACAAATTATATAATAATCATGTGGACCATTGACTTAAAAGATTATTTTCAAGTTCTCATATTAGTGACCCATCTGGATTGGATCGCCATTAGTGAGATTCAGATCAGTTTTACCTCATCGACCTAAATTTTATGTTTTTTTATGAAAATTCTTGGTCAACTTGAGCCCCTATTCGATAATCATTATTTGGAAAAAAAAAACAATATTTTGAATAGTGAGTTTTTAAAGAATGTAAGTTTAAAAAATAAAGAGAAATTATTGATTTTACGTGCAGAATATTTTATTCAGAAGAAGTAATGAACATAATGCTTTAAAAAATAAGGAGAAATTATTGATTTTACGTACAGAATATTTTATTCAGAAGAAGTTATGAACATAATGCATGCAGAAGAAGTTATGAACATAATGCATGGTGGAATATTTGGTCAGGTAAAAATCATAAAGGGGTCATTTTCAACAAAAGAATCTCCATTAGCCAGCCATCTAAGACTTTCTTTAATCCAACTTGCTCATCTTTACAACTTTTTAATTGCATGAATCAATTATATAAATTGAATATTTAAATTCCTAAACATTAATTTAGCGTAAAATCATTGATCTACAGTGGAAAAATATAGTGGGTGGGCGATTCAAACTTTCGATATGCCAAAATAGAATTGAACAAAAAGGGGGAAAAAAAAAACCAAGTTGATGACTCTTGGATGGCCAAACGGCTAAGCCAAAGTATTGAAAAGAATACTGAGATATTCACGTTAGCCGTCGAAGATGAAATATTATCGTTTCTGTACCAAATGTAAATTGCTAATGAATTCGATATCATCCCACAGGTAAATATGTCCTGGCCGATAAAAAAGTAAGTGAATGCTAAGAATTAACACGACGTGTGAATTAAGAAATGGTCTGTTAGTGATATTCTAATGTTCCAAATGTATTCTCGCCACTGTAAGTCACGTAAAGAAACCCGTCTTCGTCCTTGTGTTCCTCATAAATTTTCGAAATCAATGAACCTGTGAGCACAAAGATATATCAATATCACGAAAGTGTTTAAAGTAAAATGTGAAAGTTCAAAATACGAAATGCTAGTCACCGGAGGGAGGCAGGATGTTCTCGACAAAGACAAATATAGCCTTCTCTGCACTGAGCTTGATACGCTTCCGGACCACATAAACAAATTGGCCAACGTTCAAATCAGCAGGGACGAGATATCTGCACAAAGCAGAGTGATGCGTGCATTTACACCAAGAAAAGCAAAACCTTATTGGGAGACTCAACACTACGATAGACTAATGTTTGGCTTGTGTTTATAAACTATCTATTTAAAAACATTCAAATCACTTACCCACACATTTTAGAAACCCACAAGCACTATCCATTTGCCTACCACTCATTTCTATCTATTTATAATTTAAATCGTTTAAAACACTTCCCAGACATACCAGACATAAACGATTAACAGGAGTTTAAAAACTATAGCGAAGGCTAATGCAACTTACTTAATTTTATCAATATCAGGAACATCACTCCTATCTGCCTTCTCAACAATAACCTGAATGAGTATAATGTATAAGTACTGCGAGCAATATAGAAATTTTAGCCTCAATGGAGAATGCTAAATTCCTTGGAAAAAAGCAAGAAGCTCTTACTGGAATTCTATCAGGATACTTCTCTCTGATGCGAGTGGATTCTGCCTGCCTCTTCTCTGTCATTATGAAAAACAGAATGTCATAATACAAGCACCAGGAGAAAGTCGGGAACAAACTAACCTTTACAATTGAAATCTTTTAAAAGAAAGTGCTAAAATTGTGAAAACAGTAGATACAATATTCAAAGCCCAATGACCAATGAGCTTTGGTCTACTGGTAGAAACAACCAAGGTCAAGGCTATGGAACTGCAAAGTTCCAAGTTCATGTTGGTTGATCGTTCATAGCATTGATCAAATTATATTGGTTTGTTCAAATAAATCAAAATGTGAAACATGTAATACAAATATAGCATGTTCAGTCTCACTCCAAGAGCTAATTTGTTAAGTAGGCCAATTCAACAAGTCATTCATTATTCACAACTACGAGGAGAAGATTCATTTTTAAGTTAGTATTAGGTGAAACTCCACAAGACACACCATATATTTTAACCCAGAAAAGCAAACAAGTATTACACACATGATATGTAGTACTGAATGCCTTTGTGCTAGATCAAATCCGAGCAGGGATTGATGGATTGGCACCACCACAAAATGCAATGCATGACTGCTTCCATAATATCTAAACCAATGGAACCTAATCCTGAAGCTAATTCGATCTTTGAACATCAAGGAAATTTGTATAACAGTAGCTGGTAAACTTTCAAAGGACCACTTCTATTCCCAAATGACTGTAATTTTGGTAAAGCTGACTTTTGAGCTCTATTATCACACTTCAAAATAGAATTCTAGACCACCAAACTCAGAATTTATCAGAAAAATAGCTCTCAGAGCATCTCCAATGGGAATGAGGCTATGGATTGCACCAAAATGCTTACATGGCAAGGAAAAAGGTGGAGGATGTGATGTCCAGCACGCAATCCACCTGTGGAAGGTGTGCTTAATTTTTTGTAATTTAACTTCATCGGACAACATCTCCATTTATTTTTTTAAAATTTTTTCTCCACTTTTTTCTCTACATCCTATCCTCTCATACATGTGACTCACAATTAATGCAATCCACATCCCCATTGGAGGTGCTCTTCTCTCCATTCCCTATTTGCTTGCCACGTGTACAACAGCTCACGTTGTTGCATCTATTGTCTTATTCACATTCTTGTATTCTACAGAACAGAAGTTGAAGCTAGAGAAGACAAAAAAGAACAATATGCACAATCTTTTATTTTCAAATACAAAAGAAGGAAGCAAACACGACATTCGTGTAACTGGATGGCGTTAAAATTTATTGCAATTTTGCAATTATTCCACACATACAGGTAAGATATTACATCTCAAAAGAACATGCTTTTATAGCACGGCACTTACTTCACTCCACCCTCATAACAGATAGTTAGGAATAGCTTGAATATTAGGTTTTTTTAGCGAAATACTAATCACCCAAACTTCAAAACTCAGTCATAACCATGAACCATCACTGGGATAGATTTCAAGTGCATCAAGATATAATTGTCCTTTCAGCTAATTAGGACTCATGACTCCCTTCGAAACTCAATAAAACAGTTCCACCCCTATGAGATTAAATCGAATTTGTCAAATTCAAAAAGATTCATCTTTTTTCAATCATATGTCCCAGATTCTATAACCATTTGCCATTCAATTCGTGATCACACGGACAAGGACAATGCACACCATTATTATATAACAATTCAACAACTAAATATGATCAAAACGAAAAAACCCGTGCACCAAAAATCCTAGAACAAGTAGTAATTTCAACACTGACATCAACCACACAAATGTAACTCCTATTCCCTATCATGTATCAAATAAAAAATAAATGGGCTTGCATAAAATCAAAATACAAACCGGAAAACTCGGAAAAATAAATTTTTTCCCCAATTTTCAGGAACTCCGACCTCTTCCCCAACAAGCAAACTAACTTAATGCAAACGTACATATAAAAGTCTATCGAAATTGCATGTATCAATAGATAAAGGAACATACCCAAGGGATGTTGAATCTTGAATGAACTCTTGGCCATGGCAATACTCAGATTTCGCCCTCTCCCTGCAAATTTTAAACATCGGAACAACATGACGAATCAACACACACGAACACGTGCATAGAAAATTCACGCACGTATCATATACATTGCGTAAAGAAGAAAACCAAAACAAAGATTCACGCAATTGGGTTTCTTTCAAACTTACGAAAAAAGAATGGAATTGAAAATTTGATGTTGTCGTGATTGGATTATTGTGAACTAGACGTTAAAAAGGGCTATCAATTTCAAGTAATTAGAACGAATGGATTATTGACAGAGGACCAATCATATCTTATGGAAAATGAAAAGGACACGGATTTTGGAATTTTGATTCTTCCACCGTTCCACGTAATCGGCTAATCAAGATTTGTGTTAACAAGGAACCTTTTCAATTAATTTGGTCAGAAGAAATTTCATAACTGGCCCTCTATCTATTAAACTAATAGTAAGTTAGTATTAACCTTTAAAAAGAATTCAATTGATCATGAAACTTTGATTTTAGTTACATTATCACTCTCCATCTCCAATGATCGAACAACCCATGTTTTCTTTAAATTGTCACAAAACATGTATTATCCTAAATTTTTAGGTTCCGAATGAGATTGTGAAATAAAATCTAATTTCATAAAATTAGACGTACGAAGATACGAGACTATTTCACATAGGTTTTAACCTTTTCTATAACTGAAGGACTCATTTGTTATATTTTAAAGATTAGAGATCAACTTGTGAATAGATGTGTGAGTTGGCCCCAAGCCGACAATGTCATATTAGGTATGACTAGCATGAAGGAGGGGGGGGGGGGGGGGGGGGGTTAGTTAGCGTAAATCTAAAGTCCCGTAAACTCTTATAATAATTTTTATTTATTTTTTCTACTTTTTATGCTAATTTATTTAAATGGTTATCTAATTATAATGATTGTTAAAAAAGAAGTTGAATACTTGAATTCAACTAAAATATCGTTTCTTTTCTTACTAGTTAACGATAAATGGAGTTCAGAATTCACGTAGCTTTTGTCCACTTCTCTTTAAAGAAAAAGAGGAGCGAGAGTGGGCTTCTCCTACATTAATGGTCGAAGTTTTCCACTTGTTATGCTTCCCAAACCCATCTTGTCACAAGCAACCACCGGCCAACTTTTAGTCACTAAACTATCATTACAAGCAAATTAAGAAATTTTTGTGGTCATTAGAAATGGTATCATACTATGGCAAATTTTGTTATCTTTTAGGCAAATTATACAAAAAATAGTGTAAGCTGGTCGGATAGCTAGCTAGGAACACCTAGCCCAACTTTGACACAGGCTATGGTGAGTGTAAAAGTACATTTGGTAGTTGAATCCTCAAGTTTCTCTTCTCGAGATGTTTGACAGAGTCTAGTTAATTACTATGAATAATTTATTCTCCGTTGCATCCACGATTCAACCACATATTACTGTTGCAAAGAGATTAACATGCATGGCTTCGAAGAGAATAGGTTTACTTGCAGTAGACAAGCGAGTCTAAGAGTTACTCAGTCATAGTCTCAAGTTTGCCAAGAGAAATTTCGGTGAGGAGAAAATACTTAATTGACAAAATTGTAGGGTAATGACTGTGGTCGGAGAAAAAAAAAAAGGAGCAAATTAGGTTTGAGCTCCCTATCTTTTCACACGGTCTGATTATGGATCTTCAACCTTTAAAAATAAGATTTTGAATTCCCAACCTATTTTAATTAGTGAATTCTGGATTCCCACGTGATGAAAAATGTCAATATAGATGTTTTCAACCAATTGCAATATATCAAGAATCTGAATGGGATCCTGCTCGAATTGCAAGATAGGCGAAAAATCTGTTGTTTTAGTCCTTTCAACATCTCCCTCTTCTGTCAACTTCCCTTCCTTTGTAGTCATTAACCACAGCCTCTAGTGCTCCTCAATTTGGCTGCAGTCACAAGCCCACAAGCTTCATAGCTCAGTGATTTTCTGCCTATTCTTGACATAACCGACACATTAACGATGCTTGAAAAGTTCATAGTGAACTGGGGTATCAGATGACAATCACAAGGGGCTTGAAGAGGTTGAACCAAATGGCCGAGGAATGCAGAAGAATCAGAGAGGGAAGGTTTTGCTCTTTACACTGTCTTTCTGTATATTATCTTCCTGAACCTAAAGAGTGAATCAAATCGAAGTTGATCGAAAGAATATAACATCTTTAAGACCACACACAAGTAGAGAGTTATTTAAAGTTTGGAACTTCTATCCCATGTTCAAATTGGAAGTTAAAAATATATATTTTCCCACAAAATGTAAGAAGATTGATCTCCCAAATTGGCACTTTCCCAAATGCATGAGTAACGAACATGTCCATCACTACCTAAATCCTAACTCTTGTAAGCCTAGTCATCACGACTTTTTAGCCAAAAAGAAGAAAAAAGAGCTTGACATAACATATGATCAGCAACTAAACATTTTCCAAATCATTGGCATCTCCACCACCACCCACTTCGTCTTCTAAACCTCCACCTCCACCACCACCACTCGACATTTGATTGTTGTGATCTGAGTTTTTTCGACAACTAAATGTCAAAGGGGGTAAAAACTTGATGGAAGAACTTAAAACCCAAAAATTGTGACAAACAGTCCATCGAGTTTTTTGAAAGCTTTGATCTAACAAAAAATAATTCACATGAGATAGAGGGATAAATATACATACTAGTTCAATTTCAATTATAGCACAATAATTTTTTTATTATATATAGACAATCGACAGATATTACACTAGCATTTTATGAATTTGAGAGGTGGTGGAGTATAGCAATTGAGATTTGAGTGGTGGCGGCGTAGGTTTTTGGTGTTAAGGTGGTTGCCAAAATCGAAGTCAAGGGAGTACAATTTTTTTTCTTTTTGCAATGGACTATAATACATAGAAGAAAACAGACTTGAGCAGCCCTGAGCGAAAGCAAAAGGTTGTCCCTATCTCCATCCTCGGTGGTGTAAGTGGTTGCTTACGTTGGCGGATTTTTGGATTTGGTGTTTTAGGCAGATGACTTTTGAAATGGTGCTCTTTGGTTGCTGTGGGGCTCGATTTAGAACCTGTGGTGGTGCTTGTGTTCGGAGATGATGGTGGTGATTTGTTGGAGATAAGCTTTGTAATTTTTTTTGTTGTGGTGGCGTGCGATGATTATGGTGTTAAATGTAACGGATTTTAAAATTTGGCACAGATGTATTTGAATTTTGATATATTTTCAACAATATAGTTCACCATCTTTTATAAAAAAAAATTTAAAAAAAATCTAATTTTTATATTCTGGACTAGCAATGTTCTACAAAATGATCATTTTTCAAAATGCACAATAAAAAAGGCTACATTTCCAATTTCTCCTAAATAAAAAGACAAATCCCATTTAAAAACCCTTCCGTACAAATTGGGGAAAGAACCCTAATTTCTGTCAAAAATCTTCGAAACGCAATTCCTTGGATCTTTAAAACCCCCTAAAACCCTATCTTCCCATCACACGCTCGCAAAGGAGGAACAATGGATTTCGAGAAGCGGAAGGCGATGACCCTTGCCGCCATGACCTCGCCGGAGCCCGACAAGTCCCCCAAAGGCAACATTGACACACCCATAATTCCTCTCTTAACTACCATTAATTCCCACCCCTCTTACTTCACCACCAGCTCTTGCTCCGGCCGCATCTCTATTCTAGCCCAACCGATAGCTGCCGCCACCGCCACCACCGTCAAGAAAAAGGCCAAGGGAGGCACCTGGGTCTTCATCTCCCACGACCCAGTTCCTCCCTTCTCCATCCTCCCCCTTCTCTTCTCATCCTCTTCCAATGAGTCTCCACCCCGATTCGCCACCGAGTCAGACAACATTTTGTTGCAGAGCCTTGTGTTCAGGTTTGAGCCTTTGATCATTGCTGTTGAGTGCAAGGACATAGAGGCGGCTCAGTCTTTGATTTCTTTGGCAATTTCTTGTGGGTTCAGAGAGAGTGGAGTAACAAGTGCGAGTAAAAGAGTCATCATTGCAATACGGTGCTCGATACGATTGGAGGTTCCACTGGGGGACACGCTGAAGCTTATGGTGTCCCCAGAATATGTGGAGTACCTTGTTGGGGTTGCTAATGAGAAAATGGAGGCCAACAGGAAAAGAACTGATCTTTTCCTGAATTCACTGTTAAAGAACGGATTTTCGAGAGATGGGATTTACATGAATGGTAAAATTGATAATGATGGTGGTGATATATGTCGTGGGAATCAAAAGGTTGCCTCTCAAGGAAATCCTCTTAGTGATAATGGTGTGAAGGAAGATTTGGATTTTGAAAAGAAAGATTTTGATGACATCCATTGTGGTATGTCATACTTTCTTCTAGTTTTTCAATCAATACCAGTGGATGGAAGATGTACTCTATAGGAATATAACATGATTTGTCACATAAATGGTCAACATATTCTTTTTTAAAGCTACTCTGGCTAAACTGAACTGTGTAGTAGGCACTTTAAAATGGTGATTGTTGACTACATGGCATAATACTCTTGGATGGAATACATACTCAACGGCGTTTTTAACATGATTCATATGGTATAATGTAATCAGAAACATGTATAATCATATAAAAATCTACACTTACAATGAATTGATGTAAGTGCACGAAGAGATTGCTAGTGCAGTTATGTACTAATATACGTTTGAATGCAGGCGTATTTTCCCTTAAATGTGACTGCAAGTTTGAATCTTAAATCATTGACAGGATCACAGAGAGTCCAAGGCATCAATCTATCCATTATAGAGATAATTGGTGAACCTGTCGAGAGGCTTTTCCTGTGGGGTCACTCTGGCTGCACGGTGGACCAACAGAAGATTCTCACTTTTGCTGGTTTTGGAGGCATTGGAAGACATGCACGTAGAAATGATTTATTGCTTCTTGATCCAGAATGTGGAATGATAGAAGCAATTAATGTTCAGGGAGCTCCATCTCCACGCATGGGCCACACATCTTCAGTAGTAGGAGAGTTCATGTATGTGATTGGAGGGAGGGCTGATCCATTGAATATTCTGAATGATGTGTGGGTCTTCAATATGGCGAAGAAAGAATGGAATCTGTTACAATGTTCTGGCAGTCCTTTTCCTTCTAGGTGATGTTATAGCATACATACATTTCTATAGATGTTCCCTTTATTTGGTGTGTTCACCTCATCCTGCATTCCAGCTTCTATTCTTCTCCTGCATATTTAACTTCACATGAACAAAAATTAGAGAATCAGAAGGATATTTAGATGTCCATTTTCTTATCATGTTTTCATGTGATATATGCAAATTGGTCCACGTGGGGATTTAGGCAGAGGGATGCATTACTACTGGTACCAATCACACAATAGTATGTGCACTAGTTACATACAATCCAAAAAGGGCATGTTTATTGAATCGATATTAAAAGTTAAAACCTTTCATACGTTTCAATGTTAACTTAAGCAAAATGAATTTATCTTTTGGTCAAAGACAGGCAAAGTTTATGACAAATAGGTTGCGATGAGGCTTGAACATGCCCTTCTATCAAATTTAATACCATGTTGAGCTGCTTTTATGCTTTCAAAAAGGACTATCAGATGGAATTTAAGATCGGGTTTTGAATAAGTGCTTCATTTCCTAACTCTATATGGACAACAAGTTTCTGCATTTCCATTTTATACTCAAAATATAAAAAGGTTTAGGTACTGGACTCTGTTACGACCTTCAGACAGAAAGCAATCGAATCTAATATAAATCATAATGCTTTCTTTGATCACCACGTTTTCTCATTTCTATGATAATATTAGTTTAATCGTACTCCCAGCTTTCTACTTCTTGTGCATATAATTTATATTGACGTTTTACAGGCACCGACATGCAGCAGCTGTTGTAGGTTCAAGGATATATGTACATGGGGGAATTTATAATGATGAAATAATATCATCACTCTATGTACTCGATACATATAAGGCTGAGTGGACTGAGATAGAAATTCAGGGGAACTTGCCCTGTCCCCGTCATTCACACTCCATGAACTCATATGGGTCTAACTTATACATGTTTGGTGGATTCAATGGGGAGAAAGCACTTGGGGATCTTTATATTTTTGATGTTCAGATGTGCCTATGGAGTAAGCAAAAGACAAATGGGAAAGCACCTAAAGCTAGGTTTTCGCACTCGATGTTTATATATAAGAACTATCTTGGCATTTTTGGGGGATGTCCTGTAAGTCAGAATCAGGAATTGTCCTTACTTGATCTTCAGTCTCATACTTGGAAGCATATAATGGTGAATTCCATTAATGAAGGCCTCTTTGTTCGTAGTACTGTAAATGTTGTTGGCGATAGTCTAATACTCATTGGTGGTGGGGCATCTTGTTTTGCATTTGGGACAAAGTTCAGCGAACCCATGAAGGTAAACTTGTCGTTATTGACGTCCTTGGGTGATCGTTTCATGCCCACAAAAATTGGAGAGGAGCACAAAGATAATCTGGGGGAAGAAACAATAGAGGGAAAAAATGCCGATGTCCAAAATTCACATAGTACAGCTGAACCAAAAATAAATGGACGTATCAACCAAAATGCCCATGCCCAGTTTGTAGAACCATCAGTAAAGGTTGGAAGGCAGATGGTTGCCGACCCTTGGGTTCTCCAGCTAGGGAAACGATATGCGAAATTGGTTAAGGACATATTAAAAAGATTTGGATGGTTAGATTTTCAAAGAAAGGTTTATTCTAGGGAGGATGGCATGTATATCTGTTTCCCTGTAACAGAAAAGTTTTGCACTATGTTCGAAGATAGACAAAAGGATCTGGGGGATTCATCTAAAGTGGTAACTGATCTTCATTCACCGAGACCATCTTGTTTGGATATTTTATCAAAAGATATCTCCAATTCAGAGGCTTTAAATATTATAATAGCACGTGGTGCAACTAAACTTGTGGATGAAGTTGTCAAAATCAAGAAAACTCCAAATACTCCTCACAGAATGATGAAGGAAGAGGTTGCCTCGTTGTTAAATAACAGGGGTTTGCCACCAGAACTTCTAGAACAACTGCCATCAAGGTTTTGTATTGTAATCTTTCATTTTTTTATGTCAGCTTCATTGGTATAACTATTATACAGTGCTGGATGCTTTTTACCTTTTCGAAGTAGAACTGGTGGAGCTTTGTCCAGCACCATATGTATCGCAGTTTAACAGCTCTCATTTGTCTCAGATGGGAGCGGCTGGGAGATATTGTTGTGCTTCCTGTAACGTCCTTTAAGGATCCATTGTGGGGCTCAATTGGCAAGGAGCTTTGGCCTCTCGTGGCAAAATCACTTGGGGCTCTTCGCCTCGCACGGCAAGTAAGCATTAGTTGTAAAACTTCATCTAGTTTTATGATGTAGCCAGTTAATGGTTCCTCTTGCTATGTGATTAAAAGTTCACAATTATCCATGGAATCAACAATTTTCTCGAGTTCTTGTCGCTTAGTTTCTATTAGAGAAGATAGTGATTTCCATTTGGCTACCAATTTATAAATTATTTATAACTTCAGTCAAAGTCAAACATTAATTTTAACAACACATTCATAGTTACTATTCATTTATTATCTACACATTTGGTGGAACCCACCCGGTTCATCTTTATTAGTCAATTAATAAATTTGCCAAACGGAGGCTTAGCGAACTTCTAAATTTGAGGGTGTTGATTAATGGGTATACTGATAAATCTAGGGTGAAATTGCACAAACTGGGACAAGGGACAGTAAATTAGAGATTCTTGTTGGAGATGATGGCTGGGTTGACCACCGTGAAAATGGGATCCTCTATTCTTTTGATGCCACCAAGTGCATGTTCTCTTGGGGTAATCTTTCAGAGAAACTACGGATGGGCTTTCTTGACTGTAGAAATGAAGTTATCGTCGATTTGTTCTCTGGCATCGGATATTTTACTCTGCCTTTCCTTGTTAGGTATAGTTTTTCATTTTTAAAGCTTCCTCGCTTTGATATTTGACCCTTCTTCTTTGGCAATAATTTTTGTGTTGATACTGTTGATTATCAGGGCCAATGCCAAATTTGTGTATTCTTGTGAGTGGAATCCACATGCTGTTGAGGCACTACATCGTAATCTACAAGCTAATTCTGTGGCTGATCGTTGCATCATACTGGAAGGAGATAATAGAGTTACAGCTCCAAAGGTATGTTAGTTTGTCTTTACAAAGTTACCAATTTGCTGTCTTGACCTTGTTATATATTTGCAACAGGGAGTTGCCGATCGAGTCTGCCTTGGTCTTTTGCCAACAAGTGAAGGAAGCTGGGTTACTGCAGTCAGAGCATTAAGGTGTGTTATTGTTGTTCATATGTCCTAGAAGCATGTTTGGCTAAATCATTTTTTCTTACTTTTAAGTAGAAAAAGTCACATTTTGAAATTAACTCTTAATGCTTGCTTGGCTAAGCTTTTAAGTGCTTATAAGCAATATGTCCCAAATAATATGTGGTTAAAATATAGATAAAAGTTGTGGTTACTTGGGAATGTGGTTAAAAATGATGTTTGTTTAGCTTATTATTGAAAATTCTTTTCCAAACATGCTCTACTGTACTTGAATTAAGTTGTTTGTGCTCTCATTTTGACAAGTTTTTGAATCTCCCCTGCTGAAAATTGCAGACAGGAGGGTGGAATGTTACACATACACGGTAATGCTAAGGACTCAGAGGAAGGTTCATGGAAAAACCATGTCTTGCAATCCATTACTGACATCGCTAGATTAGAAGGTACAACTTCATTAACTATTTGCTTAAACTCTCCCGTTCTACTAACATCCATGCAAAACAATCTTGAAATACGAAACCAAGTGGAATATGGCTACTTGCAGGTTATCACTGGGATGTCTCGATAGAACATGTTGAAAGAGTAAAATGGTATGCTCCCCATATACGCCATCTTGTTGTAGATGTGAGATGCAAACAAACTCAAGGGTTAAGGTTTGGAACAGAACAAAAATAGCAGCATGCTTTTTAGGTATGCATTACAGGACAATTCTGGAGGGGGTACATTGAAGAAAAAAATCATTTCTTTCTTCTTTGATATCGTTCAATATTATCCCATCTACCTCACTAAACATGCGATTGCCATGCAGGCTTGAATTATATGCGAAAAGCATGGTTCTTCCCTCAGGCAAGCCTCGAAAATTCTCATACAGCATGTGAAATCCTGCTGCCACTTGCAGTGTTCTGGCAAATTAGCGGTTCAAAACTGATGACCCCATCAAAAAATGACTAGTATGAGAACATGGCGGCATCACAAATTTTTGTAGAAATCTGTGAATTAGTGCTTAAAAGTTTTCTTGTGGAGAGAGAAGTGATACTTGAATGTCTTGATTGCTCTAATGAATAATATTGTTGAGTGATTTATCGAGTGAATATTTTCTAATTTAGTCTGGAACTGTTGTATCACCTTGCAGAATAAAATACCTGCCACCTGGTGACTGGCACTGTATTGAAGTGAACCTCATTTGCTTGTTTATAAATGCTGTACAAATTTCATGCTCGAATCTTGTGATGATTCTGGACCGTGTCGGAGTGTAAGATGGGGTGTGCAGTTCAAGTACAACGCTTGCAGGGCCAGATTCCTACTGCTCCCAGCCGACATGGGTTGGCCTCGCACTACCCATGTTCGTGACGTTCATGCAGTGAACTAGTCCGAGGTATTGAAGGCTAGTGCTGGCATCAAAGATTTAATTTTTTTTGCGGTTAATTGCTAATTTAATTCAGTGGGTCAACAATAAGCAATAAAGAAAAGGGGGATTTACAAAAATAGCCAATTACATGCTTGTCAATTAAAAAGTATATAATCAAATTTGGTACCAAATTGTCTATTATACCCTCAATGAAAAATGAAACAATTTTTTTTTTCCCAATTTGTCACGAATTTTGAGAAGAACGAGTATCTTCCATGAAAAGTTACATTAATACTAGCTAATACTTAAGAATTCATTTGCTTTTATTATCTATTAGGTGTTGACCAAGAATTTTAGGAAAAAATGAAGATGAAGAAGTAGAAAAGTCATTGGCACTAAAAAATAATTCTATTCTTTCAATTCATAAGAAAATCATACAATTTTATTTTGAAAATTTTAATCTCATCTAAATTTGCAATTGATTAAGCTTTTCACAATTCTCGGTAGAATGTAATTTTATTTATTTATTTTGAAATCTTGTTTTTATTGATAAGTTGTGTTTAATAGTTGTTATTCTTGACATTTCATGATGTACTCAACATTTTAAAAGCTATTATTGACATTTGGACTATATTTAATTTGACACTTCATTTGTTTAAAACAAGATTTCGTTCTAAATACGAGAGTTCTTTACATTTCATAATGTTTTTGACATTTTAAGTGTACTTTTCGATATTTCATAAATGTTTTATTTACCTACTTATAGGGAGAAGTGAGCATTTAATGCATGGTTGACATGATAATTTCTAAAATAAGTAGTATAAGTTATGTGTCAAGTTATTATCGATCAATACAATTTTTAATTGTATAAATAATTTTGACTTCATTGTGGAATTTAAAATTGTTAATGATGGCATTTTAGTCTATATTATAGTAAAATGGATACCGAAGAAATTTCGGACATTTTTGCAATTTCCTCGAAAGAAATCACTTAGACCGTTTGATTGGCGAAGTTTTCCATGGAAGTAAGAAAATATTTTCCTACTTTCACTTTTTTAACTGTTTGATATGCGAAATTTTCCACGGAAAATGTTTTCCTCCCTTTTTCTAGGTACAACCCTTTGATGCACAAATGGTGGAAAATATTTTTCACCTAATAGGTAAGAAAACATTTTCCACCTTTTTTTTTTTTGGCAATGGGAACAAACACAATGGTAAAAAAAAAAATTCACTTTTATCAACAACTTTCATGCAAAATAAAATCAAACGAATGATATTCGGTATGATAATTTTTTTTTTTTCAAATCTTTTTTTGACAATGAGAACAAATTTTAAACTTAATAGTAGAAAAAATTATCACTTTAATGGACAAATTTCATAAAAAACGAAGTCAAATTGACACTAAATTTTCAACATTTCTCGTGAAAAATTATACCAATCAAACACAATTAATTATAATTCCTAGTAAAACATTTTCTAAATAAATCAATTTCCTATAAAACATTTTCTTTCCACCCATTTTTCATGACCCCTTATCCCAAATTGCTTGGATGTCCAGGCACATTGATGGGTTTCACCCAAATTAATAATATTATATGTTTTTTTTAACAATTTGGGAATTAAATATAAAGAAATAGTCAGGAATTGAATGAAGTTGACGTTTTTTTTTTTTTTTAATACAAATTGGGAATTAAATATAAAGCAATGGTCAGGAATTGAATGAAGTTGACGTGTGGTAAGTATCCCAATAAAACCGTCGGTGGTCTCTGAGAACCATTTATTTGAAGTTTGAACCAAAGGTTCCTTATCCAGTCCTTGACAACATTAGTGACATGTTTGTTTGGATTTGATAACATTGTACATTATAACTGATGAAATTTTAATAGATACATACTACAGTCTTAGGTGGCGAAGAGTCGACATGGATGTTCCAAATCTTTTTGTCAATGTGAGCTTTTAGGGACGATCAACATGTTATGCGTAGATTAACTTAATGACTAGTTGTGCAGCCTACTTTCTCTGTGTTCTTGACAATTCATCTTTGTTTCAGTTGAATCTTTCAGTGATCTGTTTAAATTCTGATCTTCCCCATCTACTTGAGCATATAATGAATTATTTGTTTAATTGAACGCAAATAAAATAGATTTTGTATACAGAATACTATAAGAATGGATTTGACCGGTTGGTTCGATCCTCTTTTATGATATTCTTTTTTTTATTTTAATATCAGTATATATATATATTTGTATCAGTGTGTAGGTCGAATATTAAAATATGAATTACACAAAAAGTGTCGGTTGAAAGATCTCTATGAAAGCCTCGTTGCTTAATTATTTTGCTCGAATAATTCAAATCAAGTAATAAAATATTAATTCTTTGATAAAGAAAGAACCTTTATTGTCATTACATTATTGTTTGGACCATTTGATGTCTGGCCATTTGAATTATTGTGTCTTGGTTATGGATGACTTCCCATCTAGAAAGCAATCTCAAGTAGAGATGAACATGATTTGATCGAGTTAGTTTTGATTATAATCGAATCAAACTGTATATTAATAAATACGATTAATTCAGTTTGATTCTGATTTGATTAGAGTATTTTTTTTTGCAACTTAGAATATGTGAAATTACATAAATAACCTCGACATACGCAAATTCCCTCCCAAGAAAGTCGCGATGAGCAGGTTTCTAAGCTAGGGATATTTAGGGCTATTTCTACAAGAATTTCAATTTTCTTTTCTTTTACTTTATTTTTCAGTCACAACAATTTTTACTTTATGGTGGTGTCATTATAATCTCACTTTGGAATGAGAAGTGACGAGTACTAAACTTTACCTTTACATTTTCATTTTCATTTTCTATTTCTAATTTTTTTTTTATAAATTTTTTGGTAATATTATCTTTGTATTGTATAATTAAAGATATATAATTCTTAAAGACATAGTTCTTATGAAGAAAATCATCTCGGGGAAGAATGTTGAGGAAGTGTGTACAAAATTCTACACGAGTTTATAAAAAGATTGAACAATGCTTTTTGAAAGATGAAACTCCTATTTTCTAAGGAGCAGTCCAGTCGAAAATAAATCTCAAAACAAATATATTTATCTCCTCTTCAATATTCAAGATTATTACATAATTATTGGAATGAACTGTTCAGCAGAAGATTGTTTGGTCTACTTATCAGTAACAGCTTCTCAATTACAGAAGTCAAAAAGTCAAATTCAAATGTGCTGCACATAAACAAAATCACCAGAAATGCAAAACACTCATGGGGTTCGCACTTTTTTTTTCTTTTTAAATACGCGATGAACCCACTCTTGTCTCTTTTTTGGTGAAATTTCGATAATTTTTTTATGTAGAGATGGCTAAAGTAAAATTCAAAAGAGCTCTCTCTCTCTCTCTCCATTATTTAAGTAGTGGCCAAGCTCCCTCTCTCCCTCCCTCACCCTCTCCATTATTTAAGAAGTGGCCAAGTGATCCGAGAGAGTGCAGAAAGCATGAGTTCCAGAGGTCTCTTTTTCCTAGTGATTTTCTCTCTTTCAGCCTTGTCTGGTTTTTTAGCAGAAAATGAGGAACCAGCAGGGCTTGTAATGAACCACTACAAAGACACTTGCCCACAAGCTGAAGACATCATCAAAGAACAAGTCAAGCTTCTTTACAAACGCCATAAGAACACTGCTTTTTCTTGGCTCAGAAACATCTTCCATGACTGCTTTGTTGAGGTCCAAATTCATTTTCTTTGCTCTTTTTTACTGTTTAGTTATTTTTGTTCTCGAAAGTAGGGATTAGTGCTTAATTCATAACGCGTTTTGGCTTATGTTGTGGTGCAGTCATGTGATGCATCTCTATTGCTGGACTCAACAAGGAGGGTTTTGTCTGAGAAGGAAACTGATAGGAGCTTTGGAATGAGAAACTTCAGATACATTGAGACTATAAAGGAGGCTTTAGAGAGGGAATGCCCTGGAGTTGTCTCCTGTTCAGACATTCTTGTCTTGTCTGCAAGGGATGGAATCGTTTCGGTAATCTCGGATTTTCTTATTCTGTATAGTCCTGACTAGTACTGTTTACTAAATGGGAGGATTCTGATAAATGTACTTTGGTACGTACAGAAATCTAGTTGACTCAAATATTAGTCTTAATGAAACTTCCAAACTGTAAATGTTGAAGGATTTGTTGGAGCTTTTATTTTTCCTTTTGAATTATAAAGTTGGTCTGATTTTTAGCGGCTGTTTGTGGGTTCTGATCTGATTATCAGTAGAATTGCAAGCAAAGTAGAATAATAATTTTTTGGAATTTGTATTTTTTTTTTAAGCTTGGAGGGCCATACATTCCTCTTAAAACTGGAAGAAGAGATGGTAGAAAAAGCAGAGCAGATATACTTGAGCAACATCTCCCTGACCACAATGAAAGCATGAGTGTTGTTCTTGAGCGGTTTGCCAACATTGGAATCGACGCCCCCGGAGTTGTTGCTTTACTAGGTATAAATTCCAGTTTGTTATAAAAATTGTGCACATCTTATGCCTTGGATGAAAAAGTGATCTAGTCTGTACGCGATGAGCGTAACATAATTCCCTTTGCTCTGACAGGTGCTCACAGCGTGGGTCGAACCCACTGTGTCAAGCTGGTTCACCGTTTGTATCCAGAGGTGGATCCTGCACTCAATCCGGACCATGTCGAGCACATGCTCCATAAGTGCCCCGATGCAATCCCGGACCCTAAGGCTGTCCAATACGTGAGGAATGACCGTGGCACGCCTATGAAACTCGACAACAATTACTATAGGAACATATTGGATAACAAGGGATTGCTGATTGTGGATCATCAACTAGCCACAGACAAAAGGACCAAGCCATTTGTTAAGAAAATGGCCAAGAGCCAGGACTATTTCTTCAAGGAGTTTTCTCGAGCAATCACCGTTCTCTCCGAGAACAACCCTCTTACTGGAACACAAGGGGAAATCCGAAAGCAATGCAATCTTGCCAACAAGAACCACTAGAAGCTTTCGCTGAAATCTTGCTCGGAGCCGACCCCAGGGAACACGGCTTAGTTTGTTGTTGCAGTACTTTGGCTTCTCACTTTTTGTTCCTTGTGCTAATGAGGGAGAATAGAGTGAGAGAGACAAAAATAAGATGGTTTTTTCATCAGTTGGAGTGTTTTTAGTACAACTAGAATTTGATTTTGGCCATGTTAATGGCTAAAAGAAGATGATGTGGGGAATAGGTACGGTGAATGTTGGTGTAAGAAATGATGGTGGAGAAGGTGTATGATGCATGAAGCATGCTTGTATGGATAATGTTTGTTGAATTCTGAAGGCATGACTCAGCTCACATAATGCTCTCTTTAATGTGATAGTATAGGTAGTAATCCAATTCGTAGGCAAGTATTCCGTCCTTTTCGTTTACAATATTTGTCACTTTATTGCAGTTATTTGACAATTACTTTTCTTGATTATCGATGTATGGAGGACTGTACCACACAGAACATCAAGAACGTGCTAGCTACAATAGCATTTTGTTTAACACAGACACTTGATTTATAATGTTAAAGGATGAAACTGGAACAAAAACTAGTTTAAGGACCAACCAAGAAAAGCAACACAAGAAAGAAAATCCCAAAATTTAAGTACAGAAAATTCATTGGTACATAAAAAGTAAAGATTCCCTTGCACAACGAAGTATAATTTTATTCATAATGCATGTCATTTTGTGGAGTATGGGCAGGGCAAGTGTGTGATTGCGACAGAGAAATAAATGCCAGTTGTTGTGAAGTGAATATTACATCGACATGGATTACCAAACTACACGTGTCTCCGATATTTGAAAGGGACGACAGGAAATTTTGAGTATTTTTCTTCGTTACAATTGTTTCGTAAAGTTCAATCCAACTTATCACAAGATGGAAGTGAGTGCACAAAAACAAGTAAAAGATCCAAGAAGAGATCAAGGGATTCGTGCTTCCACAAACCTCTTCTCAACATGTCCTACTCGGAAAAATACTCGCTTCGACCTTAGAAGAGCTTCCTCTGATGTTGCATTCTGCTTTTCATCATTTTACAGAACTCCTCATAATTGATTCTCCCGTCCAACATTAGTAAATTAAGCTGCAAAACCTATATCAAATATGAGAGTATATGGATAACTAGTATCTTAAATCGAGCATACTTAAATTATCTGTATCCACCTTGGATATTATTCCTGGATTGTTGCCTAATCGCCCATACCGTACTCCCAGTTAATCTCTCGTGATACGAATAAAGCAGAAAGAACAAATAATGGCGGAATAACTTTTTTCTAATAATTAAGTGAAACTTGCAGCTTCTGATAATTTCGGTTGTAGAAGTAACTTTTAAGTTACTAACAACGTTAGCCAAATACGCACATCAACTCCTTACACCTTCTACATGTCCATTTGCCCTCGAAAAGAATCTGCATGAGGCCCCAAATTTTCGTCTAATAATTATTCATCAGGTAATTTCTTTTTCTTATATTTGTTCATATGAAAAAACTAAAAAGCAGTCTCAACAGTGTAAAAATTTCTGCATTCGCTGCGATTTAAATGGTTGTAGATGACCATATAATTCTTTTGCTTAGTTTACCATGCATTGGTTATTGCCAGCAACCACTAAATAAAACTCATTTTACTCTTTTCTAAACTGGTTTCTACATTTGAAATAAATCGACTAACATCAAATGCAAGAGTGATGAGAAAATTTATATCTTAATCCTAATCCCTAGAGCAACAATGAACGAAACAGAAACACAAACGCATGCATACATACATAGAGATGAAGTGGCTCATCTTCCACTGCAGATTTTTCATTATAACAAATTAGAAGATTTCCCCTACTCATCTGTCTCATCTCAGAGAAAAAGGCCCCCCTCAGTTTCCTTACATAACATAAGAAACTAGGTTGATCCGAAGTCGAAGGTTTAAGTAAACAATAGAAGAGGCTCCACACGGTCCAACATTAAGAGGGTACTCACCGAACAAAGAAAAATGAAAATAGATCTTCATATACAAAAGTGCCGTATAACATAAATTACCGAGTACTTCTACCGAAGTAATCTCTTTTTCGGATCCTTAGTCAGCATCTTTTTCCTTTCCATAACTTCACTTCAATACGAACTACCAACTATATCACGGTACACTTTCCTCGGATTTATGAATCAAAGGACATTTATTGTTTATGAAGAATACAGACGAAATTAAATTGTGGATAAGTAAACATAGAAATGAATATGACAATACTGAAATGTTTCGACAAACATTTCAATTTAAAACTAAAATAGCATGCATGGAAACGCTTGAAGGACGGTAGAATCCGTACAGACACGTATTGGAATGTTCTTAGATGTAAAATCTACATGTTTTGTCCTTAAACATTCTCAACGTCCGGACTCTAAAATGATATCAATGATTTAAATTCCACTTTGACTATTAGTTCTTGGTGGTAAGGTGAAGGTCTATTTTATGGTATCATATCTTCAAATGAACTTCGACCCAAATGTGCACAAACTTCTCTTTATCAATGATGAAATATCTAGATTTTCACCAATTTGAGCAAAAAATATTGCTTGAGTCGAACAAGTTGTTTTTCTATTGATTTCTAATCTCCATTGGAACATCATGGCTACGCTGTTACCATGATGAGAAAACATCAACTTGATGCATACCTCCAAGTTGTTGATTGGAATGAAATTTGATGTGCTGGGTTTGATAGGTTGCCTTAAACAGCTATCTGTTTCTGATCCGATCAATTGTCTAAGCCGACTAGTTGAACAACTTCAGTAAATTTTCAAATAAAGTTGATATTTACCTTAATCAAATTTACGAATACTACATTTAGGATCCATTATCATACAGTCAAAAATGAAAATTAAGCGCTAATCTTAAAGCTTTCATACTGAATATTTACATAGCCTAACCCAGCATCTTTCACCAAATAGCCTAGCTTTTCAGTGTATGGCGCGCCACACCAGCCATTTCCTAATTCCCTACACATCGAAATACCAATCTTTAACAATTATTGTTGAAAAACATCTACAATAATTAGTCTTGGACAATTTATTGAGGAAAATATATGCATAGCCAAAAATGCGCCACACCTAAAATCGGTCCTATTAGTTATCAAAATGAAATGGATAGAAAGAAGAGGTTATAACCATAAGTTCTCTACCTTGATGGCAAATACTTAACATTATGCATATTGTGACAGACCGCATGGTGGTGACTTGATGTTAAGCATGGCACGAGGATGTCTTGGCACGAAATGGGAAAATGAGTTAGACCTATGGTTGATTAAGTATCTACTTCAAAGGTATATGGCCAATCCGGTGTCACCTAATTTGGTGAGGAAATGACCGGTGTCAATCATGGCATGTTCGTATCCCGGTGGTGTCAGGTTCGTGTCTGAAAAATTCGAGAGTGTAGGCAGCCATGGCGACACGGCTGCATCCCAGGCAGCACCCAGGAGACAGGCAGGACATGGCCAGACACAGACTGCGGTGATGGCAGCACAGCAACACACAGCTTGCAGTCTGTGTAACATAAGGTGACATGGGCATGACATGGACGGTTTTCCCAGCACACCAGGTGGTTTTCTTGGGAGAAATACCATGGGCAGGTTGCTGGGATATTTTGGGAGTCTTGGACAAGTTGGCTACTTAAGTCACTTGTAAGATCAAAGGCCATAAGAGGAAGCAAAAGCCAAATTGATGACTATGAAGGGGACATGTCTAACATGTGATCTTTTTGTAGAGACATCCCACTTGCATGAAGTCAATTCCTACTTGACTTCACTTTGGTCTAAGGAGGTTTAAGGCAAGTTAAATCCATTGTGGACCGTTGGATAAGGATTGATCCAGCCATCAATCCAAGACACTTACATGGGATTTTGCCTATAAATAGAGATGTATTCTCATTATAATTAATTACATTGGAGTTGAGTTATTTTTATACAAAGAGAAAATTCTCAAAAGTTGCTTGTTCTCCATATTGTCTTTACTTCTAAAATCTCTACTCAAAAATATCCTAGCGAGGTTGAATTATTTTGTGAGCGTCGAAAGGCTGACTTAACGTTTTTTCGTAGGGACGAGAATTGTGTTCGTTAAGGCCGCACGGTATCTTATTTTCTAGTGCAAGAAAATTGACCCCGTGACAATATGCTCCAAAATTCAATATTATAAACTCGAATGGGTAATCAACTCTTCAATAAAAACGGATAGCTAAAAATCAGTAGCTTTTAACATTGAATTTGCGTCCTTACTAGCTAGCAAAAAGTTATCCGGCTTAAGATCCCGATGCATCACCCCCATAAAATGGCAATTATGAACAACATTCACAATCTGCCTACAAAGATCAGCAATAGCTTTTTTCAGAATAATGCCCTTGAACAATATTCCTATCAAAGAGCTCCCCACCAGCACAAAGTTCGATTACAAGATGCACAAATTGCCTATCCTCATAAGCACCCTTGAATTCTACAATATTCGGCTGCCCACTCAAATGCTGCACTATACGTGTTAGGTATTTTGTAAAACGAAATTATGAATTAACATTCGATTATTCGCATGTTTTAATTTGAAACAATTATCTAAGGTTCCATGATCATATAGGATGTCACAAATTATATACTTGATTATTCGAGTACAGTGAGACACAATTTGTGATTTGATCAAAATATTTAGTTCACAATCAATACATAAAGTTAGATGCTTTATGTTGATAATATTGCATTATTTTTATTGAAATTTGTTTAAATTTAAGAATAAGAACAATAATGTGTTTTTTATGCATATTGAACTAGGCGACGTAGATGACTCATTTGTGATAGCTCGGAATGAGACTCTACTCAATTATCAAACGACCTAAATCCTGAGTGAGTAATGTAACTTTGATTGTTAGTTCAAGTTCTTTGAGGTACTAATGAGTGATGTCTTGATTTGAAGATTGATCTCGATTTTTATTTTGGAATCAAGTCAAAACAGTTAAAGATCGTATATTTGCAATAGTAAAATCCGTAATCATCATGATAAGACGGTCATCATTCAAAAGTATTTTCTATGGGAAATTGACCATGAGCTCGATAGTCCGACGATGAGATCGTTGGACTCTATGTAATTTGCCCATTTTCACATCGTCGGATGTAATTTGCCTTTTGAAAATGGGACTTTGAGCGTAATACACGTTGAATGGCAAAACGATAATTTTCCCGGCTTCAACATACTTGTGGAACGATGATCGGAGGATACCGTTACCATATCATAATTTGCTTCCATAATTATCATTCAACTCGATAGTGCAATTTTGACTTTTTGCTAAAATAAGTCGGGATTAATAAATGTATCTCAATCGATTAAGAGTTGACCCAATTAAAAACATATATTGAAGTTTGAGTCTTTTGAGTTCAGTTAATTTCCTGTCTTGACTCGAATAAATTAAATGTATGTGATTTAACTGGCCTATTACATTAAAGTCTCAGTGCAATTATGAAACTATAATTGAGTGTTACAAATATACCATTTGTGGACACATTTCTCGATATTAAGGTTTAAATAATTCTCTCATATTTCTCAAAAAGGAGGCATCTAAAAGAGAACAATGGAAAAGGTTTAGTGGAGAAAGCTTGGCTAGAAAACTTGGAAGGCCAGTTACAAAGGAAAATTAATTTCATGATTAAATCCAATAGCCAATAATATGAACCTCCCTTTTCATATTCACTTTATAATTGTAACTCACAAGCTTCCTCTTATGTATAGATTTACAGGCATAGGTGTGGCCAGTTGAATTAAGTTGCCCCCTCCCCAATTCTTTCCCAAATGTGTATTTTGATCTCACATCCTCAAAGGGCTTTCCTATAATGATATTGGGTTCTAATCTTTGAACTGGATTTTGGGGTTGTACTGATGTAGGGTTCAGAGGAGCCGGATTTGGTGGCTGAGGCGGTTTCTGCGGTGGTGGCTGAGGAGTGAACTGAGTTGATGGTTTTTGAGCATTTTGATGGATTTGTTTATAACCTGGGCTTGAGTGATTATTCTTGCTGAAACATCCACCCATTCTTTTCTCAGCAGGTCATAAAATTATAATCAAGATTGGAACTTTTCAACTGGATTATGAAATGGGTGTAATATGACAAATCCAGGGAAAAAATTTGCTCTTGGTGTGGGGGGGGGGGGGGGGGTCAAAACAGAAAATAAAAAATTACAGATGCGAAAATTCTTGAAATAGATTTGGTTCTCAAGTTGACAAAGGTGTCATGAAACTGATGTCTTTTGACGAAAGGTTCATTTATTCCTCTCGTCCAAAAGAAAACGTGTTTCTTTTGCTATTGAAATTAAAAAACGTGTCCCTTCAATAATACTTTTGCCTTGCACTAGGTAGCGCTCATTTCTTTAATCTTTAGATAAAAAATCGAGAGGAAAATCTCTCTCGAATTATGGTTGTCTACGAAATACATTCAAAAACATATTTTACAGTAATTGTACGATCATGCTAGTTAACGTGTATACATTTTATCTTTTTATACAAAGTTTCTTGAAAGTTATCGTAAAGTATCGTTACACAATGAATTTAAAGATGGAGGAAAGGGAATTTTGGGGGACCTTGACCCCCCCCCCCCCTCCCCTCCCCCCCAAGCTTTCTTAACTTCTATTTATTTTTTTGTTAGTAAAAAGTTTCAAGGCCCAATTTTCTTCCTCATTATATCCAAACCACTTGGTCCGATAACATCACGCTCAATCTAAGTATCCAACCTTACCCTTTTTATTACATTTCTCTTTAGCTTGTCATCCCTGCCTCATTATTGTGTCCAAAATTCTCAACTCAATCCTTATGGGAAATCCTCAATTGCAAAAAATCTCATTGCCTTGGGTAGAAGCAGGTTCAAAAAACCGACTACGACTCTGCTAGACCATCACTCAAAATTTTTTGCTGCAACAGAATTTTGTTGATACTTGTCCTATATATTATGTACTTTTTACTGAAAGTTTAAGAATAATAGTGAAATGAAAAAATTGGAGACATAAATATTTTCATAAGTAAAATTAAAATTACTTTATGTGATATCTTCCTTGAAAGCCGTGATGAAAATATAATTACTCTAAATAAAAAGGACAAAAACGTTTTAAGTTAAGATGCATGTTCTCAAAGCTGGAACAATTATCTCTCTCTCTCTCTCTCTCTCTCTCAAGGGAATTTCAATGTAGCCAAGAGTAATAGTCATTTATATTGGTTATGAGGATTTATGCATGCAAATTCATCGCAAGACTAACAAATCGAGATTTAATCAACAACGCGAAACTTACAAAGATAAGATGTCTCAGTTTACGAAGATCAAATACTCGGACTAAATTAATACCCTTCTAGTACGGTTTTCAACGTTGTCATCAATTTTTTTTATTTGCAATTATTCACACCAAATATTCGGACTAGATTAACATATAATATAATTAAGTCATGTTGAAGAAGCATTTTAATGGTGGAACTTTAAAGGTTGAAGATGAACAATTCATCTAGTCAACAAGTGGGGTTCCTTTTCAGCTTTGATTGAAAGGTCGAGATTCTCCCCAAATGTATCATTATTCTTAAAAGATTATTTCTTTTCTAAAAATACTCAAAGATTAGGTTAAAGGCCGACATTATCTTGTTTCTTGTACTAATCTAATCATGTTCTTTATTTTATTATCTTGAAAAAGAAAAACTTCACCAAACAAGAAGGTCTCGAGAGGACACCGATATTTTCTATGATATTTGACACGAGGGTTATGATACGGACAATGTAAACTAGAAGGAGAACTTTGAGATAGAGTTGACGAAGAAGATAAAGATGCTTTATAATTAGTTACAGAGACTAGATTATAACGCAGATTCGATATATTGAAATAACAAAGATGAAATTATTGAAAGAAGCCTTGCTATCCTATAAGTGTAACAAAAAAATTACCAACACGACTCTCACCTTCAAAAATTTTATCGAAAATTTTTCTTTACTGATATCTTCTTTTACAGTAATGTGATAATAAAATGAACAAATAATCAGAATCAAGTAAATGTCGATCTTCCCCTTTATTTTGGATTCATATCTCTCTATTTCAAAAAGGAAAATGCAACAAGTTCATCAATATTGGTTAGGTGGTGATTTTTATAACCTCTATAATTGAATTTCCTTTCCTTATTTAATCAAGAACTCACATCAAATGAGCAGCTTCACGTGAATGCAACTGAAACGTCATTTTTTGAAGAACATGGCAATACGTGAAGCACAAAACAAAAATAATAGTTGTTTACTCAATTTTGGCTCTCTTTTTCTTAATTTTAATAAATTATTTTTATTATTTTAAAAAGGAAATCTTGAAGATTTTATTCATGGTCATTGAACAAGCAATTCTATAATAGAGAGACTTGAACGAACCTTTTCATGTTTATATCCTTCTTCCCCCTTAGCTTGTACGCTTGTCATTGGTGATAAAAATGCGACTTGCTCATGGCAAATTCGACATTCAGGGATGGACGAAGGTTTACCTCCAGAAGGATGTCTGTAGGATCAACTAGTGCAAGGCACGGTCGACCCCTATGTATAACAAGCCTAGGTCAATGATCGAACCCTATGTTAAGGCCAGGTCAATGATGAACTATATCGACGGTTAATCAAAATTGATCCATAAATTTCATTACAAAAATATTTTTTTAATGGTTTTTGGGTCCTCAAATCCACTTGTTTTTTGCAATACAAATGAAAAATCTTGCAAGTACGTGGTTTTCATGATTCTTGTAGTCTTTAGGAAAACTCTGGTGTTGACGGTTAAGTGCACTAAATTGATGATAAGGTTTTTTGTTTACATCATAAAGGACAAGTGGAATTTGAGCCCCACGATTGTCCCACCAACACATTCTTAGCCGTCCAATATGCCTATGAAAAGACATTGCTTTTTCGTCACATCTTCCATAATTGGTGATTCTTAATCGTAGGATTAAACATACATTAAGACAATGGGAAGGGACGAGGATGAAATTTGTTGTACCATTGCCACCGGAAGCACGACTTGATGGCGGTGGTAATCGATTGCTTTTTTTTATTATTTTTTATAATAATAAAAAATATAAGAAGTAAAGAATCTTCGAACCCAAAAAATACTTGGTCGTTATTTCTCGATTGAATCCATGCTAATAGAGCCTAACCACTAAAATGTAATCCATCAATTCAATTTAAAAATCGTTTAGCGTGTCATTGTTAAGCCAAGTGGCATAAACATGACCTGGCTTGATGGGACCCACTCATCATCGCCCACGTTTCAGACAGTGAAGGTTGTGAGCAAGGCCAGTCAAGTAAAGTTTATATAGCCATTAATTTAAGGATGAAATTTGTCATTTAATTAAATCAAGAAAAAAGAAACAACCAATTAAAACTCGTATTAATGTGGCCATGATAAATTTTAATAATTGAAAATGATGAGTTATAATTTCTCTCCACAATTATAATGTTCGGACATAAGACGAGTCATTTATTTTATTTATAGTTTTGAGTGTTGAGTTTGAGTTAATAAATTTAGTTTTGTAAAACTCAGATGAATAATTTCTTTTTTTTTATTGAATAATCTTAAAATTTGGGGGGCCCGACTTCTAAAGTTTACCTTAAGTTTCGAAAATTTTAGGTACAACTCTAGATGATACGATCGAGCTATATAATTCTTAAAATAGCTATTTTTAAGTAATTTAGGTATGAGTTGAACAATACATGATGAAAAATATTTTTTTTAAAAAAAAACTTAAAAAATAGATATTTATTTTATAATATCTACATGTCAATTCTTAAATGTTCAAATCATGCCATTGGATACAAAGGACCTCTGGTCACCCACGTGCCACTAACGTGCTTCCATCTGCGCGTGGTTCTCATTTTTCACCTTCGCGTGGCCTTCGATTTTACGGCCTCTTCAGATCCCCACGCTATTCGTCCGGTTCTTATTGCGACAATGCGACATTAATAAATCCCGACAAAATGAAACCTAAATTCAAATGAAATTCACGCTTTAGCAGCCAAACGTTATATATACAACTGTATTCTCCCAAGTTTTAGTCCACGTTAAATACACATATATTATATATACTTTTTATTCTTACTGGGTAGCCGGGATATCGAGATTCCGGCAACCCAACGATTATATACTTATTTCCTTGCTTGGGTCGTCGGAAATCAAGATTCCGGCAACCTGAGTTGTATTACGATAAAACTTGTTTATAGACAATTCATTTTTTGCAATCAGTATTGGTGATTAATGGCAAAGGGTCGAAAATTTCCCACCAGTCGGAGTGAACGGTTTTTAGGAAGTTTTGGTTACAATCAAAAACCGGAAATTGTCACCGTCGCGCCTGAGCTGGGAGAAGATGAAGTTTGGTCAATGGTGGATGACACGGCGGAGGGGGATCATGTCTCCAATGGAGACTGGAGTTCACGCTCTTCTATGGAGAGTTTTGGAAGCTTCAATAGTCGTCAGAGCCACCGAGAACATAACCTCCGCCACCACGACCGCGGCGGCGGCAGCCAAGTTGGTGGGTTGTCGTTGGCTTTTGATGATTCGACCAAAACATCATCACCTAGGATCGTCCACCAATTCCGGGGCAAGGACAACATGTCGGAATCACCGTGTGGACGCCACGTTTCCACTTCAGCCCCTATGAACATCCCTGATTGGTCGAAGATTTATCGAGTTGACTCAGTCGACTCTCTCCACGAGTTTGACGATGGGATGGCGGACAATTCATCAGATATGATTCCACCACACGAGTATTTGGCACGGAGCCGAAAAATGGCTGCGAACTCGGTGTTTGAAGGTGTTGGCCGGACACTTAAGGGACGAGACTTGAGCCGAGTCCGTGATGCCGTGTGGAGCCAGACCGGGTTCAATGGCTGATCATGATTAAAACGAGATTTAATCGTAAATCAGGCACTAAAAAAGTTGTAATCATGGTTAATCATAATTAGCAGCCTAAAATTAGTATATAATTTTTCCCCTTACCGAGTTTGGACGGAGTGAGTTGTAATAGTCTATAGTAGGGATCGATCCCCAAATTTTCTCGTTGTATCGTTATTTGTTAGAATTTGGACAATTTTTGTGTCATATTCGATCATTATGAATACCGTTAAAATTTTAAGTTCAATACATATTCTAATGTGTGTGGTGCGTGAAATTCTTTGGACAATATGTCTACATTGGTCATCGAGTGTTGCACTTGAATTAGTTCATTGGATTGAAGATGTTAATGTATTATTTGTCGTCGTGGAACTTGTCAAACGATTTAAGGAATCCAATCGTGTCTAATTATGTATTATATGTCATCATTTCTAGAAAGATTTGATTAATAATTACAATCTTACAAGACTATGTTATCCTATTATTGTTATCGAAATGACCATTGGCTCGTCCAAAAATAACCTCGTTAATGTTAGGTATTTTAATGTAAAAAGTTTATAATAAAACCCAATAGTTTGCGCGAGAAGGGAAGATGATCGTCTAAGTGAAACTCCATTCACGAATATTCCAAGATTATTGGACCACGAGGTTTAACTGAATCCGTTTACTATATGAAATTGACTTTTTCTCTAATTAGCAACTGACAATTGTTGTCTTTTGTGATGTTTTTTGTGCATATTTTTTGTGAAAATTAATTGTGACGAGATATTTCGTGGACTAAAAAGATAAACATACATATAATGATATACCTATTTGACCTGATTCACAATTTTCAAACCGAAGAGCTAGTTTCAAGTCAATGCTCGTTCTCGCTCATGCTTGCTTAATTTATCGAAAATAACCCTTAAAGTCAAGGAGGCTTTTCCATAATTCGGAGCTCCGTTTTAGTGTGATTGACAAAGATTAGACTAGATTTGGTCATTCCCAAAACAAATGAAAAGCGATTGGAGTAGGTTTCTCTTACTTGACCAGTTAGCCATGAACTAGGGAAAGAAAAAGGATGGAAAGCAAATTCAATAGAAAAACATAGGAATTTTAGAACAGAAAACTCGAATGAAATGTGATTTTTCCTATCTAAAATAGGGCTTTGACTTGCTAAACCATCAACATTGGCGAGAGAAAGAGGTTTTTTAGAGAACAAAGAAGAGGACTTGATAGGTTCTCGTCGAATGTTGACATAAAATAAACCACGTACAAGTAAATAAAGGTGACCAACCCAAACATTGTTTAGAATCAAGAAGCACCAAGGAGTTGAGTGGAATAAGGAAAATCAAAAGTAATGTGGATAAATGAGTGTGTGGGCCCAGGTCTAAGGCATGAGCCCAAAAATGGGATAACCCAAATGGTTTGATTGGTGGATGATATATGAAGTAGGCCCAGAGAGTTGCAAGTGGAATGATTATATAGATAGGTGTCTTGAAAACTGAAACAACATAGTGAGGAGTAGATACCTTGTGGCCTACTTCCCCAAGAAAGTGACACTCCACAAATGGTGTCAACTAGTGCCTAAGATGTCGAAGAGAAAATTGTTCCAAAAACGAAATTTAAATATAATGGAAAAAATTAGTATTTTAAAGTGATGTGGTCATTATTTTATACCCGAGCATGAGGACGAACAAATGACCGTCCTCTGGATTAGATGGCCACAGTCCTCGGGTTTAATAGGTGATCGGGATACCTAAAGTGCTCGAGGACATACTTACCGGATCGCTCCAAAAGACACAACGGGAGTCCTCGGGTTTGTATGTGGTCGGGGTATTGACTTGGGCTGCCCGTGATCGAACATCGCCTATCATTATTCACTAGAATTCCTCATCCTACGACAACGCCCCATCAAAGGAATCCTAAGTCACAAAGGAGTCATTTCTTTGGAAACAATCCTAACAAGGTAAGACTCCTACCGGGTTTCCAATACCTGTTCCTGCAACCACTCCGGAAAGTAAGGAGAGAGGTCCTACTTGAACTCCGCTACCTACCACTATAAATATGTTACCCCTATTCATTATTCATGTACGCTTTTTACATATATTTTCCAGCATACATACACTCTCTCTATTCTCTCTCTGACTTAGGCATTGGAGGGGCGACAAGGACACACCTCGACGCCTTTGTTTCAGGTACCGGAAGATCTCGTTCGTGCTCGTTCTCGGTCGTCAAGCTCGGGAAGTCAGCATGTACGATTTTTGGCAGCATCATTTGGCGTCGTCTGTGGGAAACGCTACCAAAAGTCATGGTGAATACACGTTCAGGTCTTCCTCTCGCAAGCTCAACCGCTCCGAATCAACCACCCGCGGCAGATCTCCAACAGGGAGGAGCGCCGGGGGGGTCAGATTCCCCACCCGCAATGGTTACCGCTGGAGCATTCGAGGAGCTACGTCAACAAGTTGCGACCTTGACCCAGCTACTCAGCCAAGGAAACATCCCCCAAGCTTCAGCACCAGCACACACGCAAATACCGGTGTCGGAAGGAGGTGTCGTCGCTGATGCTCGAGCTCGGGATATCCGTGATGCCCACGACAATGGTGGGTCCGGGGCCTCGGGCATACCCCCATATACCTCGGCCTCGAGGTTGGTTACCATGGACTCGGGCGAGCTCGCGCGGATCATACAAGATGGAATTACGGCGGGACTACAACAGAATGCCAAGGGAATGACGGGGTTCACCCCTAACACTCCATTCACACCCGAGGTTCTTTCATATCCGCTCCCGAACAGGTTCAAATTCCCCCACATAAAGGAATACGATGGGGGCAACCGACCCCATCAACCATCTGAATGTCTATACGGACGTCATGAACTTACAGGTTGCACCAGATCAAGTGATGTGCAAAGCCTTTCCTCAAACATTAACCAACGCTGTTAGGGATTGGTTCGCTACGTTGGAGCCCAACTCTATATCATCATTCTCTGGCCTTGCTGAAAAGTTCTCCGCCTTCTTCGCCAGCAGCAAGCGCATCCGGAAGACAGCAGCTACCCTCATGCAGCTCCGCCAGGGGCCTAACGAGACCTTGCGTAACTTCATGACGAGATTCAACAAGGAAAGGTTACAGATACCCGACCTCCACATCACAGCAGCGGTTTCGGCTCTAACATATGCAGTAATGTGTGAAGCCTTTAGGATGTCTTTGTCTAAGACACCCCTAAGGTCGGTAACAGAGCTCCTAACCCGAGGAGAGAAATACATCAACATGGAGGAGGCAATGAGGGCCACCTCCAGCTCTGAGAAATCCCAATATAAGAGGTCGTACGAACCAATTGCGCGACAAGATCATGCTCGGGGAAAGCAGAGGCAGGAAGGACCGCCTAGGCCGTTTACCCGGCTGAACACTTCAAAGTCCAACATCCTGATGGAAATCCGAGATATGAAAGATCTTAAATGGCCTCATAGGCTGCGAACTCCCCCGGAGACAAGAGACAAGAATAAGTACTGTGACTTTCACAGGGATCATGGGCACACTACGGACGAATGTATAATGTTGCAACGGGAGATCGAGGCATTGATCAAGAGGGGATTTTTGAGGACATACGTCGGAAACGACAAACGTCCAAGGAACGATCACAACAAGGGCAGGACATCAGGCCCAGAAGGAGGTAATAAACCCACGACTGGTACGATCAACATCATAGTTGGAGGAATAGCTTCGGGGGGAGATTCGAACAGCAGAAAAAAATAGTATGCTCGGCAGCATAGGTCGGGCCCGCAGATCACTCCTCCCAACTTTGAAGACATCACTTTCGGGACGGAGGATTTGAAACGCATAACATATCCTCATGACGATGCCCTGGTCATATCCGCCATAATAGCCAATTTCGAAGTCAAGAGGATACTTATAGACAGCGGGAGTGCTGCCAACGTATTGTCCCGAGAAGCCTACGAGAAGATGGGGATTTCTACCAACCAACTCAAGATGGTCAAGACCCCGCTCCAGGGATTTGGGGGCGGAATGATCATTCCGGAAGGGATAGTTGACCTTCCACTAACCTTGGGCATGGATGAGAAGCAGGTAACGGAGATTACGTCTTTCCATGTGGCACAGGCCTCCGTACTATACAACGCCATTTTGGGAAGACCACTGCTCAATAAGATCGGGGCCATTGTATCCACATTCCACCTTGCCATGAAATTCCCGACGAGTCAGGGCACAGGGGTTGTGCGTGGAGACCAAGCAGCAGCAAGGAGGTGTTATGTCGCAAGCATTCAGGGGTTACGCGCTGACGTCATGCAACTAACAACACCTGAGCTCGAGCTCGAGCATCGTGATAGACTTGCACCGGTTGAAGATTTGGTAGAGGTCGAGCTCGGGCATGACAAAAAAGTCACCATAGGTCGGGATATTGACTCCTCTCTCAGGGACGAGCTCATCAAGTGTTTGTCCCGCAACATAGATGTATTTGCTTGGAAGGTGGAGGACATGCCAGGGATAGATCCCGAGGTCGTGGTTCATAGACTTAACGTGAGGCCCGACGCAAAGCCGGTGAAGCAAAGGAAAAGACAATTCGCGCCAGAAAGACGGGAGGTGATACGTGAGGAGATTAACAAACTCATCAACGCTCGGTTCATCAGGGAGGTCCAGTATCCGGACTGGCTCGCCAACGTCGTTCTTGTCAAAAAGGCTAATGGTAAGTGGAGGGTATGTATCGATTTCACAGATCTCAATAAGGCATGCCCAAAGGACAGTTATCCTCTACCTCGGATCGACAATTTGGTGGACAGCACCGCAGGCCATAAGTTGTATAGTTTTCTTGATGCCTTCTCAGGGTATCACCAGATCCTCATGGCCGAAGAAGATCAAGAGAAGACGTCATTCATAGCTCACTCCAACATCTACTACTATAAGGTCATGCCCTTTGGCTTGAAGAATGCAGGGGCAACATATCAGAGGCTCATCAACAAAGTCTTTGCTGACCTAATCGGAAAGAACATCGAGGCCTATGTCGATGACATGGTGGTTAAGAGTAAGCAAGAGAATGAGCATATCGCCGACCTTGAGGAAGTGTTCTCTACCCTCCGAAGATACAAGATGAAGCTAAACCCAACCAAGTGCGCTTTTGGGGTGGCATCAGGAAAGTTCTTGGGTTTCATGATCACTCACAGGGGAATTGAGGCCAATCCAGACAAGATACGCGCCTTAATATCCATAGAATCACCTAGGAGTAAAAGGGAGGTCCAGAAGTTGACAGGACGGGTTGCCTCTTTGAACAGGTTCATGTCCAGGGCAGCCGATAGGTGTTTCCCCTTCTTCAAAGTCCTAAGAGGCAATCAAAACTTCAACTGGAATGAGGATTGCGAGAGAGCACTCCAGGAACTCAAACAGACGTTGGCCACTCCTCCAGTGCTCACTAAACCCGAGCCTGGGGACACGTTGTATCTATACATGGCTGTATCCCAGAACGCGGTGAGCGGTGTATTGGTGAAAGAGGTGAAGAGGGCTCAACAACCCATCTACTATGTAAGCAAGGTATTGTTGGACGCGGAAACAAGGTATACTTTGGCAGAACAACTTGCCCTGGCATTGGTTGTGTCAGCTCGAAAGCTACGCCAATATTTTCAGGCACACCCCATTGTTGTGTTGACGGACCAGCCCCTCAGACAAATACTCCAAAAGCCGGATGTCTCGGGAAGATTGTTGAAATGGGCAATTGAGCTCGGCGAATTTGATATAGAGTTCAAACCCCGACCTTCTATCAAGGGACAGGTCCTAGCAGACTTCATCGCAGAACTTACCCCGAAGCCTCGGGGGCCGGGAGATATCCCGACCAGTGTGGTGGACATATGGGAGATATTTGTTGATGGAGCCTCCAACTCCTCGGGCTCGGGTGCAGGGGTCATCATCAACAGTCCGGATAAACTAACCGAAATTCATTGCGCACTCAGATTCGACTTCGAAGCTACCAACAACGAGGCAGAATATGAGGCTGTGGTCATTGCTCTTGAACTAGCTAAGGGCTTGGGAATTGAATGCGTCAAGCTCTTTAGCGATTCCCAACTTGTGGTGGGACAAGTTGAAGGGGCATTCGAAAGAAAGGACGACAAAATGAACATGTACTGTTTGAAAGTACATGACCTACGAAGGAGGTTCAAGGATTGTGAAATTCTGAAAATCGCCCGGGCTGATAATGGGAAGGCGGACGCGTTATCAAGGCTCGTGTTCATGGGAGTAGATGGTCTTGACAAGACAGTTCACATCAAAACTGTAACAAGGCCCAGCATTAGTCAAGAACTAGCAGTCATGGATATCGATAATGAGCCTTCCTGGATGGACCCCATAGTCGAATTTATAACTAACGGGAGCCTTCCCGATGATCCCAGAAAAGCTAGGAGCATCCGATCCAGAGCACCAAGGTACTGCATGATCCAAGGAGTCCTCTTCCGTAGGAGCCTTACGCTTCCATATCTCAGATGCCTCAAGCTTTCCGAGTCAGCACAGGCCCTGAAGGAGGTTCATGAAGGAGTATGTGGGAATCATCAAGGGGCTAGGGCTCTTGCCTTCAAACTCATAAGGTATGGGTATTACTGGCCTACCATGAAGAAGGATGCCTCAGAGTATGTGAGAAAATGTGATAAGTGCCAAAGGTTTGGTAACATCATCCACGCCCCTGCGGAAGAGCTCACGCCCATACACTGTTCGGCTCCCTTCGAACAATGGGGGGTAGACATCATCGGGCCCTTTCCAATGGCAAGAGGACAAATGAAGTTTGTGGCTGTAGCCGTAGAGTACTTTACAAAGTGGGCGGAAGCAGAGCCTTTGGCAACAATTTCAGAGCCCATGCTAAGAACATTCATCTGGAAGTCTATCATATGTAGGTTCGGGGTACCTAAAGTGCTCATAACGGATAATGGGAGACAATTTGATAATGCTCAGTTCGGGAGTTTTTGTACTAACCTTGGGATAGATCATCGCCTAACATCGGTCGCGCACCCTCAAAGCAATGGTTTGGCCGAAGTCACTAACATGATTATATTGCAAGACCTCCGTACAAGGATCGAAGGCGCGTATGGGAACTGGCCTGACGAGTTACCCTTCATACTATGGACTTACAGGACCTCACACAAGACGACCACCGGGGAAACCCCATTTATGCTAGCCTTTGGGTTGGAGGCTACCATACCCCTTGAAGTTCACCTACCGTCACAAAGGCGTCTGGACCATGACGCCGGAGAACATACCACCGAGCATCTGGACCTCTTGGAAGAAGTACGAGAATAAGCCGCACTACGAGTCGCCTCCTACCAAAATAGAACAGCCAAATACTTCAACAGCAGAGTCAGACCCCGAAGATTTAGGATGGGGGACCTAGTGCTCAGAAAGTCCGAGGCTGCCGGCCATGCCCCGGGAAAACTCGGACCAGCTTGGGAAGGACCCTTTGAAGTCATTCGACAAGTTCGGAATGGAGCATACAGCTTGAGGGATATGGCGGGAAGACCACTCCCGAGGACCTGGAATGCAGACAACCTCAAGGTGTATCACAAGTAAAAGTCATGACATCGTCCATCTTGCTATAGGTATTAGTTTGCTCTTAGTTTTTGGCTTGCATGCCCTACGCACTTACTCTTTGCTTTTCTGTTAATTTGATTTTTTTTATCGGGCTTACACGCCCTACGCATTGTTACTTTTAGTAATTTATTCATCAAGGCCTATGAGCCATTTCTTACTCCAAAACATAGCAAGATTTATGTGAAGCGATCATTGGGAACTCAACAAGAGTCCCATTTCCAAAAGTCCTGCCACGCGCAGGCACCTTCGAGACATGCTACGGGCATGATCTCCACAAAAAGTCCTGCCACGCGCAGGCACCTTCGAGACATGCTACGGGCCTTCGAGACATGCTACGGGCATGATCTCCACAAAAAGTCCTGCCACGCGCAGGCACCTTCGAGACATGCTACGGGCATGATCTCCACAAAAGTCCTGCCACGCGTAGGCACCTTCGAGACATGCTACGGGCATGATCTCCACAAAAGCCCCGAGCTATACAGTCCCCGACCAGTACAACACAAGTCTGGCGAGATTCCACCAAAACTAGTCCTCGAGCTACACAGTCCTCGAGCTCTTTATTAAAACCTATTAGTACGATATCGTCGATCACACACATAATTAACTCATTGGTCTGTCCTCGACCTTACTATCAGATTTAATAATTATTATCTTCGAGTTCAGTTAGATGTTGTGGTCCTCGAGTGTCATTCTCATCCGTGAAATCTTCGAGATATTGACTTGCATAATTCATACTGTTTGGGTTATCCTCGGATTTAATAAATATTATCGTCGAGTTCAGTTAGATGTTGTGGTCCTCGAGTGTCATTCTCATCCGTGAAATCCTCGAGATATTGACTTGCATAATTCATACTCTGTTTGGGTTATCCTCAGACTTAATAAATATTATCGTCGAGTTCAGTTAGATGTTGTGGTCCTCGAGGGTCATTCTCATTCGCGGAATCCTCGAGATTTCGACTCGGGGAATTTAATTGATTACGGATCCGATCAAATTGTCATCGAGACATAAACATGACGAAAATTAAACAAACTGAAATCGAGATGCATAATAAAATTGGATTAATAAGGTCGAGATAATTACATAAGCAAACAATGTTCTAGGCCCAGGTCGGGCAATACATGGGATAAATTTAATCTACATCAGCATCGGGGCCGTTGGTCGACGTGGGGTTGTCCTCCTCATCGTCGTCCCCCTCGACGTCAACATCGTATGTTGCCTCCTCGGACTCCGAAAGCTCGAGGTCTCCAGCGACATCAGGGATCCCCTTCAAGTCCTCGGACTTAGCATCGGGCCTCGTGCGCAAGAAAGATCGAGCATCCTTAAGGGCATGAAAGTATGAGCCCATGGCTACTCACCCCTTAATGTTTTGAAATCATCGGACATTTTGAAGTCCTCGACCGTAGAATCTCGAGCCTCCATTAACTTGCCCTCAAAATCTTTCTGAGCCCGCTCCATCTCGAGCCTTATCTCCTCAGCCTCATCCCGATAGGTCCCGATTTCTTCCCAAGCTTTCTTGAGCTCGTCCTTCGCTTCATCGCGCTCCTTGGCAAGAAGGACACACTCAGCCTTGAGGTCAGCTATACGTTTTTCTCGCGCCTTAGCCTCCTCGAGCAGGACATCCAGTCGACGAGACTCGTCGACACCTTTCAAGGAAAGGCCCCGAGCAACGCTTAGAGCCTGGCATATGGTGAACATAAAATGGTCATCGAGATGTTAAGATAATGAAAAAGGTGAAAGAGGGTTCCCGACGATACCTTTGTCAGCAGGACCTTCACCATTTTTGTGCCGTCGTCGGGACACGATCCTTCTCGATATTTGTTCACAATGTTCGGGACCAAATAGCAGACCTCGTGATCCCCCGGGTGTCCAGGCCGTTGCGGGATCTCCTCATCCTCGAAATCTACGATAGCCGGCTGAGTTCGAGGAGGCGGCGTTCCTCGAGGGGTATCTTGTCGGGTGCTTCGGGCAGGAGGAGCCCTCTCTCCGATCGGGGATGTTGCATGGGCTCTCGACGACTCCCCAGGACCACTTGCCTGATGCTCGTACCTAGCATATCGAGGTCTCTTCCTTCCTTTTTTCTGACCCGGTACCCGAGCCTGAGGAGCTTTGCTCTTTCTGCTCACTGCTTGTCGGAGATCGCTCGGGTCAAACGCCATACCTGCATAATATTCACAAGTCATTAGCCCGATCATATGGTAAAGCTTAACGAAAATAAAATACAAAGAATGAAGGCCTACCCTCGAGGCCCTTCAACCCGGCCAGGTCGAGGATATCATCCCCGAGGATATCATCCATATCGTACACGAGAGGCTCGAGATCCTCTAGCATCTGCCTATCTCTTTCTAGGGACTCGAAATAAGCCTGACCCTCACAAAAACTCGACGTATCAGGAAACCCCCACCAAGGACTAAATGGCAGATCGACATCCCGAGGAATGACAAAAAACCACTTATCCTTCCACCCTTTCAATGAACTAGGCATCCTCGGGACCCTGAACCCCCATCGGGTTGAAAGATAAGCGAAGCATGTGAATTGAGGAAGTTGTTTCAGGTCGAAGACCATCCTACAGAGGTCGATATATGGTTCGATTCCTAGGTATCTACACGCGATAAAAAAATAAGTTAACATCCTCCACCCATTCGGCACCAGCTGGCCCGGGCACATATTGTACTCGACCATAAGCGCCAGGAAGAAAGGATGAAGAGGCCACCTAAAACCCCCTTCAAAGAATCCCTAAAAACGACGAACTCCCCGTCCCGAGCTAGTACCATTCTATCCTCTTGCTCGGGCGACCTAATGTCACAGCCCGGCATAATCCCATATTCCCGAGCACAAGCCACCGCCGGTGCTCCTTAAACTTACAGGGTTGGTCAGGATGGGTGAACGAGATCGGTGTTCCCTGAGCTCGAGGCTGAGCACTAATGGGAATGGCCATGGGTATAATCGGTCCTGCCTGGCCCTCAGGAGTTGTTCCTGAGGACGAGGATGAGCTATCACTACTACTGCTCGACATCCTATCTTAGAATTAAAACTACCTAAATAAACAACTTAAATGCTCGAGCTCTTACCTTAATACACGATCTCGAGGAGGGTCAGGAGGAGTTACTGAGAGTGAAAAGTAAAAAATGAAAGGGAAATGCGGTATTTATAGCCTTCCAGGGAGGGAGGCCAAATGTCACCTCCTCAGCCCTTAGATCAAGACAAGTGTCACCCATCCAAGGGCTGAATTTTAACCGCTCCTTTTTACCTAGGGCTGGCGTCATCATGATATATGCCCTCGAGCACGCGAATGCATGTGTTTCTACAACGCGACGTCGAGCATCCCAGCGACGTTACATCCATCCTCGAACCTCGAGCATGGTTGCACGGGGGCCAGTGATGTGGTCATTATTTTATACCCGAGCATGAGGACGAACAAATGACCGTCCTCTGGATTAGATGGCCACAGTCCTCGGGTTTAATAGGTGATCGGGATACCTAAAGTGCTCGAGGACATACTTACCGGATCGCTCCAAAAGACACAACGGGTGTCCTCGGGTTTGTATGTGGTCGGGGTATTGACTTGGGCTGCCCGTGATCGAACATCGCCTATCATTATTCACTAGAATTCCTCATCCTACGACAACGCCCCATCAAAGGAATCCTAAGTCACAAAGGAGTCATTTCTTTGGAAACAATCCTAACAAGGTAAGACTCCTACCGGGTTTCCAATACCTGTTCCTGCAACCACATCGGAAAGTAAGGAGAGAAGTCCTACTTGAACTCCGCTACCTACCACTATAAATATGTTACCCCTATTCATTATTCAGGTACGCTTTTTACATATATTTTCCAGCATACATACACTCTCTCTATTCTCTCTCTGACTTAGGCATCGGAGGGGCGACGAGGACACATCTCGACGCCTTTGTTTCAGGTACCAGAAGATCTCGTTCGTGCTCGTTCTCGGTCGTCAAGCTCGGGAAGTCAGCAGGTACGATTTTTGGCAGCATCAAAAAATATTATAGAACAAAAGAAATAAGATTTAGTATAAAATGAATGTACTTGAGCTCAATCACTCATCACGAACAAAGCTTTCTATAACCTGAAATCAAGGCATGGAATGTTGATCCTGCTACATTTTCGATGCAATTTACTTGAATGCGTATATATGTCCAATGATTTGAAAGTTTAGAATCCCTAGTAGGTTTGAGATTTTTGAGAATCAAGACGCTGATAAGATCTCAAATCAATGATTTGAAAGTTTAGAATCCTTAGTAGGTTTGAGATTTTTAATATGGTAGATACAGGAGTTGTAAAGAGACTACAATCGTGTGATAAAGTTGCAGTATGACTAATATTTTAGAATTTAGTGAGATAAGAAGGGACATGCAAAATGTGCTATTCACGAGCAACTGAGTGCGAGGATGGGTCTCTCCTATATGATCTTGTTGGTGGCTATGTGTATAGAGGTTGAGGTACCTTGGCTCCATGCAGTAGGTTGGGGACAATGCAACATTTGAGGAGATATGTACAAGGCTAGAGAAGAGAACAAAGGCTCTGAAAGCTCAAGGATACTAGATGTTGTAAGTTATCAGGCTGATACCTATCGGACGGAGAATGTTAAAAAATATTTGCATGACTTGAATCATGATTAAACATAAGTCCACAACACATTCATCCAAATGATGAATCGCTTGGTTGGAGCAAGTTTTAATTGGTTTTGGAAAGTTTTGATTTAATTATGATCCCAAATTTAGGACAAAACCGCTAAGTTCACATGATTTTGATAAATATACATTCAAACTTCAAGATAAAAAGTGACAAACAATAAAGTGATGCAACAACAATTATTTTAAGTAAATTTAAAGTAAACTAAATGAATTATTTTTCACCACTAACGTCATTGCCAAATCTATTGAACAAACAATTTAAGAGACTCACAAAATTTTATACATGAATTTTGAACTAAAGTTGTATATGTTAAATATGCAATTCGATTACTCAGGGGCCGTTCTCTTTGTGTTTCAGTTTTGTGTTTTGTGTTTTGAATTCATTTTGTGTTTTGTGTTTTGAGTGTCTATTTTGAAGTTTCTGAAAATGCGTTCTTTTTGTCATTTTGAAAAACTGTTTTGAGAAACATGAAAATGGAAAACGCGTTTACTTTGAAATTTTGAGAATATTTTTGTAATAATATTTTATTCAAGAAATATGATTATTTAATAAATTTTAATAGTTTAATATTAATATAATATATAAAATTTGAAATTGGTGAATCTTGAAATATTTGTTTCTAGATATAAAAAACACATTACATTAAATTTGACAAATCCTTATTTTTGTCCTTGTACGTAACTTGTGACAATAATTAACAAGTTAGTTAACTTGAACTTGTAATGCATAAAAAGGAGCATTATACCTAGAAAATGAAATAGAAAAAAAGACTGATGTAAATACAGATCCCTTCTAAAAATGGAAAATTTGCAAACCTTCAAAACAAATAATCAATTTCCAAATAGTTACCACAATCATAAAAACAAAAATCAGCATTACTTGAGTTTAGACTTGGCATGCCAAAAACAGAGTAGATAAAAATTCTTAAGTTGATAAATGAGCATCTGGATATACCTTAAATTAGTAAAACCTAGTGAAACAAAAATGTCTAGTTGAATTGTTTTCTAAACTTATCAAACAATTGACATCATAAACATGAAAATTGCAAAGCAAGTACAGAACAAAACTGAGACAAGCTCTCACTTTGTATGCAAACTGCATTAAATTAATGGTCATTAAATAAATTAAAGAATATAACTTCAAATAGGTTGTAAAATTCTATGAGAAAATCTGACAAAGCCGGATCAACCTTTCTACCTAGATTACATTTAGCATCTAATATACCAACAGAAATTGCTACTGCACCAATTAGATAGCTGGGATGAAGACAAAAGAGATCATAGAAAAAATAAGAATTATCAAAAATGACCAATTAGAACTCAAAAGACCACACACTAACAAGTACTATAATTCCAAATTCTACTGTGAAATACCAAATGCTCTCTATAAAACACACAAGTTCATTGAATTTGACTAGTTGGCTGACTTGGCTCCTCATATGAAATAATTCTGAAAATAAAATGGATATACAAGAAGGTTATGCTAATCTATGGAACTAATGGTAGTTCTGGAAGAAAATCTTCGACCTAGAAAGGAAAATGTAATTAACATGAACTCCAAAAGTATATGCATATAAGGTGTCGTGCAAAAATGACGTGAATATTTTGCCAAAAACATCGTTGAGACATTTTTTCGAACATATAATGGGCATGACTTTATGTAGGGACAAAAAAATTTAACATGTATGTGTTTAATCCCAATTTTTTCAACAGATACAGAACCTCCATTACTACCTAATTCCATTCCAAAACAAAGAACCTCTTGAGGAATCTGACTTGATAAAAACGATCTGAATCTATAACAAAAAAATCACCTAAATTGGTTTTTGAAAATTCTTGAAAACTTGGAATTGGGAAAGCCTAACTTTCATCATCCGCTATTTCTTCGCTTTTTATAATCCAATCCTCATAAAAATATTAATAAATCTCTCCCCTTCTTTGTCAATATATTAACATATATACATCTGTTTTCTCCCCACTGAATCTGCAGCCCTTTTCTTGTTTTTATTGAATTTGAGAAAATGAAAGAAATTCCTGGAATACAGAAAATACAACTTTGCCAAATCAATCATTGCGATGAAAACTTAAATTTACAATTGAGATTTACATACAGATTACAGTAAAAAAGGCAACAACATCGAGAAATTATATAATTAATTCCTCAAACTATCCCTAGAGTCAATGCAAGTAACAAAAATGCCATTTTTCCCAACACACAAAATCACTGCTAAAGGCGTGATTACATTTGCATACAATCTTTCTAAAAATTACAAAAATCAGGCGCATAGCAAACCTGAATCGGCAACCCGATGATCTGAAATTGGGGATTCTGGCGGGTTTTCCAGTTCCGACAGCTCCTGTGTTTTCTTGGGTGCAATCCACACACTCATCTCCTTCGATGTTAGGATTTTGTGGTGATTGTTTTGGTTGATTTTGAGGGTATTTCGGAAATGAGGTGGATAAGGTGAATGTGTAGAAAGGAGGAAGTGTTTTGGCGGAGAATGAAATTTGGCCTGGCCGTTTCCCGTGTTTTCTAATTTGGCGTGCGTTTGTGAAGAAAACACAGAAAACGGCTTTTTGGCCGTTTTCTGTTTCCTTCAGAATTTTTTTTTTGTTTTCGAAAACTCGTTTTCGAAAACGAGTAAGAGAATGCGTTTCCACCGTTTTGAAAAATTGAAAACAGAAAACGGTTTGAAAATGGTAAAGAGAACGGCACCTCATTTTTTCTGAAAATGAAAAGAAATTTCTTTTATCCTAACTTAAATTTCATAGATTTATTATTTCTAAATCCTTCATTAAGAATTGATGATATTTTGTTAAAAGAAATAATAAAACATACTGAATTCTCTTTGCATCTTAACGAGTGTATAGTTCTATATTATTTTCTTAGAGCCTGTTTGGTAGGGATTAAAATCAAATTAAAATTGAAAAATTAGTCGTTATTGTTAACTTTTATTAGACGAGTGAGACCCAATAACGACCATATTTTCAATTTTAACTGGATTTTAATTGTTACCAAACAAGCTCTTAACATTTAAGTTATTTATTTACTTAACAATTTGAATGAAAGATTATTCCTTTGTTTGGTGGGGATCAAATTCAGAATTTTAGTAGATTTTGATAAAAGTTGATAAAAAATGTTATTGAAAAGTTGTGGTTTCATAAAATATACGTGATTAAAATTAATTGTTAATTTTGACTTAATTTCTACCAAAGATGATCTATATGTATAATATTTAGGGAAAATTGCAATAGTGATTCATAACCTTCCACTTTTTCACAAATTTTACCACAGCCTTCATTCTGTGACACCCTCACTCCCAAGCTTTCGCAAATATACAATTGGGGATTTGGATGGAGATTGTTAATTGACCAAAAAAAAAAAACAAAATCAAAATTTGATCAATTTTGACCAAATTAAAAAAGTATCCTCTCCACCACCACCCGACTCACCTTGTTCCCCAAAACACCCTGTCTACCACCACCTGATTTCCTTATTCCCCAAAACATCATGTAGGAAGAAGTCGAGATTGTAATTTACTATAAAATACAAATCCCAGATAGAATAATCAAATGAAAAAGCAAAAAAATTGAGATCTGAGGTGGGAAAATTGGAAGGATCTTCTTGATTCGATGGGCTGACCCTGGGGATCAATGTTGGGGGTTATCATATTTGGATTGTGGTAGATATTAGCGAGAACGAGCGTCGACGAGATTATAGGACGGTTGTCGAGGCGGGAGCAGCGGTTGCTATGGCGGCATTCGCCTATCTCGAAAATAAAACGAGCAATTAACCAGGTCCTTTTCTGTTCCGAATATGGAGGCCACGTGTTTCACCATTGTTGCTTATTAGTTGTTCATTTGAGTACCGAATCCACTCCTTATTACTAAGTTAGGGTTTTAAGGGTTGATGAACGAAAGTGAGATAAGGCACCATAGGTAGTGCCGTCGTTGGGTGGCACTGCTGATGGTTGATTTCCAGGTGGAGGTGAGAAAGGGGGTGGGGTGGGTGTTGGCATTTAGGTTTTTTTATTATTATTTTTTTCTGATCGATTAATTTATTTATTTAACGTGATAATTGAAAAGTTAATTTGGTCAAAATTAATCAAATTTTTACTTTTCTAATCAACTAATGGTCAAATTAATGGTTTGGACCCTAAATACATATTTTTGAAAGATTTAAGATTGTGGTTGACACAAAGTGAATGTTAAAGTAAAATTTACAGAATAAATAAATATTAAGGACTGCTGCTACAATTTTTCCAAATATTTATATCAGTAAATCTATGCAAGTTGGTCTCAACCAACTCAGACCGTCTAATATCAGGAAGAATCAAGTTTCATTATTTCTAACCGTGTTTTGGTCGGAAATTACAGTGCTGTAATTTGACACGTTTTCGGTCCCCTGGTTAGCCCACAGAACGAGCAGAAATCGAGCAGCAATACCTTGGGAGTTTCACGTGCCGTGCATGTGAGTCACGAAACTGTGCAGAAAGAGAGTGGGTTGGGACTTAAATGCATGCTTAGCTGCAGTTGACATTACTGTGTGGATTTTGTCTCAGTTAAATCAAGATTTTTATAGTCCTTGTTTTGATTTATACTTTCTTTTTTCTCAAAACTTTTTTTTAATTTTAATCACACATTTTTAATAAAATAATATTACAGTAAATAAAAAATTATTTCTTATTTCTAAATTACACATTTTTCATCAATCCTGTTATTAAGACTCACACAAGCTCATAATATTTTCTTGAAAGTGGTGTTTCCGCTATTGCTAATTTTGATTACCCCTTTTATTACCCACACACTTGAGCTGAGCAGCTCATTCGTTGCTGCTGGCTGCCCCAAATCACCACTGGACCCCTCCCTCTACTCATGGAACATAAAAATTAACCTTTTCTCCTAAAACTAAAACTGTATTCCTGAGATGGGTTTTTCTTGGCCTATTTGCCATTTTTTTTAGCTTTGAGTGAGGTCAATCGAGCAAGTAGGACCGGCAGGGATGGCTCAAAGATTCAATTTTCATCTCCCAATTGTGCTACTGCTTCTTCTCTGTAAGTACTTATTGCTTATTTGTACATTTTTTTAACTTGTTTCTTGCTCCATATGTTACTTATAAAATGCTTGGCTTTTCAAGAAACCAGCTGAGTTTTTAGTATTCTTTTTGGTGCTATGTGGGTTTGGTTAATAGGTTTTAAAAAATTGTAATATCGTGCTTAGAGTTCAATTCAAGATGCGTTAGGTTTGAATTTGGTTGGTTTACTGTGCTAAGTTTTGCTGCATTGGCGCTTGAGTTTTGATAATGCTATTTCTTAGATATAATGTTCCGTGCTGATTAATTCCTGCAGGAAATGTATTGTTGGCCTCTCTAATCTGCTATACACTTAGAGGTATATTTAGTAGATAAAGTGTCCATCGTGTTCTTCATTAAAAAAAACTATGTTTTAGGGGAAAGTTTTTGGGTGAGGCACAGAGTGAGAGCTTGAGATCGCGCTTGTGATCGTCTTCTTACTTCATTGCAAAGAACTTGCACAGGCAAGTGGATATAGCTCCCGCACTTAGGTTGAACCATTATAAATCCGTGTAGTTGAGATTACAGCATAATTCCTAACATTTTCTGTCAGGCATTGTCAGGATTTTAAGTTGAGAACTTAGAAACTTGATGAATAAAGCTGTGAAATATATCTTTGACAATTGAATATAGCTCTATAATTCTACAATCCATGAATTACAAGTTTAGAGATGGGATGAAAAGTGAAATTTTGCTGAGAGTGAAAGGACAGATCTGAAAATGACAGCATCAATGTCGATAAAAGAGAAATTAGGCTTCGTGGTTACTTTACTATCATTTTTAACTCTGGAAGCTTCTGCATTTTATACTACATTGCTTGAATATCATTTCAGCTTGCATGATTCCAGTATTCACATAAAGAGATGAAAAACTCATCATTCAGAACTTCAATATTGGCATTTATCATTTAACATTGTACAGGCTTGCGGGAATCCTGTTGCACCTCATTGAATTATCTCAAAAGTTCCATGATTAAGGATAAAACAGAAGATGTACTTTTGCCCAATACTTCCCCTACTTCAAGTCCTGAGCCCTTTCTTCCTCTACTTGCACCTTCGCCTTTGATACCATTCACGAATAGCACTGTCCCCAAGTTATCTGGTTTGTCTCAAATATTGTTGATTTGTTAAAATAATTTGAGTTATGGAATTAGTTTGCATATGTACTCAATATACTTGTCTTTGTGCAGGACTTTGTACCTTGAACTTTACTGTCATCACAAGCATGATGCGAGTGACATCAATTGATTGTATGGCCGCATTTGCACCATTTCTAGCTAATGTTGTGTGCTGCCCACAATTGGAAGCCACGCTAAGCATTCTGATTGGTCAATCTAGTAAAGATACTGATTCACTTGCTCTAAATGGTACTCTTGCAACGCATTGCCTTTCAGATTTTGAGAAGATTCTGGTGGGTCAGGGGGCCAATGAGGATCTATTTAAGATATGCCCTATTCGCCCATCAAACCTTACGGAAGGTTCTTGTCCAATTAACAATGTTAGTGAGTTGGAAAGCACAGTGGATTCAGCTAACCTTCTTGCAGCCTGTGGGCAGATTGACATTTTGAATGAATGTTGTGAGCAAGTTTGTCAGAATGCAATAGTGGAAGCTTCTAGAAAGCTTGCTGAAAAGGCTTATAATCTCATGAGCCTGTATGGATCCCACGTGATGTCTGACCTTTCAACTAGGGTTAATGATTGCAAAAATATTGTCCTCAGGTGGCTTGCTAGTAAACTTGATCCTTCTCATGCAAAAGAAGTTCTTCGAGGACTGTCTAGTTGCAAAATTAATAAAGGTGCAACATAAACACCGAAGTTCTCTTTGTGATTTATGAGTTTGTATATTGCACTGTTTAGACTTGGGTGTGAGGAAGTATATATTTACGTTTTATTTTTCGTCTTTTGTTTATTTCCTTGATGAGATTGTAATTCCCGTGCTTCTCTGTTATTACTGCTTCAGTTTGCCCTCTGAATTTCCCCAACATGAGCCATGTCATAAACGGCTGCAATGATGGAATAAGTAACCAGAGAGAATGCTGCAACGGCGTGGAGAGCTATGTGTCTCTCCTGCAAAGGCAGAGCTTCATCACCAACTTGCAGGCTTTAAATTGTGCTGCCTCGCTTGGAGTAAAATTACGGAAAGCAAACATTACCAAAAATGTTTATAGCCTATGTCATATTAACCTCAAGGACTTCTCCCTTCAAGGTTAGTTATCTGATTCTGCCAGTCTAAATATCTAGCATGTTTGGCTAAGCTTCAAATAAGTAAAAACATTTTTAATTAACCTTATGCTTTCAAACATGTTTGAATAAGTTACTTATTTTGAAAATAAATCTTACCTCATTTTCTAATAAGTAAACTCATTTCCAACTTTAATTACTTATAAGTAAACTTTTTAAGCTCAGCCAAACATGCTCGTCATTCAAGAACAGAAAGTAAATTCCGATGATGCTAATACATGAAAGGATTTTCATTTTGTCTATGCTGATCTGATCTGGCAATCATCGTTTGACTACTCCAGTAGGTACAAAAGGTAACTTTTCGACTTTTTCACTTTAATAATTTATCATCTATATCTTCAAGTTGATATTTTTTTATTCCGTTTATTTTCATTTAGGATTTTAGGGGTGCATATAGCTGTAATATCTGTTACTTCTCAGCAGCTTAATACTTCTAAATTTTTATTTAGAAACTTAAACTTATTGTGCTAGTCTTATGTTATTGAGTTATTTCTTCACAGCTAATGACAGTGTCGGAAATAAATCACTCCGGTTTGGACTCGGAATTTGAAATTTGATGACATGATATAAATTATACTGACATAGGGAAAAATTCGAACTTTTTGCTTCTAGAAGACTTGTAAATTTGTGCCTTTCAAAATTAAATGGCTTAAAATGTAATAGATTCTAGTTGGACATCAAGTTTGGTTAAACAAGTAAATCATTAGAAACCTGTATCAGTTTAACCCATGTTAACAGAACTACAACTGCTTTCTTGAATATCCTCATTGCTCAGTATAGTCTTGACGATATAAACATGTTTGGCTAAGCTTAAGAGTTACTTTTAAGTAACTCTTTTTGCCAAAGATGCTCAAGTTTTTCTAGAATTTTTTATTTTTTTTAGTTCATAAACTTACCCTTTTAGAAATAGGTCTTTACTTCATTTCTAAAACAGTACTTTTCTTCTTCACAGCTTAGCCAAACATGATATTGTTATGGGGGGTAACAATTTCTTTAGGAAACAAAATACATTTCAAAGTTCAAAATCAGAAGCAGAAGTTACCACTTTTATCATCTCATATTTTTTTAAATCTTTCTTACCTAGCTTACGTAGTCACCTGATTTACACAGAGAATCAAAATTTTGTTTTCTTCGGAAACTTTCTTCCTGATTTTTTTTCAGTTTGATTCTCTCTATCTTACTTTCCCTTGACCTCTGTTTTGAAAATAGAGTCAGGATGCCTTTTGCCAAGCTTGCCATCAGATGTAGTATTAGACAAATCGTCAGAGGTTAGCTTCGTCTGTGATTTGAACGATAACATTCCAGCACCTTGGCCTTCTACATCTCAATTAGCAGATTCGTCGTGCAACAAGAGTATCTCCACTTGAATACTTCTTCACTTTTTTCTGCTGTTTAAATCATCCCCATTTCAGTATAAATACTGACTTATATTCAAACTTTTTCTGACTGCAGCTGTCAAGATTCCCGCACTTCCTGCAGCAGCATCTGTAGAAAGCAGTAAGTTCAATTTTCTGCCACCAGTTATCCTTAGATTGTGCCATTTCTCTGTCGTCCTTCTGTCAATGTAAAAAAGGTAACATGTTATTCTTTCCTACATACCAAATGCAGTGTGTTTAAATCTCTTAAATCTATGAGGTGGTTTAACATGAAGTAGACAAAGTTTTGGTATCGAGTTTTGTAAACTTGTAGACGAGTTACGGAGATTCGTTGATATATCTCACACCTATTCAAATTACAAATTCAGGATCAAGTCGAGTATCACTGTCACACTTAATGTCATTCCTTCTCCCCTTATTTCTCAATCTTCACCTCGTATATCAGCGCCATTTCTGAGTGTCCTTTCACAATATATTTCATGCTATTAACACAGACTAATGGAAACACAATGATCCAAATTATCTATATTTTATGGTTGCATAACTGTATTTTGTCATTAATTTAAGAGGGTAGTACTTACAGCAATTGCACTTGACAACCACTAGATGGCTGAGAAACTACATTGAGAAATAATTTACTGGTTCATTGGTCATTCTGTTGAGTATGCATACCTGTTTGGTGTTTTTCTCATTTGCATGATCTTTTTTTAACATCTGAATTTTCGTATTTCAGGTCGACACGGCATAAACACAATGAATTTTCTTCTACTTTTAATGGTCTACGCTGCTCTCATGATCTGATGATCATGTAAATGTCGATAGAGTTTGATCTCTGATTGATAGTGAGAACATATGCATTGCCTAATCGGATTTAGTGCTAAGTTCTACACGAGGATTCAGTCCAAGAGATCAAAGGAAATTATTTAAAATTCCCGTTTGAATACAAGACAAGTCGTTATACCTCAGTCAAGTTAAAACCGACTTAGAGTTGGAGGTGATTTGTAGTTAAATTTTCGTGCGAGTTTTGTTAATCAGTCTAAGCCTTCTAGTGCAATAAAATTTTTATACAAAATAATTTTATACAAAGTCAATTAGAACAGTCCTTCCATTTACTCTTTTGATTTAAATTGAGCGTCCAACGAATGCCATACTTTCTTCGTATTTGCTTAATATATATTGAATATATCGATTGATATATTTATTATAGATACGCATTATATCCTCCCATTTATTTATCTTAATATTCATTTTCTGTTTCAATTTTTTTAACGAATTTAATTTGCTATTCAATCAAGTGGAATAAATTTGTCAAATGTATATTTATCATAGCTAAATAATTATCAAAATAATATTGTTCAAATGATTAATTAAATCAAACACCTATTGAAAAACGAAAAAGGTAATAGATATGTCAAATATGGTTAAATAAATGAAATATATATTGAAAAACGAAAAGTAAGATAATGAATGTGTCAATTATATATTCATCATAATTAGATATTTGACAAAATAATTAATGATAATATTATTCAAATGGTTCAAATAATTAATAAATTAAATACATATTACAAACAAAAAGTATTGTATTATTGAAATAATTAAATGTATATTGAAAACGAAAAGTAAGATATTATTGAAATAATTGAATTATAATAAGGATATAATCGTTCAAAAAATAATTTTCATTTGATGTGATATTTAATATATAATAGATATAAATTTGTATGTAACACATGCATTGCATGTATTTAGGAGTACTTTTTTACTTAGATATTTAAATAAATTGGACCAATAGAAAATTGTGATTTAATATAACAATAAGATGTTTGAAAATACGGTGCAATATATTGTAAGTTGTATAAAAGGTCAAAATATGCATATCAACACCTTAACAATTATAAGTAACATACTAAATTAAATGTCCAAGAAAAATTAAAGTTGAATACAAGATTTTTCTGATAGAAGCTCCAGACGTTTGGTGTCAACTTCCAATACGTAATCCTCTATTGAGCATTCACATAAGTTGATAATGCTCTATTACACTATAAAGCCTCAAAACGACAACAAGGATACAATAATGTACATATTATGGAGATAATTTCACTATAGACTACTTATCTTTTGTATCCAAACAAATTCTTCGATTTACTGTTAACACACTTAGGTCCTAATTTATACTCTTTCTGAAACCAATGAACCAAAGAACATTCTTGAATAAAACAAAACCAAAAACAAGAAGATGAAGATTTGAAATCTTGAATGAGGGTTACGAGATAGAAGACGAAGAACACAGAAAATGAAGCAGTTTTCTCTCAAAAGTCACTCCAGAATTAAGCTACACAACTAAACGAGTCTTATTTCATACACACATTTAATCCAATTTTGGCAGCACACACTTCGCACATGCACTACACAACATAGCAGAACTATGGTATGTATATATTGCCACCGCACCCGCACTTCCAAATTTGTGGGTAGTAGTTTTGAGGGTTCTGAGCTTCAAACTGAACTGGTTTTTCCAGTGGCGCCAGCCGCATGGTGTGCATGTTCCGCATTTCACAGTTAAGGAGGGGTTGAACCGAGCAAAATTGAAGATTGGAATACTATACTCGATTTTACTTTATTCTAAAACTTGTTTTAAATTGCAACTCATAATTAATTACCCTCTCAAAATATAAAATAATAATGGTGGCTATATTGAAGCCATATTTTTATTATTAGTATGTAACACATGCATTGCACGTGAGCTGCAACAAAGTTTGGAGTATTTTTTTTTTTTTTTTAGAAATTTAAATAACTTATTGCAATTGAAAATTGTGATTTAAGTATAACAAATAGGTGCTTGAAAATACGAAGCAATATGTTTTTAGGGTGAATTGTCTAAATAGGCACTGAACTTTACGCAATGCGTCCGAGGGGTCACTGAACTCTAAACTTTGCAAAACGTTTTCACTAAGTCACTAAACTTTGCAAAACGTTTTCACTAAATATAAAATTGTGTTTAGCAATAATATTAATTAACGGGATTATAAAATATTAGTGAAGGTATTATATCGTCCAAAAATGTTTCTTCTATTTCTAGGTTGCTATGATTTATCACAAAAAAACAGTGATGAAATTTTTTCGAGGAATAATCCACACATTATATGTAAATAATTTATTATTTGATTCTAGGATAATGTGAGAGTGATTGTTCTGGGACATCTACTTACGTCGATTGTTATCTCCATTAGTTGCCGGTTCTCCCCCTGCCGCCCCCTCTTTCCCTTTTGGGATCAACAACGTTGTTTACATGAAGTAATACATTTATGGCAAGTCTACCACGACTATCCATGCTTTCCTTATACTCTGCATTGATTGGCGTTAATGCCTAGTTCCCATATCTAAGACCATGTCTAGCAGGTCGACATCTATCTACAGTAGAAGTAGGACAAAGCACATAAGAGGATTTTAGGGATCGATCTATATGCCTAGAAGAGGAGATACAATACAATCTAATCAATCAACTTCCAAACGATGATTAATTGCCATCTTGATTTCCCTCTTCCACCACAGTAAATTTAGTCATTAGAAGTTATCGCAATAAAATGACATGAAATTTAGAGAGTGATGTGAAGTTTACCGAACAAGAATTGAAGCCCCCATGTGTTCATGACGACGCATACAAGAGCACGATATTCAGCATCAATATTATACATATACGATGACAGGCTTCTTACAATTTAATACCACCTAAAGGTCCTAAACTACAACGCTGAATAGCATTCCTCTGTTGATTAAGTGAGAGAAGACTCTCACTTCCACTCTCCCATCGGTGTGACTAAACTCATCTGTAAGTTGCCATCGAAAAAGGGACTAATTCCATTTGAACGGATCGAAGAGTTTGAAGAACATTCAAAGTAGTAAGATTGCAATTATTCATGCATAAAACTGATATTTTAAAAGTTTAAAAAAATAAATTCCATTCAGATACACTCAGAAATATGGTAATTATATGTTGCCACCGCATCCGCACCTCCAAATTTCTGGATAGTAGTCTCGACGGCTCTGAACTAGTTTCTCCGGCGGCACCGGCACCAGAACCGGCACGCACGGAGTGCATGTTCTGCACCTTCCTTCGCAGTCGAGGGGGGTTGAACCGAGCAAAAGCTGCATTTTCCCATTTATATATTTTGCTGAATCTCCTTTAGCCATCTCCACTGCTTTGTTTAGATTATTCATTGAGTTCTTCAGCTTTTCATCAACATTTATGTTGCTGGAAATTGTGGGAGGAGAGAAGAACAAAATGAAGGTGAATAAGAAAAATTTCTGCCTTCCGTTCATTTTTGCAATTGCTTCTGGAAGCTGCCCTTAATGAGTTTATATAGAAATAGAGGCTAGGTTTATTAGAAAATAATTTATGAGATTATGTAAATCTAAGGGGTATTAATTATTCAACCACTTCTGGTAGATGTAGTTCTGCTGATTAGGTAGCGCTAGACGATAGACTAAATGAAATGTAGAATTAAAAGACTTATCTAATTCCACATATCATTTAATGTAGCATTAACGTCATCCAGACTGAAATTGTAACTCAAATAGGGATAAATAGCATTCCCCTTTCTGTTAAATCCATTGACAGAGTTTTGGTACCCCACTAATTTTCACACCTCGTAATTATCAAGAGTGGACTCAAGTTTTGGAGCCATTCAACTACCACGGTAAGAATCGGTAGCTAGTTACATCTCGAGATTTAATGAAGTTACGTATTGTCATATTTAAACTCCTCTTCGATCGATCATCTTTCACAAATGTCGCGGACAAAGGCATGTTAAGTATCTTGGAGGTTCTCGTCAATCTTCATGAGTATTAAATTATCTTAAAAATTGTAACCGCGTGTTTTGAATTTAAATTATGCAAAAACTCTTTTTTGTTGAAGAAATAATAAAATAAATAAAATAAATGAATAGATGAATTTTATTTTTTTAAACTTTAAGAAGGATCAAAGAATTTCGAGAGTCGAACCTAGCTCATTTGCTATTAAAATATGAACCTTTTTCAAAGGAATAGAAGAACTTTTTCATATCCAATAGAAAATCGATGCATTCATTTCACTTCTTTAAGATTTGCGATATTTACAAATTCATTCCTTTAATTTTAAAGATTACAAAAACCTTCCATCTTAGCATAAGTTTCTCATTTTGTCCTCCTTTCATATTCTACATATAAAATTATATTTATTTTCTTCTTTTGCCTTTTTCTTAATTTCATTAAGACAATTTTTTTAAATTATTTTTTTTCTAATTTGCCTTTTTCTTTATTTCATTTAGACAATTTTTTTTTTTTTTTTTTTAGTTTTACAAAGTTTATTTATTTTTTTAATCATTTTATCCAAAGTGTTGTATTTAACCATGTGTATGAGAATATTGATTTCCCAGTTTAAAAAATGAATAGACTAAAACTGATTTAAAATATTTACTACAGAGGAACTAAAAGACATACAAGCTTTAAACCTTTGATACTAACTTTTGTGCATTTCTAAAGTTATCATAATATTACTTTAGATTTGTCAAAAGTATAATAAAAATGAATTAGAGACAATATAATTATTAAATCAAGCAATATAAAATATTTAATAAATTTTTATTTAACTTGATTAAATTATTCTAAAACAGGTATTTATGTTGATCTGTTAGCTATTTGTCAATCTTACATGTGTGTCCTAAACTAAATTTTTGATGAATTTTAAAAAATTATATATCCTAATGAATTTCGTATATTTGAATATATTTCTCCAAATTCAGCCTCCGTTTGATTCTCATTAGTGTAGAAAGAGAATGAAAAATATAGCCGTTATTTGGGCCCACACAAAAGATAGAAATTCAAAATTGATGGCTCGATGTGATGGATAACAATCATATTTTTCATTTTTATGGATAAAAAATGAGAAACAAACGAAGGCTCAATAAGAATCTTATCATATATGGTGAAATTTTCAAAGATTTAGTTATATATATTTTTATGCTTGAAATCCATCCAAATATTTTAGAATCACTTTATTAATGAAATCTTTATAAATCCACTAATTATTGATTATAACTAAATTTTAAATAGTTTTATTGAATTTCATTAAAATTTAGAAGGATTTTTAAAATTTTGCAATTATTACTTTTTAATTTTGACATTTTTAATGTTTTTAACGGCATATTTGACGGTAAGGGGTCTTTCGCCCAAATGGTTTCAAATAGGGAGGTTTTTGTGGTTTCCAATGGGTAGGATGTATATTGCAAATAAAAATATTTTTAGGAAATTTCTGCTATTAATCATTAATTCATAAAATCATAAAATCTTGGAAAATTATAGTCGATGTCCCAAACCTTACAAATTATTGCAGATTATACCCAAACCTTTTATTTTTGCAATTGAGATCTCAAACCTTTCATATCTATTGTAGCTGGAGGACATGTGGATAGAATTCGTCCATTTGATCATCAGTTGACCAAAATTTTACATCTGACCAAATGATTTTTTCATTTCTTTTATTTTTATTTTTTAATTATTTTATATGGGATAATTTGGCCAAATTGTTAAATTTTGCTCAACTAACGGTCAAGTAGACAAATTATGTCCACATGTCCTCCAACTGCACTCGAGATGAAATGTTTGGAATCCCAACCACAAAAATGAAAGATTTGAATATAGTAGGCAATAATTTAAAAGATTTGGGGCCTCAACTGTAATTCTCTCATAATCATATGGCAGATAGAGCATTGTATTGACAATTATTTATCAAATGGTGTTAATTTATGGATTAATTTAGGGCAAGTGTGAGTTTAGCTAAGAACTTCTGATAACATTTTTTTAACATTTGGACCCCAATTAATATTTTTAAAAGAAAAGTAATTTCGCTACCTCTAAAAGTGACATCTCCGTGTAACTTCTTTTATTATCATTGTCCTTGCTCCCGAGGTAACCAAATGCATTGTTTCATGCTTGTAGGCTTTGTATATGTACATATAAAACAAATGAGTGACGAGATTGAGCTACGAGAATTATCTTCAAGAGATATTAAAAATAGTAAGTTATAAACCAACGAGATGCATGACCAAAGTAATAACAATAATAACTCGAACTAACCTTGCAGCACTATCAAGAAGCCAAAATCCATTGCAGTCTCCTCCTATCCAACCCATCAACCACCGGAAAATATACAATTCTGCCGGCGGCTATGTATGTCCGTTGACTTTCGAGAAATATTGTGCCCTCAACCATCTGAGAGACCTCTGGTTCTTGGACCACTTGTTAGAAAATAATTATAATTTTAAAGGTTTCCACTTTGCTTATTCATTTCCCAAGTAGCCCAATAAACTATTAGTCCGACTTATAAGTCAGTATTTATTAATTATTTAATATGTATATAGGGAAAGCATCACGTTCCCTTCTTTTTGACTTGGAGGATCCCCACGTCATAAGCCACGAGTGAAACTGATATAATAAAATACAGATTAATTTACACTGCCTGGGGACTTATTTGGCCAAGTTGTACATGTATTTTGAATAATGATCCGGCTATGACGAGTTAAAACTGGACCAGGAGGATACAAATAAATTCATGCATGTAGATTAGGAGTTAATAAAAAAAAATTAACTTTATTAAATATGATTAAAAAGAGAAGTATGTGATAGACAATGCATGAACTAGCTACTTAGGTCCATGGTTACGGCTTTTATTTGATTTTTACTTCTAACGTAGGAATCCACAGCCACTACCCGTCAGCAGAGCCCCGACCACTATGAGTGTACACTGGGTAAACAATGTTCCATGTGCAGTAGCTCGCAAACCACACAGAAGAGGTAAACTGCATTAGGCAAGTCCCGTATGATAAGCTCGACCGAGAAAGTGTTGGCATAGGATTCGAATTTGTGACCTTCTATCTCCGCGTTCACATGTTCCACCAAAGAATTGCAGATTCCATATTGTTGAATATTAGCGACAACAGTAGAGATTAAAATTAATTTTTTAGTAGATTTTAGTAAAACTTTGTGAAATGTGTAGTTAAAAAGTTTTGAATACCATAAAATGTACAGTTAAAAGTAATTGTTATCTTTAATTTGAGATTTTAATTCAACCCAAACAGTGGCTTAATCTTCTGTTTCAGACTGCATTATAAAATTTATCAATACTCGAGTTTTATTCTATTCAACCACGCTTGTCTAAGATTCAATGGCCGGGTGTTTCTCAATTTTATATTTTCCGTCTCCTTCAAATCCTAGTCAACATTTATATATCTTTAATTGATTGACAATTAATTCCAGACAAATCTTTTGCAGCCAATAATGCATATCAGGCCAGCTAAGTTTTATTTATTTTTATTTTTTATTTTCAATCCCATTATTACTAACAAACACATACACCGTTTCATCACAACATGATCCCCAGTTGCTACTCTTCAATATCACTATAAATACATCATCAAATTCAACAAATCTTGGATAAACTCTCTCTCTCTCTCTCTCTCTCTCTCTCTCTCTCTCTCTCTCTCTCTCTCTCACACACACACACACACAAGAGAGTTTTTTGCTTTATTGGTAAGCCCGCTCGCAAAAAAAAATTTGTCTTCGAGAGATTTCTGTAAAAGAAGATAAGTTCGCTTGCCACCAGAAAGGCCTTTCCCATCGAGCCGAGTAGCCTCAACATCATCAAAATGGCCTTTTTGAACGGACATTATGCATATTCGAAGATGGAAATATTTGACCCGGAAGAAAAACAGCATCAAAGGGCACAATTCTTGATTTACAAGGCTTTGCAGAAAGAAGAAATTAGGAGATCAAGACCTTCTTGGCTGAAAGTGAAAATGTTCAAGTTGAAGATCAAGATTGGTAAAAGATTTAAGACACTGAGAAAAAGCATTGGATTAACCTTATCTTCGGCTAAAACTGGTATTTGCAAGAAAATTACTTGTCAATGGAAATCTTGGAAGCGACTGATTCATGGTAAAGAGGGAATAATTAGGAGTCTCCCATCAATCATCATTTGAACTCTCTCTCTCTCTCTCTCTCATTTTTCTTGTTTTCCACTTGAAAAAGGAGATTGATGATACATGATAAATTACGTTTTCCACGGACGGAATGGATTGTTATATTGCTAGTTATAGTACTTCGCATCTTTCAAGGATATTTGCCACAGTCCGTTTTAAGATGGATTCAAATTTCAAGGCGCGGAAGAAAAGTAAGTTAATTGCATCTTCATATTTAAATTGAGCTACGGGTTTAAGCCTTGTGGCTCCTTTATGAAAAATGGCCACGGTCTTCACTGAAAAAGAATTCGTCCTACAGATGAGACGGGAATTGACGACAAAACTTATATGTATATAAATTTATCGTCTCTCTCTAACAATTTAAAATTTTAAGTTAGACGATTCAACACATAGTTCTTTAAGAACTTTGAATTATTCTCCATGGGGGTCGATTGAGTGACGGAAATTGAGGTATTAACTTCTACATAAGAGTATTTTAAAAATAATTCAATGATATTTGCTCAAAATACAGTAAGACCCTGTTTAAATCATTGAATTGGTTTTCCATCTTTCTTTTTTTTTTTTTTTTTTCAATTGGAAAAAACTCTATTAACAATGGTAAAAAAAAAAAAAATTCATTTTAACGGACAATTTCCATGCAAAACAAAGTCAAACGAATTATATTCGGTATAATAATTTTTAATTTTTGACAATTGGAACAAATTCTAAACCCAGACACTGTTTGGTATACATTATTTTTTTCATTCTCATTCTTCTACTCATTTTCAACCACACATTATTCAATAAAATAATATTTTTTATCACATCAGTAACTTTTTCCTTCTTTTCCAACTACACATTATCCATCAATCTACTATTTCAGAACATATTCTTCCAAAATAATATGGCTCAAGCACACCCTCAATGGACCCTAAGGATGTGTGTAAACCACATTATTTTGGAAGAATATATTCTGAAATAGTAGATTGATAGAGAATGTGTGATTGAAAAAAAGGAAAAGTTGTCGATTGAAGAATGTGTCGTTGAAAATGAGTAGAATAATAAATGAAAATTTTAATGTGGGTCAAACATGGGCTAAAAATTGAACTTATTTTTAACTTGTGCCCAACTAAAAATCCAGGAAAAAAAACAATGACAATATAACTGTTTTTATGTACTTTACTCAGGACTTAGGTTACTGACCATGTTTAGTGTTTAATTAATTTTTCATTTAGAAAAGTTGAGATGTGGGATAAGATTAAACCTCATCAATTCGCAGTGATTCTTTGTATTTTATTTGTCACACGTTCTTACAACAGAAAATAATTTTGCTCGAAGTTCTGTTCTCTTTTTCCTTATTAATTCGAATTGTTTATGAAGATTACTAAGCAATCAACATCCGGCGTTGTCAATGCATTTACGGGCTCATCTACCTAAAGGTGACAGTTCATAACTCGGGGAAGCTAATGGAGGATGAGTCTAGAGTCGATACAAAACACAACACCTAGACGAAATTGAACCCTCAAGGTCGACCATCCGAATGAAACACTACTTGACATTTTGAAATTTGAAATGAATCGATCATATCATCAAGATCAATGATTTATAAATGTATACCTAAGAGAACACATCCAAGATATCATGACTCAAATTTTGTAGTCACTTCTTTTTAAAAATTAAATTATAAGTATTTTCACAAAGAACAAACAGGACAAAAGAAAACGAAATGATCGAATATTCCGACGAAAATTAATTGGTATGTGAAATGGACAAGTCTATAACAACATAATCATTTTCGGTCCTTCTCCTTGAGTAGAGGCTCTTTTATTCCTTCCCACTTGTCCAAACGTTTACTTGCTTTCTCCACCTACAAATTCAGGATTTATTTATTACTTTGCAATAATCGTTTATGATATTTCTGTGAACTGTATAGCATTTGATAGTTTTACCTCTTTATTCCAATCGGCTCGAAATGTTGTCCAGAGCAAAATGATGGTTTGCATCATTGTTCCTCCTATCATTCCCGACCATATTCCCTATATTCAACACATGCTCATACCAGTTCAACTTCTTTGATGCTTGATTTGGATGTGATTAAAAAAAAAAAACACACAAATATGAACTTTTATAGTACGGCAAAATCTTAGGGTCCGTTTGATTGCAAATTAAGATGAAAAATGAGTGAAAAGAAAATGTTTTACGTGGAATTGAATTCCTTAGAAATTGTAATTAATTGTGTTTGATTGGTATAATTTTTCACTTGAAAAATATTTAAAGTTTGGTTCCGTTTGACTTCATTTTTTATGAAAATTGTCCATGAAAGTGATAATTTTTTCTACCATTGAGTCTGAAATTTGTTCCAATTGCCAAAAAATAATTATCATACCGAATAACATTCGTTTGACTTTGTTTTGCATGAAAATTGTCTATTAAAGGGAAACAAATTTTTTACCATTGTTGATAGAATTTTTTCCAATTGAAAAAAAAAACGTCCAAGAACCTGGAAAATCAATTCCAACCAAAACACCAAGAAAAGGGTTTCCTTCAAAAGGTGGAAAGTTGGAAAAAAAAATCCGGTGAAAATTTTGCTATCAAACATGCAAAAGTTGGAAAATAGAAAATCATGGCTATCAAACGGAGCCTTATAGAGGGTAAGGGGGTTAATTTCTTGTACCTTAATTCCAAGGTTAAATTTGAAGCCCAGAAGACAACCAATTGGAACTCCCACAAGGTAGTAACACCCAACATTTACATAGGCGACAAATGCTTGCCATCCACATCCAACAGCCACCCCTTCAATTAATTTCCAGTCATACCATGTGAAAAACATTGGTCACTATAAATACATAATATCTTACTTAGTGCCTCAAGACACAATATAATTAGATATAATTATTGATACTCGAGTATATATTGTACCAAACGAGGTATCATACGCAACGTAATAAGAACCAAACTCGATATGATAGTTTGATTGAAAAATTGGATAGGTGGCCGAAAATTCAATTCAGTTACATGTAAAGCTGAAAATATTTAACCGGGCAATCTGAAATTGATTTTACCTTCTTTTTCTCAACTTATTTAATTTTTTCGTCTACCAATTTAATCTCGATTCGATTCAATCATTATTGATCGCTTGATCTTTTATCTTTTTAACTTTGATATTCGTACTCATATTTATCACTTATCAAGTTTTATATATAAAGTAGTGGACGTCAATTGCCAATAAGGTTTGGTGGAGTGTGGACAATTTCAACGTGGTAATTCACCAATCCTTGCATTAAATTACCTAATTCATTACCTAATCCCACTTTTAAAACCTAAATAATTCAGCACTTTACTCATTAGAGATCAGATCGACACATTTATTCTCTTTAACTAAAGAAACCCTGCACTAAACAATAACAAATAACGTGATCCAAGATTCGAAAAAGCAAGAAAAAAAGAAGGGACGAGTAGAAAAGAAAAAGTAGAATGCGAGTTTAGTGCGCTGAGTGTTTGTTTAGATAAAATTAGTACCTGACAAGACCGGTTGGATCCCATTGAGAATAAGAGTGACGGCTAAGAATGGACACAGATCCGAGACTGCATTGGCCACAGTTTCACCGCCGGTGAATATGTAGCTAATTACATGACGTTGTGATAATACAATGATGGCAACCACTACGGCAGTTGTGAAAGAAACAAGATTCACTATGACAACCGAAAAAGCTGCCGACTTGGGATTCCCTGCTCCAAGCTCATTGCTTACGCGAACACTAGACAATATAATTGACAAGTTCATATATAGCTCATTGGTCACTTTAGTATATTAGGTTTAGTCACGTTCAATCTTTTACCCAATAAATATATGCATAGAGACGCACAAATTTGATGATTAGGGTGTACCAAATTAACTTACCTTGCAGCTGCATTGAACCCTACTGAAACCATGAATAACAGACCATTTATTGACATGCTGCAAAAAGTCAAGAATAGTTAACATACTAATATTCTCTTGAATATGGTTATTTTCAAACTTGGGAAAATCAAGGTACGTTACAATGTTGCTATTGTTAAAAGAAATATTATCCAAACAAATTAAGATAAAGAAACAAGATCTGAATAATTTGACAAGTTTGAGACATTAATCGGATTTGATGAGCAGAACTTGTTTAGTCTGGTACGTACAACTTACGAAAGAGCTGAAATTATTTTGTTTAAGGAAGCAATCTTACCAGACTGAGAGTGCATCCAAGGCAAGTTCAGGGTTCTCAAGAAGTCCTGCAACCAACACTAGTACCTGAAAATACCAAGTCTCCAAGCACAGCATCACAGCAGAAGCAATAGACAATTTCACAAACTCCCAAAGCCCAGTAAAAGCCTCCCAAGTAAATCCACTCCAAGTGGACTTACATTTTGGGGTCCACAAAATATACAAAAACTGGGCCGAAACAATGATCCACCAAGATAAGCTCAATACCAAAGATGCCCCTATCACCCCTAAACCAATCTTGAACACCGCAACCCAACTCAATAGTAAATGCACCCCTAGAGTAGCCAATGAAATGTAAGCACTTGTGGCTACAATACTCTGTGCTTGGAGGAATTTTTGTATTGGGAAATTGACTGTGTACGCGAAGAGCTGTGGGATGAGGCCGTAGACGTACAGTGCTGCTAGTGATGCCACGTTTTCGGATTCTCCGATGAAGACAAGGATTTGTTTGGAAAATATGTAGACTAGGGTTATCGGGAGACCCATGAGGAAAAGGACCACAGTTGCTCTTTGAAGATAAACGCCTAACATGTCATATCTGCCCGCACCAAATGCTTGCCCGCATAGGGTTTCAACTGCACTTCCCATTCCTAGCTGCAAACAACCCGAGTTAGCGTATATGTGTTTGTTGATCGAGCTCGTCTAAGAGCTTAAGTTATTCCGTTAGGAGAAAAGAAAATTTATTGGTTTAAGTTATATCGTCAACCCATCTCTCTCGTGAATTTCACATTCATTTCTTTGATTCTTTCCGCTGACCTTACAAGTGTACAATTTTTTATAATATTGAAAACTTGATTGTAGTTTGATATGATTGCACAGTACAATAATGCATTCAAGGTCATCGTGCACGTACCATGAGGCCGTAGGCGAATAACTGAATCCCCTGATTGCCAAGGCTCACCGCTGCAAACTCAAGATTCCCAAGGTGGCCGGAAAATATTCTAGTAGAAATAGACATGGAGTTGTTTATCAAGTACATCATAACTGCAGGTGCAGCAAGTCGAAACAGTAGCTTCAGTTCAATCCAGGAGGCCATCCGGAACCGCTTCAAACCCGATAAACTGGGGTCCGACAGAACCTTTTCCAGGTCGGAGTTTGCTCCATGAAGCACAGTTGACGAGTTCGGATTGTTCTCGTTTTCAGCTTGCTCCATTATTTTTGATATTTCCTGTCATTCTGAGCACTTGGTATATAGGTAAAAAGCAAATTAAATACGTCAAAAAAAAAACAAATTAAATACGTCAAAAAAGTGGTTGTGCATTTATACACGTGGGACTATATGGGTCATAAGCCACTACACGAAACGACGAGATACAATACGGTCTCATTGATAGTCTCCGTACCATTTATATCTTATTGTTTTATTTTTCACACAAATTAAAAAATCTTATTTAATATTATTGAAAAAATAATTTTTGTCAAAAACTTTTCTAATTTATCCTCATTTAATTATCAATAACAAAAAAATAAATTATTATTGAAAGTAATAAAGAAATAAGGTATATTATGAAATGAATAAAACGAAACATTTTTAATAAAAAAATAAGATTATATAATTGGGACAAAAAAATAAGCATATATATAAATGGCGGAGAGAGGATATGATTTCTAAAAAACCCAAATACATGAACACAATAGAGACATGTTAATTTAATTGTGTATTTATGTATTCTATCTTTATATTCTATTTTTTATCTTTAAATAAAATTAATTATTTTCTTAGATTGTTTTTTGTTCATGAAATCTTTAAATTGAGTAGTTATTTGTTAATTTAAAATAATTATATTTATATTACACTGTAGGAGGAAAAAAAAAATACAACGTGTTTTTGAGTGTTCGAGAAGAATCAATAATCGACACACTACATGGATAGTACGCCCCGATTTATTTTCGGACGGAATTTCCTGGTATCGTTCGTTTTGCCATTAGTGTTACACACCACGTCGATAGGAGTGTTTATCATGTGTGTGTTGTGTGTATTTCTGGAAAAAAAAATCTGTACGCGAAGGGGGGTTCGAACTTATACGCTTGTAAAACCTCGCAATAGATAGAGGTGTCAAAAGGTTTGAATTTACGTTTCTAGTTTTTGTTTTTGTCTTTTACGGCTGAGGACAAACACGACTGTGAACCACTCAATTAATTATTTATATCAGGGTGAAGTTACGTCATGCATCAATCACTTTTTATGTACAAAGTTTTGGCCTTTGACCACGAACACGTGGCAAGCAATTGGCTTGAGTTTAATACCTTTCGGCCTCAAGTGGCAAGCAAACCAGAACTTCTGCATCTGCTTTTTATCTTAAAAAAGAAAAGGAAAAGGAAAAGGAAAGAACGAAAGAACCCACTAATGAAATAAACTGTTTCGACGGAATCTTTTCTTGTAATGTAGATAGATGAATAAGCCATTATTTTCAATTACTTATCAAATGACCGCACAATATACAGATAATCAAAAGATGAATTTGCAGCAGCAGTCCCTAACATTTATGTTTTTTTTACAGATTTTACCTCAACCTTCACTTTGTATTATCACATGTCCCAAATCTTTGAGAAATTTGCACCGGATGTCCATCTGGACAAAAATCGTCCAAATCTTAGTTAACCTGAAAAATAAAACAACGAGATATTTTAACCAAATTAAAAAGGGCAAAATGGTACTTCTGTTATTTTCCATATTAAATAAATAAGTTTAAAAAAACTAGGTTGCAATTAAAAGAAAAGAAAACATGGTGATGAATGCACAACCTGCTTCATTGTTGATAGAATCGCTGAGTTAACCCGAAGGTGATGACAGTGCTGACCTTGGAGTGGAACTCACACACCTTATGGCGACGATAGTAGTGTTTGGCGTGGGTCAGGTCCGCATGGTATCCTTCAGCTTGGCATCTTGGGGAGTTGACTGAGTCCTGCTCCATTACCTTAGACCGATTGTAGAGCTGATTCACAAAATCGTCCTCAGAGGAAGAAAAATAAGTCCACCCAGAAGCGCCATAAGAGCGTGGGTCATAGAAATTAGTCTAATCGGTGTTAGTATTTGGGTGGTGAAACGGGTGGTGGTGAAGGTAGTAGTTGTGGTTGTGAGAAGTGACGATGGCGATGACAAAATCATTAGTGTTAACAAAAATATTGTCTTTTGTGAAGTTATGAGTGGCATATGGGTCAAAAATATGTTGCTTTTGATGGATTCCCCCATTCATAGTCTAGCATTGTTGGTCTACCGTTGATTGTTGATCGACATTTATTTTTCTTAAAATGAGTGGGAATTGTGGTGGCGATTCTCGGTAAGGTCACGCCGGTGAAGAATGGTTGTTATATTGTTTTCATTTGGAGTGTTGGGATGGGATGGGTGGGTTTATATATTTATTTTTGTTTTTTGGGTTTTTTAACTTATTTCATATGAAAAATAGTAAAAGTGTCATTTGTCCTTTTTAATTTGGTCAAAATATCTCATTTTTTAATTTTCTAGGTTGACGACGGTGATTTGGATGGTTTCTGACCAGATGGACCTCTGGTGCGAACTTTTCAAATGTTTGGAGTCTGTGTTGGTACAAAGTGAAGGTTGAGGTAAAGTTTGTAAAACTGTAAAAGTTTGGGATCACGACTGCAATTTTCCCTTTATTAAATTTCAACAAATATACCATTGCCTACGGCAACAAAACAGTAAACACCAAAATAACTTTATTTTCATATGGAGACCTAACACAATATTCCCAGCATAGCTTCTAAACAAATACTACTAATTAGGGGTGAGCATGTGGTGGGTTATGTTGGATTGATTTTTGAGCCGAATCTAACCCACATGATTGGTTTGATCATATTTTAACCCAACACAACTCATGTAAATGTTGAAATTCAATCCAACCCAATCAAGTATCGATCGGCTTGAGTTGGTCAGTTTGAGATAACTTGTCAATAAAGATTAAAGTAGTCATGTTGGGTTGGACGAATTTATAATTGACTCATGACTTATATAATGCTCTAGGTCTCTATAGTTGCAATGACCAAAAAATTTAGATTATTTTGACACTTCATGCTTGAAAATATTATATGGACAGATTGATATTAAATTATATGAAGACAAGAAATGTTTTTGGCAATTAAAATATTTTGTGTTGAATGTGTATTTGCTTATACTATTTTTCATAAAATGTATTCTATTCGAGTCTTATATATTATTCTAAAAGTTTTCATGTCTTGTGTCATATTCAAAACTTCTCGTGAATCGCGTTTGCGTATATAGAACCTAATTAATTAGTAGTATATAATTTGTGCATGGTTTCCTCAAACTTTTCAACTATGGTACAAAATTTCCCTAACAAGAACTTTGACATTTTAATCTAATATTTTTCTAAATATTGTAGCTCTTGGAGGTTGTGTGAAGAAACAAAGTAACTTAATTTCATCCAAGCAATATCATAACACTTGTAAAGTTTATAAATATAGTCAGATTGGGTTGGGTTGGGCGAGTTTATTCGATTTTCATGAGTTAACTCATAACCTGATCTTAACTCAACGCGCCTACACAACTAACTCACCCAACGGGTGTAAAAACAACAAAAAAATCTGCTCAAATTGGTCAGTTTAGTTCGATTTGGACGGTTTTGATGGGTTCGATCGAGTTTTGCCCATCCTTACTATTAATCTAAAAATTTCAATATAATTTAATTAAAATAAAACTAATTATGAGTCATACAAATTGTCATTTCGTTGTCAACAATTGCTTGAGTGTTTGTCCTTTTTTTTTTTCCATTAAAACTGTCAAATCATATATCGATATGTCACTCCCTGTTTTTTAATTTGTCATTGAGTCTATTTGTGCAGCATAACTCTTATTTATATCAGGCCGACTAAGGTGAAGTTACATCATGCATAAGATCTTATCCCTTTTTATGAACTTAAAGATTTGGCCTTCGTCACGTGATATTCTTACAATTGATGATTAATCAAATTAATCATTTCATTCGTTGAACTTACAGCAAAATCTCATCCGGATTCCTTTAGTAGTACGTAGCCAAAATGAATTCTGCCTCCATATTTCATTCAAATAGATGTTCCAATATTATTATCTCTTCAATTTTTCAACAAATATACCATTGCCTACAGTAACAAAAAAGTAAAAACCAAAATAAGTTTAATTTTCATATGGAGTCCTTACACGATATTCCCAGCATAGTTTCTAAACAAATTCTCCTTTCGTTGTCAGTCTCATTATGCTCTTGTTTGGTACACATTAAAATTTTCATTTTCATTCTTATATTCATTTTTAACCACACATTTTTCAATAAAATAATATTTTCCATCACATCAACAATTTTTCTTTCATTTTTAATCACACATTCTCTATCAATCTACTATTCCAGAATACATTTTTCCAAAATAACGTGGCTCAAACACATCCTAAAAAACTATTCTAATTTATGGTTGTGTTTGAGTCATATTATTTTATAATAGTAGATTGATAGAGAATGTGTGGTTGAGAAAAAAAGAAAAAGTTATTGATGTGATATAAAATATTATTTTATTGAAAAATGTGAGGTTGAAAACGAGTAAAAAAATGATAATGAAAATTGTAACATGTACCAAACATGGGCTATATATTTAATGAGGTGGGACTGATTCCAGCTTTTTTCTACGGTTGAAATTTATAGTACTTGTACTAATCAAACTTGAGCCACAGCCACCCTCATTATCTAAAACAATTTGGCTCGGATAAATCAAACGTGAGAAATCTTGGCATATTTGGCTTGGATAAATCTAAATGTACGTAGAGTTTTACATAATTTTTTACAAATTGGACACGTGGCGCCTCTATTGGATCTAATAAAGGTGCCACGTGTCTAATTTGTAAAAAATTATGTAAACCGTTTTGTGAGTGTAGCATGATTCGGCTTCACTTTTGGTAAATTAATAAAACAAGCGCAAAAATTTGGTTTATAATGCACTTCTTACGTCAACTAGCGGACACGATCAAGAATATTGACTACGAGAGTCGAAACTCATAAGTCGACTTGTTTGTTTTGATTCTCAACTTTTTCTCTAAATTCGTATAAGAAGTATGTGGTAGACAAAATGAAACGCAAATCAAAAATAAAAAGGTGGGTATAGAATTTCAAAAGATAAAGCGTTTCCGATTGAAACCATTGATAAATGGTCCACCCTACTTAAGCTAGTTTTGTCCCATGAAAGCACCCTTAGAAGAATTTCATCATTTCGTTTTTAAAATATTTACTTATACTCAAAATAGTATTTTCTACAAATGCCACTTGAGAACCAGAAAGCCAAGGCATTATAACGTGAGTAATGCTACAGGAACCTGCTGGGTTACCTGTAGCATTACCCGACCCCACGCCCCCCCCCCCTCACAATGGGGGGACCCGCCCCATTATTTAATTCACCTCGGGCCCCCCTCATTGTGAGGGGGGCGGTGGGGTCGTGTACCCGGGCGTGTAAATGCCCGGGTACCTTTAGCAAATTCCTAATAACTTTTTGTAAAGAGGGAGTGACAGAAACACAAAAGTGAGGTGGATTCGATTTATGGTCTTTACATGTTGGAAAAAATTATATCCGAAGTCCTCAACTTATGACATATAAGTCAATTTATAATTCTTGTCATTTTAAGTTTTTGTACCATGATATTCAGTTTAGGGATGGGTTTGTTGAGAATTAAAAATGATAATTTTATACCACTAAGAGAAATAAAATAGCAATAAGAAAATAAAACGCAAAAGAACATGTAAAATTCATAAAGATCTGCCTTAATATGAGTTATCGTCTGTCGCTACAAGAATTCAAATGATGGAGATTAAAAAGTTTAGAAGAGAAAAATTCACCATTTATTTTTTCAACGTCTATCTTTATTTATGATGATACAAAATCCTAATGACAGTTCTCTATTTATAAAATAAATTAGGACAAAAATGAAATTACAAGTGTAAATTCCTAAATTATCCTTAATGAGATTTTGTCAATTCGCGTACGAACGTCGAACAGTTGAAATAATTAGGTTTTACAACTTAATCGATGCAAAGATAAACCAACGCTTAACTCTTATATGTTTAAAATTTTGAAGAGCAAAATCGGTAACACTGAAATGAAAACAAGGATAAAATTGTATCTTTTAAGAATAATTTGACTCGTGGATCATGAGTGTAGATGGAAATTGTCCATGGACACTAAGGAGCTATAAAATTGATTTCAATGTCCAAAAATAAAAGTTAAAAATTCATTTGAATAAAGTAGGTTGAAACGTCCTTTACACTTCGACCATGTATCTTTTTTGTCCTTTCAATAGCCATAAAGATTAAAGTCTAATGAACTTTATTGTGCTCTCTTAATTACTGGCCGAAGATCGATATTCTTGCTTCATTGCCACACCCAACATCATTCTAAAGTTTGAGCCAAAGTAAAACTTTTGACTCTATCATTTGCTTCCTATGTTGAGGATTTTGGTAGGCGTATCGATGCTTTTTCTAACTTCATATATATTCGATGTTGCTTTATTTGGCAAGCTTTTTAATCTTCCAATTTTTCATGTTTTGATTTTGTTGGGATAATACACCGATATTGTGCATAATTCATAAAACGTACCGTGAAGTCGAGACGTAATTTCGACTTATCGAAACTGCATCCAAACGCATGAATATAGATTCATCCATTTCTATTCTTGATTGAAAACCTTTTTCCTTCAAAAGTTCTCCTTGCAATATAAATATATAAATAAATTAGATCAGATTTTGAAATCAAACGTAAACTAAAAAGATAAACAACGAAATGATGAAAGTGATGCGATTTGGTCGAGGCAAGTGTTAGACACTTTCTTCTTAAGTTGAATTTGCCCCGCATCGATGTTAACGTTTTCTTGACAATCATCTCCCAAGATACAACGATTACGTCAGCCATAGGAGCACTCCAAATGGCTAAGACCAACAAACTCGAATGGAATTCCCTATCTACCATAACCATGACTTTTTTCACAAATGATTACTTCTACGAAGTATTTTATGCAACATGATATGAATTTATGATCTGAATGAATAAAATCCAAACAAGTGGGTTCTTATATAATAATTGAAAAAGTCATACCAAGAGACACATTTCTTGGAATTTATATCTCTCCATAAAGAGACACAATTACATCATTACATAAAGAGACAATTATTGAAAAATAATATCAAAAGTCATGATCTACAAGAGTCATGATCCATATGAAAAGACACATCTTTTCATCATATTTTCTAGAATATTCTATACGATTTTTCAACAATTTAAGTTTTTTAAGCGGCTCAAATTTGGCTTAATTTTTCATTCACCAAATACCGAATTTTCGATACACATTTCCAACAATCCCCCACATGAATAAAAATTAATGCAAATGACTATGCATACACTAATAGATAGAGGGCGGAAAAACACTGCATCCGAGAAGGTAGCTTTTGGTCTTGAACCTCCCTTGGTGAAGTACTATCGAACTTACTGATTAATTGGTGAATGTGATGTCTTGAACCACTCAGTCATTGGTGTAAGCCAAGACAACAGTACTCCCACAATATCTTCCTAAATCATTCATGGTTTTTATGATTGTGTCCATTTTGGCCATGAACCACTCTTGAATTTCATAAGTGTTTTAGAGAATTTTAGCCTCAACCAATTCTCGTAGAAGCGATCCTACTTCACACTTACTTAGGTGACCTCATATTAACAGTATTCTGTCATACTCCACTTGACTGAATCAAGCTATCAGAATCATTAAAAGTGTATCTTAACCTTTTAATCATTTTGCAGAAAGCACTTTAATATCATAGGAATGAGTTAGGAAATAATTTCATAAGTGTTTCATGGAATTTTCATAACTTAGTTGTCCCCTTGAACCAAGATCTTAGGATCTCCAGTCAACAAGGTATGGTTACCATTACAAAGACTTATGTAATAGGCTAATCTCATTCCCTTCGATATGTAATATACTTGATCTCTTGGTAAATATCTTAAAGGTACCACGAGTTTACACTATTGAGATATACTGTTTAATATTATTATGTCTATGACTTACACGTCTAGTTACATGTAACTTAGTATCTTATCAAATATAGCTAGCCAATGATCGATTCATTTGATAGATACAATTTGTCACCACCAAGAAATCATCTCATGAAGCTACATGCTTCTAACTAGCTTTATCTAAAGCTTTATCATATCCAAACAACTTTTTTAGATGATTTCTATAAATATTAGACCAGTCAATCAATTTTACTAGTGAATTGCAGAAATATGGGTATTCAATATCATTATTAAAATATTACAATGCATTTGAACTCTATGAATATTACTCAAATATTCCAATTGTTCATATCCAAACAAACGTCAGAATCGATTTTTATCTCATTTCATCCACTTTAAACTTAATGTATATCATCCTTATAATTAATATAAGGGTTTTCTACATTTTCCACCTTCATAGATATATTTCTATGATTATAAGGTATAGAAAAATGAACTTTTAACATAAGTTATCCCCACAATTCCTCAATTAGGAATGCATGTGCAACTAATACTGTTACATTTCACAAATCTTGAACTTTTCTTATAAGTTCGCCAGCATTGATGTTAACCCCCACATTTTTGGGTTGTACTTGAATTTAGAATTCATCAACTCTTTCATAGTTCAATTCGTTTATCGAATAGATAATGTCCATATCGAATGTTTCGTGAAAGTTTAAGTACTTTCAAAATAGTGGTCATCAACCCACAATTTATTTCAATTGAAATTGTATACAATGTACTTTAATCCAACTATCTTCAATTTGATCACACACAATTTGATCAAGGTCATCACATAGATCAATAATCATTTTCCAAATATAAACCAACTTAATTGATCTACGCATTTTAGTATAGTGTAGTCCAACAATGAAGGGCTAAACATCTCGATTCACAATAATTGCATCTTTCTCAAACATATGCAATATATCAAATTTGTGATATTTCAAATGATAGTTGAATGAATGAATCAAATGTAAGCTGAAAAGTTGTGTTCTTAAAAGACACAATCCTACAAAATGACACACTTCTTCATTTAAATTGATCTTAGAATATTTTATAATATTCTACACAATTTCACCAATTCCAAATTTTGTCATATTTTATGCAAGTACAATTTTACATAAATTATCTCATTTAATTTTATCAAATTAATTGATATTATCATCATATTCCAATAAAAGGAATAATCATGAAAGTTCACACACTTTCAATAAGGGCCCGTTTGATTGGAGGAGTTTTCCATGGAAGTAGGAAAATATTTTCCTACTTTCACTTTTTTTACTGTTTGATATACAAAATTTTCCACAAAAAATATTTTCCTCCCTTTTTCTATGTACAACCTTTTGATGCACAAATGGTGGAAAATGTTTTTTCACCTAATAGGTGGGAAAACATTTTCCACCTTTTTTTTTTTGGCAATGAGAACAAATTCTAGACATAATGGTAAAAAAAATTCATTTTTATCGACAACTTTCATGCAAAATAAAGTCAAACGAATGATATTCGGTATGGTAATTTATTTTTTTTCAAAATTTTTTTTTCAAATTTTTTTTTGACAATGAGAACAAATTTTAAACTCAATAGTAGAAAAAATTATCACTTTAATGGACAAATTTCATAAAAAACGAAATCAAATGGACACCAAATTTTCAACATTTTCCATGAAAAATTATACCAATTAAACACAATTAATTATAATTTACAGTAAAACATTTTCTAAGAAAATAAATTCTCTGTAAAACATTTTCTTTCCACCAATTTTCCATCCTTGCAATCAAACGAACCCTAACTAATTGGCATTCTTCGAACATTTATACATTTCCAATGGTTAGGAGTAAATTCTCCTTTCTATCAATTCGTTGCCTAAACAATATCCAATTCATCACGATCAAGATGACGATATAGCAACTTATGTTCCAAACATTTATACATTCATTGTATAAATTTATTCCATCTATAGTCAACACATACTATGATGAGAAATGTCAATGTCTTATAGAAATCCATGTACTTCCATATTATGTTGTCATCTCAAAATATACAAAAGAATATCTCTTTCATACAACTTTACTTGGTTATTCAGTTTTAGACCCATAGTCTCATATACAATTTATTCAAATTAAATAAACGAAACATATAAACATTAGTGAAGTCATCTTTATTTGGCACTACACTTGTCAATAATGATGGTGTTGACATGGTTTCATAATCTGGACCAAAAAGGTAATTCCACATTAAGGAATTAGTCTTTATCGAGACCAACATTACCTTTACATGTGCTTCTAGATCACAATGTGATCAATATTATAATTTTGATTTTTGGACAGATTAAGGCCACATCTCTTTGAGATAAATATGACATTAGGTCCAATAACTTTACTTAGCCAAATTCACATAGTGGCCTACACAAATTCACCAATTAAATTATCCAGAACCAAATGATCAACCATGATTTGGTACAAACCTTAAACTAGTCAAATTAGCTCGATAAACTGTTTTAAGTATTGAACAACGTTCAATCGAAATTGATCATTTCTCATCTCAGTATCAGTTTCATTGTATGCAATAATAATTCACTATCTTGAAAGCAGTTTAACACCATTCGGCATCCCACTTTACCAGTCAAACATTTCAATTATATCTCATTTGCATTCTCTTGTAAGAACAATTTTTTATAAGAAGAATTACACAATCTTTACAGACTATAGTTTTTATTCTTTACAAATAAAATTAACAATCATCATTGTCAAGGATATTCAGCATCATTACCAACTATAGGTACCATATGTACTCTATAAAATATTTTCGTATCTCAATAATAGGGCAAGCAATTCCCACTTGATGTAGGCTTCAAATTGTTACCAAATCTATTTACAAACTTGGTCTGCCAACTAGACTATTCGACCAAAATATTTGTTTGAAATCAAACCCTTGTATGGGCATATAGTGGAAAGAAACTTAATTTAACCATATAGGTGGGTGTCAAAAACATGTCCCATTTACGTGAGTAAGTTAGAATAATATATTAAAAAAATTTCAAATGAAGGAACATAAATTCTCCTTTATGCACGTACACTTGTCAAAATAGAGTAAACACTTGCATGCACCATTTAGTAACTATCAAATAGATTCATGATAAATTTTTACATTCAAATAATCTCATGTATTTGATCATGTTCATGTAACAAATATGCTGCTCGAAGTCATCATACTATAAGATGACAAATTATTTCATCAAGTGATTATCACCAATTAACTATAATCACTATTGATTCTATGCAATTAATCATTATAATACACAAATTCATTCCACTAGTAAAAATTTTAATTTTACTTATCGCTAATTAATAGAATCTCTTTCCACCATTTAATAACCTTTTATAAATCATATGCACTTGTTCAAATTCATGGTCTGAATCTGATCTGGACAGACACGTTCCTAGCAGCCATGCATTTTGATAACAATTGCAACCATATATAATACTTCTCTTACAACAAATGGATGGCATAAATATGCATGCAGTAATCTGCCTTCCTATTTAAAATTTCTTAGGAAACTTATGATGCAATTGTCATTAAATATAGACACACCTTTTGGATTAGAAGGTGCCAGCAAAGTAACTGTCAACATTTGCAATACAAACTGTGAAAATGAAACTTTCATACACTTTTCTGTCTTAGTGTAATAAAGAAACCATATTTAAATCTTTCATGCATATACGTTTCAGAACTTGTCATACAACAAATTTTAATTCCACGTGTGTTCCATAATTCACGTTACGGCGGCGCCACGCATAAATGAAGATAGAAACAGCATCCCATTTCACACAAATAAATTTGTTTTCTTTCCATTACCGAAAAGACGTGAAGAAAACTGCTTTAAAACCGTAAATTAATTCTACCAAGTGCTGCCTCAAATTGCCGAACAAACACGGGCCATCCAAGTCTTTGGAATTTTTCATGCAATATCATAATTTCAATTATAACATGCACATCAAGAGACTATCACCATCAACTCTTAGAAAGGAAATTAGTGCTACTAAAACATGTATCTTAATTGCACATATCAAGAAGCATACATGTCATTATATAAAACATATAATATGTTTTACACTAAACAACATGAAGACAATAAACTCGTGCCCTTTCATTTGCCAAAAGATACGAAGAAATTACTTTAAAGAAGTAAATTGAATCTAGACATCACCCACTAACTGCCTTCAAATGCAGAATTTAATTATCATGCATGGCAGTGTTAATTGGAATAGAATCACAGAATTATAACTGAGAACTCGACACGCATAACTGTCAAAATAAATTGACTGTAAATGGAAAGGCACCAAACATAAAGCCTATCCATTTGAATTGTTTATGCATTTTCCCATATCTCACACATGCAACCATTTATGCATAAATGAATTCTCATGATTCTTAATTCAAAAAATCAATCTCATGCGATGACATAATTTCTAAACTCAATTCCAAGCCGAAATTATGCATAATAGGCAATTTTATTTTCTTGACATATAAATCCTGATTCATATGCACAACAAATACCAAATTCATCTTAAAATTGTTGGGATAATGCACCGATATTGTGCATAATTCATAAAACGTACCGTGAAGTCGAGACGTAATTTCGACTTATCGAAACTGCATCCAAACGCATGAATATAAATTCATCCATTTCTATTCTTGATTGAAAACTTTCTTCCTTCTAAAGTTCTCCTTACAATATAAACATATAAATAAATTAGATCAAATTTTGAAATCAAACGTAAACTAGAAAGATAAACGACGAAATGATGAAAGTGATGCGATTTGGTCAAGGCAAGTGTTGGACACTTTCTCCTTAAGATGAATTTGCCCCGCATCGGTGCCAACGTTTTCTTGACAATCATCTCCAAAGATACAATGATCACGTCTAGTCATAGGAGCACTCCAAATGGCTTAGACCAACGAACTTGAACGGAATTCCCTCTCTACCATAATCACGACCTTTTGCACAAATGGTTACTTCTACAAAGTATTTTATGCAACATGATATGAAAAGAATGATATGAATTTATGATCTCAATGAATAAAATCCAAACACATGGGTTCTTATATAACAGTTGGAAAAGACATACCAAAAGACACATCTCTTGAAATTTATATCTCTCCATAAAGAAGCACAATTACATATCTACATAAAGAGACAATTATTGAAAAATAATACCAAAAGTCATGATCCATATGAAAAGACACATCTTTTCATCATATTTTCTAGAATATTCTATACGATTTTCCAACAATTCAAGTTTTTTAAGTGGCTAAAATTTGGCTTAATTTTTCATTCACCAAATACCGAATTTTCGATACACATTTCTAAGAGATTTTTCTGTGTTCCTTCACTCTTATTGTTACAAATAAAGCTCATATTTGATGGAAATTAAAATCAAAATTTTAATAAAAATATGCGGTTAAAAAATTGTAAATCTCATAAAATATATAGTTAAAATTAATTGTTGTCTTTGTTTTTGTTAGGATTTTGGTGTGACTCAAATTCTTAGTTAAAGATAATTGAGAATTTTAATTAAAATGTACATTAAGAAGAATTCTATTTGAAATATAATTGTTGAATCATATTCAAATTTATTTGGCGAATTCTAATTAAAATCCTACTTAATGGCTCATTGGGTGTAGAAATTTGTGTTTGACTTGAAAAGGATATTGGGATGAAAAAAATTAAGATTTTTATAGTAAATGACCTAAAAGTAGGCACCACGACGCCATCGTAGCAGTGCCATGACAATTTTGGCCCGACGTCGGGTGTTATGGCACTACCTAGGGGGCGCCGCCTACCATTCGCCTCTTGCACGATTTTTCTGTCCTCTCCCCTTTTGGACTCCAATTTTTGGTATTTTATTTCGACTACAACTATATTACAAGGGTTTGGACGTCCCATATTTATTCCCTATATATTTTTGACACTTCTCTACAATGTAGTTGGGTTGATTTTTTCCCACGAGAAGTTAAATTAAGTTAGACAAATCATAAATGCATGATTTTTCTATTCTCTCTATATTATAATAAAATCTCCATTCCATACAAATTATTTTTTCTTCTATTCTTGTGATCAATTATTTCATATTGTGGTTATAATCTCGTCTTTTCACAACAAACTAGTATTAAAGCATTCCAATCCACGACAATTGGTATCAAAGTTTTTGGTGTTGAGATTTTTAGTTATGACAACAATGAAGTATGATATTCCACTATTTGATTGCAACACAAATTCTCTGTGGCAAGTAAAAATACGAGCAATACTCATTCAGATGGATTTGGGTGATGTATTGTTGAAATTTGACAAAATGCCTATAACTTGGACTGTAGAGGGCAAACAACGGAGGGATCAAAAGGCATTATCTCCAATACATCTCTATCTTTCAAATAATATTCTTCAGACGTTTTGAAAGAGAAGTCAACCGCTGATTTATGGCTAAAATTGGAGTGATTATGCATGACGAAGAGTCTTACTAGAATATATATCTTATGAGGATCACCTAGCTGCTTTTAAAGAAATCTTCATCGATTTGGAGACCTTGGAGGTCAAATATGATGAAGAAGAGTTGAGATTGATTTTGTTGTATTCATTGTCCACTTCATACATGTCTTTTAGAGACACAATACAATATAGTTGTAATCTTTCAATATCGAAGAAGTCCAAGATATTCTATATTTAAAGGAGAAGATGAAGCAACTTCTAGCATATGAGGATCATGGTGATGGTTTCATTATTCATGGTGGTCGTTCAAGGGGTAAATCAAAATCTAACTTCAAATTTTGTAATTATTGCAAGAAAAAATGGACACTTGGTAAACGATTGTTATACATTGCAGAATAAATCAAAGCCAATTGCAAATCAACAATCAGGAATTTCAGGAAAAGCAAGTAGTACAGAAGATCCTAGCAGTGATGAAGAGCTTCTACTTATGTCCGATTATAACTCCAAATCGGATGAGGTTTGAATTTTTGATACAAATTGCACTTTTCATGTGTCACCAAATCAGAAATTTTTTTAAACATAAGAAGAAATTTTAAAAGGTGTTGTGATGATTAGTAATAACAAACCTTCTCGGATAGTTGATATTGGTCGGGTAAGAATAAAGATGTTTGATGGAACAATTAGAACACTTGATGCAGTGAGACACGGTCCAAATCTGAAGAAGTTCGTTAGTGTTTTTTGAAGAGTTCAAGTTTATTTCTTGCAAGACATTTGTAACTAGGTGGATAATTCTTTTGAGGTTTTGTTCACTGCAATGGAATTCGTATCAAGATAGAGATTGTTAAAATTAGAGTGTGAGCAGAATTCTTTGTTGAAAATAATTGAGAATTTTAATTAAAGTGCACATTAAAAAAAAAAACTATTTAGAATGCAATTGTTGAATTTCATTCAACTATATTTGGCGAATTATAATTGAAGTTCTACTTGAAAATCCATCGAGAGTAGGAATTTGTGCTTGATTTGAAGAAGATATTAGAATAAAGAAAATCAAGATTTTTAGAGTAAATGGCCCGGCGCTGTGGTGCCGCTTACCTGTTCGCCTCTTGTTCGATTTTCTGTCATTTTTTTTTGTTTTGGACTCCGATTTTTGGTACTTTATGTCAACTACAACTCTACTATAAGAGTTTGGATGTCACCTATTTGTTCTCTATATATATTTGACTCTTTACAATTTAGTTGGATTGATTTTTCCCCATAAAAAAAAGTTAGATTAAATTAGACAAATCATAAAGCATAATCTTTGTATTTTTTCTCCATATTATTATAAAATCTCCATTCTCTATAAATTATTTTGTTTTTGTGATCAATTACTTCTTATTATGTTTATAATCTCTTATCTTTTCACAACACATTAGTATTAAAGCATTCCAATCCACAACAACCTCTAATAAAAATTTAATTATTAATCCCTACCAAACATGAACAAAATCTAGTTAGGTGTATCCAATATAAATAGAAAAAACTAAAAAGTCATCAAGTAACCTTTGAAAGTACACACTATTATAGTTCGTTTTTTCATTGCCTTCAAACTTCGAACGAGAGAATCTCGTTCAAGTTGCAACCACAGACCATGGACCAAGTTTAAGTGCCCAAGCATAAATACAATAAAGACATCCACGTGTGAAATTTGATGAGAATATTTTAATGGCAATTTAGGGTGTGCTTGAGTCACGTTATTTTGGAAGAATGTATTCTAGACTAGTAGATTGATAGAAAACGTGTTATTGAAAAAAAGAAATAGTTATTGATATGATGAAAAATATTATTTTATTGAAGAATGTGTGATTGAAAATGAGTAAAAGAATAATAATGAAAGTTTTAATATCAGCTTCACTCGTCATTTTTTTAATATAATAAGTAAAGAATAACTTCTCATTATAATCAAGCACATGTTTAGTGGCACTTTTCTTCTAATTTTAATGAATTTTCAGATCGTTATACAATGAATGGAGGGGGAGAAGCAGCATATGTTGACTATGAAATTCCAGTCGCAATTATTGAAAAAAACTTGCAGTCATCATTTTATAGGAAAATGGCTTAAAACTTCATCGGGCGAATTCTATCGACGATGTTGTCATTGATAACAATTGGCTGGGTGCATCAGCGATCACTGATGATATTCGAATCATTGACATTTTGTATTCCAGTAATTATTTGTTTTAGGGTCCGTTTGATAGGTAAAAGTAGAAATGAATTCTAGAGTGTGTTTGATAGAGATTAAAATTGAAAAACTATATTGTTGATTTTTATTAGACGAGTGAGACTCAATAACGGCTATATTTTCAATTTTGATTGAATTTTTATCTCTACCGAACACGCCCCTAATTCCATATTAGTTGGACATACTTTTATCAAGTGACAAAAAAAAAAGTAAAAAATACTTTGTAAGATTAAGTGATACAATGTCACTATAATGTCACTTTTTAAAGTTAAGTGCTACCTTTTTATTAATAAGATGACATACAATATTATTTTTATTAATTATAAAATTCAAAAAAGTAATAAATATCTTCAAAACTAAAAAAGTGACAAAAAAGCTTGAAAAAGGTGACAAATAAAAAAGTGACAAAGAGCTAAGAATTTTAAAAAATTGATAAATATCTTCAAAACTCAAAAAGTGACCAAATTAAGAAAAGTGAAAGACTCCACCAACTCTTTATTTCCTGTTCCTCCCATCAACATCAGCAGAGGGTAGTTGAACTTCTCAATTTCCACAGCATTCTTAGTACTCTCAGACGTATCTCTCTTATCGTCATTTTTTTAGGTTTTTCACCTCTGTTGACCGTAATAGCATCGAATTCGCTGACTTTTCCAGGTAGAACGAGGAAATTTGTGAAACAGGGTATGAGGTCGACATGCGATTGGGATCCAATGTTGTACTATTCATATATCATACCAAACATGGTAGATATGAAAATTTGATTAAAACTCGCACCAAAATAAGTTGGTACAATAGTCATTTTTTCTTATTTTTATTTTTATTAACAAATCTTATACATAAAATTTAACAAATATTCAAACGAGAAAAAAAAAGTAACATATGACAGTTCGACATAATCTTACCATCTAAACTTAGCTATAGCACAATTAGTTAATCTCTTCCACTGCAAAACAAAACTCATTTACCCATTTCTTGTCCACCTGATAGACATACCCATCTCTAATATCGATATATCAAAAATATAACATCTTCAAGCCATGAGTGGATCTGCATTGGGGGCAATGGGATCATCTTACCCCACACTAAATTTTAAATCCAAAATTTTGCAGAATATTCACCACAATTAAAATTTTGTAAAATTTGCCCCAACTCTAAAATTCTAACTCCACCCCTGCTGCAACCAAAAGCGAAGGGTCATTCATATATATATAAACTAATTTAGATGAAACAAGACGCAACAGTAATCCATCTCATTTACACGTGCATCAACATTTAGATGGAATACAGAAAGTCAACATGGTGTTGACATTTTAGTTACAATAAAGATATCATCGAACATCTGTCCAAGGTAAATCACCAATGGACTTCAGTTCATGGCAAAAGGCATAAAAACTCTCAACATTTCAAGATATCCAGCACAGCAAAAGCATTTGACCACCAAATTAAAATGTTTATCTCATCCGGAAATGTCCCATAGCAACGCATGAACCCAATAATTTGTTAGCATCCAGAAGCCAACCGTCCCATTATTCACTAAGAATTGAATTCTGGCACTGAAGGTTACCACCCTTTAGCATCATAAGTTGGTAAGCGTATATTTACCAAAATAGACTGAATAAAGAGAATGATGATAAATATACTGATGGTCGTGTTCGTTGGATCATCCTAACTCTGACTTCCTTGAGAAGTTCGGTACGAAGATGCAAATATGACAAGAGTATGTGAAAGAGAAGGCGATACTCATAAATGTAGAAAAAGGGGAATGATCAACTGAATTCATATTCAGATGCCTGTATTCTTTTTTAACATTCTATTTTCATACTGCTATCATGCTTAGCATAATCTGTGACACGGTACAACATAATCCAATATTCAATGAGATTTTGACAGTTTCTAGATTGATGCTTGAAAATGCAGCATCATATTCTATCAAAACAGAGCCAACACTCTCTACTGTCTACCGTCCAGACAGGAGCACGTATGGGCAAGCACAAGTAACCAAACCCGAACCTGTAAATTAGAGCATCATATTCTATCAAAACATAGCCAACACTCTCTACTGTCTATTGTCCAGACATGAGCACGTATGGGCAAGCACAAGTAACCAAACCCGAACCTGTAAATTAGAGCATACTTGTAGAAATAAAGGTATTTGCTTCCCAGTTTCATAATCATAAACTGAATAAGGAATCCTAGAAAAGACCAACTGAGACTCCCGCCATGGTCCCACGAAGATCTCTACGTACTTGTCCAGTTTTCCTGCCTCTCTCGGCTAATCCGTATGATGCATCACATTTCACTAATATGCATAATCTCTTTATATCATTATATTTGTGGACATCACGCCACTCACACAGGATAATGGTAATACATAGACAAAAGGTATATATGCACAAATCCACTCAAAGTAATTGAAGATGACAGAAGGGAAACACCTAAGGATGCAGAATTAAAAAACTTCATATTCAAAAACAGAGCCAACAATCTCTACTGTCTAGACAGGAACACGCATGAGCAAGCAGAAGCAACCAACAGACCTACACATGACCAGGCACTAAATGGGTTCTGATAGAGCCTCCTGACACCCTGCTTTGAGACAACCAGTTTTTTAAGAGATCATGCAAGGATTAATATTTTAAAACCAAAAATAGTTGAAGTACTGGAAAGAAACAGATTCGTAAGATGTTTTATCTTCAATAATTCATAACTGAAAGAAAGCAAATTTAAGAGCATTGTTTAACGAAGAGACATAAGAACTCCATAATATTTTGGAACAAAAAAAATCAAACAATAAAATGAAACTGCCAAATTCAGGGGAAAAATGCACATCATACAAATGAGAACAAAAAAGAGACGATGGTTAGCAGGTATAAATTATTTTTGTTGCTGCATTAGCAGTCAACTATGCTAGGAATTAACATCCGAGGGTCAATCATACCTTTTGTCTGAACCCTCCCACTTTTGCTTGTTAGCAGCAGGACCTACTTGCATGGGCCTGGTCGAACAAAACCTTCCATTCATCTCAGTCATGGCTTATAACTACACTTTCAACACCGAACATCACAGGCCCGTAGCCCTGTGCGACCTAGTACCCTCTCTGTTAGAACCTCAGCGCCCCTTACTCAACTATAGTAGTCAATTACATTGCCATTATAAGCTGAAGCCTAAGAACAGGAAAATCATTTAAGAATTAAGCCTTAAGAAAAAAAACGTGAAAAAGCAAGCAACTCAGACCTCTCACCATCCAAACTTCATGTCAAATTCAGAAAAATATAAAACAAATCTACAACTCATCAACAACCACCTTTTATAAAGCTTAATAGTTAATAGAAAAGAAGATTTCAAAGAATCCAAAGCCTGAAATTGAGAACTCTCTCGACTTCGTAAGAAGACACTTCAACCCCTAAATTAGGCAACCCCCATCAGCAGTTAAATCAAGATAGTGCTGCATACCTATAACTCTACAACCTTCCAACCAAAAACGGTGTACCGATCTCTCCCGAGTCGAAAAAGGGAGCCAACACCAAGTTCATTCTTTAGTTCAACTAAAAACAATGCAGAAGTACTGAAATTTCAATTTCAAGCATGACTCAGTAAATTATAAGTAATGACCGATTCTCCACTGAGCGACTACACAATCATTGAAAAAGATATACTGGATAAAATGATCAGTGTACCATCCAACATAGAATTGCATAAGTTACATTTTCTAATGTCCACAGACTAGAAATAAATAATTATACAACGAATCTCATTTTTTATGCTGCACTCGACGGTATGGAGAAATTCACAATCAACACAAGTATTGTTGTTTACGCATTTACAAATTTTGTATGTCTGTCTTCTGGGAAATCTATCTCAAGAGATAGTAAATTTTAAACATCAAAACTTATAAAGAGAAATACAAGTTTCCACGCAATACAGCCTTATTATAATTACAGCTTAACCAACAGATCCTTCAAGCTTCAAACTCATGAGCTGGTTTACTTCAGCCCCAAATTCATCAGGCAATTCATTGAAGACATCCCGACAAAACCCAGAAATCATGGCTGCCATAGCTTTCTCATAGTCAATACCTCTCTGCTGAAAGTAGAATAACTGATCTTCACCAATTTTGGAGGTCGTGGCTTCATGTTCAATACGGGAAGTGGGATTTTTCGTCTGTTTCGAGGATTCATTGTTAGCAACCAGAAGTCCGCAATATACTTTTTTACAATAAGGGCATGTTTAATAGGACACTATAAAGAAGAAAAAATTTCAAATTTTATAATGTATACTTTCCACTTCTTTCTAATATTGCGTGAAAAAAACACATACCAAGAACACCATATCAAGATTCTTATGCCTTTGATTCCTCTGGCATTCAACGTTTTACATAGAAAGAAGCTACATTTTAAAATGAATGCAGAAACAACAGCAATTATGATACATCATTAATTACTAATGAGGATAAAACATCCTAATAAGTGATACGAGTTGATCAAAAGTCATCATCCCTCTTTCTATGTATGCATATGCATAGAGAAGTATTCATCCATGAGGCTTCAAACAGAATAAACTATCGATGTGTTTTGATTGTGTCTTGTCAACGAGAACACTTGCCAATTAATTATTTACTGGTCATGATTTGAGCCATATGCTATTTTCATGATGCATAAAATGAGTCAAATGAATTAATAAAGCTTCAAGTGTAGATATTAATATGAACGTAGTTCCGCACTGTGCACTCAAAAAGCAAACAATCTTAAAGAGGTCCTTCAACCAGTTTATCCCTAAAGGGGAAAAGAGGAAACATTATCTAGAAAAGTACAGTTTACAGAAGTAAACTTTACACAGACAGAGTCAAACTACCAAGGATAATACTGTAGCTATCTTTGATCACAGAGCCTCTGATCAAGAGAATGCCTGGCTTTGAATTAAAATTTGAAAACTCAGGCATATAATCAAGAAAGATAAGATTGAAATATTACCAAGCAGCAAAAAGTAAATATACCTGAATGTATGGATAAGTGTTAGCAGCAGCATTGTCGCCAATGAGCATTGAATCACACTGTGAAGAATTTCGAGCATTGTGCGCATTGGACAATACCTGAACCAGACCTCTATAACAATTTCTTGAATGTCCAGCTGAAATACCTTTCGATATTATCCTACTTCTAGTATTCTTCCCCTTGTGTATCATCTTCGTTCCTGTGTCAGCCTGCTGATAATTATTGGTCAATGCCACAGAATAGAACTCACCAACTGATTCATCACCCTCTAAAATAACACTTGGGTATTTCCAAGTGATGGCTGACCCAGTCTCCACTTGTGTCCATGATATCTTAGACCTATGCCCAGCACAAAGCCCCCTCTTTGTAACAAAATTATAGATACCACCTTTCCCTTCCTCATCACCTGCATACCAATTCTGAACCGTGGAATACTTGATCTCGGCACCCTCATAGCAATACAACTCCACCACTGCAGCGTGCAATTGGTTCGTATCATAAGAAGGTGCAGTACACCCCTCCAAATACTCTACGAAACTTCCTTCATCTGCAACGATCAATGTCCTCTCAAACTGCCCCGTCTCCATCGCATTTATTCTAAAATAGGTTGATATTTGCATAGGACACTTCGTATTTTTTGGTATATACACAAATGACCCATCACTGAATACAGCTGAATTCAAAGAGGCATAAAAATTATCCTCAGGGGGTACGACCCTACCCAAATATTTCCTAACTAACTCTGGATGCTCTCTAATAGCCTCAGAAATTGAACAAAAAATCACACCAGCTTTCTCCAACGTCTTCCTGTGAGTAGTAGCAATTGACACACTATCAAGAACAGCATCAACCGCGACATTAGCCAGTCTATTCCTTTCATTCAAAGGCACCCCGAGCTTATCAAAATACTTAACCAGCTCAGGGTCAGCCTCATCAAGACTATTCAAAGTAGGCTTCTTTTTGGGCTCTGAATAATAACAAATATTCTGAAGATCAATTTCTGGGTACTGATTATCTGACCATTTGGGCTCTTTCATATTGACAAACTTCTGATAAGACTTTAATCTGAACTCAAGCATCCAATCAGGCTCATTTTTCCTAGAAGAAATTAACCTAACTGTTTCCTCAGACAACCCCTTAGGAATCGTAAAGGAGTCAATCTCTTCATTAAAACCCCACTTATAGTCTCTTTTCAAGAATTTATGAAGTGGGTCATCATCATCTGAGGCAGAGACCGATGATTTCTTACCTGGCGACTCAATTGTAGTATTGGATTCATAGCCGACGTCAGCCCTAATCTTCAAGAAAGTTCTTGGACTAGGGTTTCTGAGGATGGATGATTTGGGAAATTGGTGAAACAGAGACCCTTTAAAGGGTTCTAAAATGGGTTTTGAACAAAAAGGTGAAATTCCGCCGGTAAGAAGAGAAGCCATAACGTGATGTGCGGTGGTGAAGAACGGAAATTTCAAGAAAAATGGATACAGATCACTATTTATATAATATCAAGAATCGCATGCGGGCCACGTGCCTCAATTGGAAGAATGATATTTATCCTTGTAATGAAATATCGGTTATAGGTAGAATACTCAGATTTAACCTTTTAATTTTTATATATAAAAAAAGATGAGCAACAACCTTGACAGTTCCCACTTGTCCTATCCTGGGCCTTAGATTTTGGTAAAGATGGTAAATCGCAGGTTATGCCTTCAAGAGTAAAAGGTGGAAGACTACTTGTACACTTGGGTCAAATTCATATTTCAGGATTCGAACCCTTGACGCGGCAGCCTCAAGCAAAGTCGAAGTTTTTCCACCTTCCCCTTTTACCACTTGGAGATGTGCCCTGGGGGCAACCGTTTAACTTTTATAAAAGAGAGGGAGGAGGGATTGAGCAGTTCAGAAATATAAGAAACACTGTATTGTTACATCATCAATATTTTATCATTATAATGATAAGTAGTATTATTCCTAAAGATATTACTTGCGCTTTTATAAAACAATACTTTCGATTCAGGCATTACTTTTTGTACTGATTTTTTTTTTAATAATATGGTTTTTTTATCACTCCAACCAAGGTGATAATGAAATTGCATACAAGATTTGTGTGAATTTGTGCTTTAGATTTTTATTTTATTTTATTTTTTCTCCTCGTTTAGTCATATCAAGTAATGGATGTTGAGGTCAAGTTGGGATGATGTATCTTGAGAACCAAAACATATCAATTACTGTTGAGAATCGTAAAATCGAACAATTGGTTTCATGAAAAAGAAAAAAGGGAATTGGACCAAAACTAGAAGTCTAGAACCGAACTATTTAGGTTTGGTTCGTTTCGATTTCTTTCTTATTATGAAATAATTAGTTCAGGTCAGATTTGGTTTGATAATTTTATGTTTTAAAAATAAATTTAAAAGTGTAAACCATTGAATATATATAATTAATCGAATCAAAAAATCGAGAATCGGATCAGAACCATTCAACTCTCTATTCTAAAACTCATAACTAAACTAATTTAAATTAGAATAGACCAAACCAGCTAGTTTGGCCTGGTTTTGATTGGTTGGTTTCAAATACCAATGCCCATCTATAACAACGGATAATTATATAATCCAATGATTCCAATTGATGTTAGGAAAAGCATGCCAAAATTTGAGGAAAGCATCAAATTTTTAGCAAATTAAGAGGTAATTGAAATTAAGAAAGTCTAAAGCATTTGAATATTATATATTTGTTATTTATGGTCCATATTTGGACCAAACAGCAGTTTTCTTTAGGGTAAAAAAAAAAAAAAAAAAAGAAAAGCAGAAGCAATTTTCATCTTAAGTTTCAACCAGGTGATTTGGTTCACAATGAATTGAAAAACAAATATTGCACTACAACAAGAAACTAACTTCAACCCTGAAGCAAAAGTTACAACAATCAGTGAAAATGCCCCAAGCAACGATGAAGCCGGTTCACTGGAGCTTGGACTGGGAGGAAGGCTTTACGACCTAGCCTCTTTTTCTGTTGATTGCAGTATTGACATGGATTTTGTTCTTACTGATGTTGTCCAACATACGGAACCTTGTTATCATCAAAGCATGCAACCTCCATGAATTTGAGCATAGATGAGACAACAAAGATTTCTAAGCAAAATGTTAATCAAGAATCACCAGCTTGATGCACGATTTTCAATTTTCACCGACATAAAATCACATAAACTTCCACGCCATTAAATATATTAATTAGCAATTAATGATGCATTAATTCTTAGCTTATTCATCACGTTCTCTCTTTCCTATATATATAAAGAGGAAACATAAGAAAGAATAGCTAAAAAACAAAGTAGCTGATAAATCTCAATCTGTGCAAGTTTTCAGTGAAATGGAATACACAAATCAACAAGCTGCAAAAGTCAGATTTCACTCCACAGTTGGACCGCGGGATTTTCGAGCTACATGAAACGCCTGTAGGTTTCCATTACTGCAACTGCTCAGTGCCTATCCACTCAGAAGCTCAAACCGCGAAATCCATGTTTGACTCAAGATCGTTGTATCGCAGTCAAATGCAATGTCCTTTTATCGAGCTACACTAAATTCCTGTAGTTGCTCTTTACTGTACTTGCTCAAATTCATATTGTCCCTGTGAACTTGAAGCAATGGAGTCTAAGCTGCAGCATATCGTGAAGCAATATATGGACCAGACCTATTTTTGTGTCTTTATTTACGAATTAATTGTTAGAAACTTACAATATAAAATGTAAGAACTTTTAACGAATTGCAAAGCACAGTTGTCACAAAATCTTCCCTATATCTTCAATGACAAAAATAAATCAACTCGATTTTTTTTTTTTTAATTAATGATTGCAAACGAATAGATATGCTCCAACATCTGCAAATGCTAACGATTGAGTTAAATATACGATCAAAAATGGGCAGGAAACGCGCATTAACCTAAGAAGAGTCTTTCACTTTTCTCTAGAACTCAACAAACAACAGTTTGAACGACCCCATGATAATTGAGTAACATCTGATATCTATCTTCGCTGCCACGACCAGTTCCATTATTGATTGATCACTGCACAATCGACGGAAATTTTGTTAATTTTAACTCCCAAGTATCCAAAACAAATATACATAAATTATCTAGGTGGGCCAAAAGCTTAAGTGACAAAATTCGTGGGTGTAGTACCTGAGGCTGTTGCTGCTGTTGAGGTGGTGGTGGGTAGTTTCCGTATCCCACGTAGCCTGCATAGTACAAGTTCGGATCCTGCGCTGCCGGAGCATATCCATAGGTTTCGTATCCAGGGGCATATCCATAATATGCACCGTTATACTGGTTTGGATCAACCTGAAACAAAGGTTTCAATGGATGAAATGAAATGAACAAAAACCTAAAGGAAAACCTTCGAAAGTCGAAACACAAACGCTAAAAAAATTAACGGTAAATATACAGGTTTGTTTGAAGGACTACGGCCCCAAGAGAGTCGAATGCTTTGTCCTCCCAACTGGGTTCCATTTAACAGCCGTAAAGCTTCCTCCGCACAGCTTCTATTGTAACCAATGGAAAGAGAGCATAAGAAAGTTGACATAATTTCTTGGCATTTAAATTGGGGGTAGAAACAGCCAATTAGTTTTTTCAGTTTACCTGTCGGCATATTGAACAAACCCGCATCGTTTGCCTATCGGTATCTTTACATGTAATAGTTGTCCATAGTGTCCAAAAACCTGTCTTAGATGTTCTTCAGTAATATTAGAGTCCAAGTTCCCAATGAAGATCTGCAGTCAGACAAAATTTACGTCGGTAAGCATTTATACTTAAAACAATTGACATAAGGAGATTGATGATGAATATACTGACAGTTGTGTTAGATGGATCATCCTCACTCTGAGTTCCTCCGGAAGTTTGGTACGTATCTGCAAATATGGAAAGAAACATATGGAGGAGGATACAGTCATCAGTGGAGAGAAAGGGGAGAGCTGAAGCAAGAGCGTCACTTGCTTTCATTTCAATACCAAATAAAAAGATGCACGTCATACATAGAAATCTTATTTCAGATTTGCATGCACTGGATCATAAAGTCAAAAGAAAAATGTGGAAGCACAAAAAGACTAAACACAAATATTAAATATTAAAAAGTCAAATAAATCACGGATACACGTGTAAAAGGTCAATCCAGAACTAACAGACAAGTGAAGTTAAAATCGTTCTCGTAGCATGGAGAGAACAATGACTAAGACCTAACAAAATGTCAACAAAATTCAAAACATTGCCATGAAACTTAGTCAAATGAAGAGAAAAAAGAAAATTATAACCAGCACAACACCATCAAAAGAATTGTAAATAACTAAATATGTTGAAATAATGGATAAGCAAGGGAAAAACCTTAACTATGATTTGCTCATTCAATATGTTCAGAAAGAACCAAATTGCAAAAGGATGGACATCCGTGATAACATGTTTTGATCATGCTCAAGCATAATGTCTGACACAGGTCGTATTCTTTTCCATATTCAATTTTTCATATTTGTGATCACGCTTAACATTTTCTGTGACACTGGACTAAATAATCCAATGAACCATTTTGATAGTTTCTAATAAATGATGATGGTGAATCGTCATTAGCAGTCGAAGCGGAGCAAACTCTCACTGGAGTCTACTGTCAAGACACGAGAGCACGGGCTAGCAGAAATAACCAAACCTAACGCAGAATAGAACACTTGCCAGTTTCAATAACATTAAATACACACATAATCTCCTTACATGTCTTGACATCATGCCACTAACACAGCATGATTGTATGCATAGATAAAAGGCATATATCCACATCTAACCACCGCGTCCTCCAAATAACTGAAGCTGACAGAAGGGAAACACCAGACATACAATTTTAAAAAACATGAAAAACTAGTGAAGACAGTCTAGAGGAATTGTAAATGTTGGTGCATAGTTTCAACTGACCTTCCATCGTCACCAGCTCCATGGTGAGCTTGTTGCTATCAGGAGTATTTTAAGCGTTTCGAGAATAGGAGTGGAGAAAATTAGTTCAGATAAAAATGATAATGGAAAAAGGAAGTTGTACATGGACCAGTAATCACAATGCTGAAATTTAGCCCCGTTTGGTAGAGATTCTTTAAAACTTATTTTTCTTCAAATTCACTTTCAACTACACAATCTCCAGATAAAATAATTTTGCACATAAACCCATAACTTTGCTTTACTTTTTAACCACACATTCTTTTAAAAAAATAAAAACAAAAAATCACTTTTCACAAAATCTATTCTTAAATTCTATAACAGGTCCTTGGAATAAAAAATAAATAAAACTGGCTTGAACTATAATTGTAATAAAATTTGATGACATCTTGGCAAGTAATAGACTGGTGGAAAAATAAGAAAATCAAAGTTGTTGCATAATTAATGCCGCTGGGAACCAAATATAAGCGACATCAAAATAAAACTGACCTACACATAACCAGGCACTAAAAGGGTTATCATTTCAGCAGAAATTAGCTCCAGGGCCCCTATATGATAGAGCCTCCTGACACCCTGCTTTGAGACAACCAGAGTCTTGTGAGATTATGCAAGTTTTAATATTTGAAAACCTAAAATTGTTTAAGTACTGGAAGGAAACGGCGTCGTAAGCTGTCTTATCTTCAAGAATTAGACGTCATTACTACGAAATATTTACAGAACACGAAAAGCAAACAATGCAATGTAACTGCCAAATTCAGGGGAAAAGAGCATGTCATGACAAATAACAACAAAATATACTACCAAATTTAGCAGGTACAAGTTATTTTGATGCTGCAATAGCAATCGAATATGCTAGAAATTGACAGCCAAGGGTCAGACATACCTTTTGCCTGACCACCCACTTTTTGCTTGTTAGCAGCAGGACCTACTCGCATGGGCCTAGTAGAACAAAACTTTTCATTCATCTCAGTCATGGCTCGTAACTGTTCACCTTCATCACGGAACCTCACAAACCCATAGCCTTTTGTGCGGCCAGTTAACCTATCTGTTACAACCTTAGCACCCCTTACTGAACTATAATCGGCCCTAAAAGTTTCTTGAAGCATGTAATCAGTAACATCAGCTGCCAAGTCTCCAACAAAAACCGTGTATTCGGTAGTGTCATCACGCTTTTCACCTGCACCCATTGATGCCCAGTTCAATCTGAATGTTTGCTCAATATTTGGCATTAGGGAGCCATTATATGTCTGCAGATTCCTTTCTGCAACAGCATGACTAACAAACTCAATAAATCCATAACCTTCAGAGTGGCCAGTTTGCTTGTTACGGATGACTTTAGCAGAGATCACCTGAACAAAAGGCACTAGATTAAATTCTAACAGGACCATGAACAAAAGCTCAATAAAAACTAATAGGTGGCAAATAGTCTAGTTGGGTAAAGTGCACACATTTTTGGGTATCCACCTTCAAATTTCATTGTTCCAATCACAAATTTCAGCTATACATGGATAGTGCGCGCTTAAAACATTAAACAGTAAAAATCACTGCAAGGTTTACACAAAAATATTTGACAGGCTTGTTCACGGTGATGAAAGTCCATGGCCTACATGATAGTTTTATAAATCATAACAATGTATCCTGATAAAACTAATGTACTTCAATGAGCACAGTACCCACCATTAGTTGATTAACAACAGAGAGGTGTCTCACAAATTTTACAATAAGGCAATACATTGGATGAGAGAACAAGCTTTAACCAACAGAAAATAGAAAAGATGAAAAGAATTCAGGATCATTCGCTGAGATCGAAATAAATACTAGATGTAGTGCTTCGGATTTCAATCTCACAAGACCAATTTTTCAAGAAACAGAAATATTTGACAGGCTTGTTCAATTCTCATTGTTGGATCAATTTGGTCCACTTATAGGCTCGATACCGAACACAAAGAACTTATTCTAACTAGGGGCCTAAATCAGTTGAAAAATCCAAAATCTAATGTCAATAAGCTAATCATAGTCAATAGAAGACACATCCCAAACCTGCCAAAACTAGGAAATATTTAATCAAATTCAAACGAAGCTATGTTTTCACAATACTACACTAGAATGAAATGTTAAATTCTAAATCTTGCAAAAATTCCTCAGGTGGTGAAGAGAACTGCCTCCGACGAGAAATTTTGAACATGTTGCTCGCAGATGCAGGACCACTCGATTAAGCTCCTCCAGACATGCAATTACTGTCTCGAAAAGGCTTGCCCAACCATTTGATTACACCATTAAAGTAAAGATTCTCTTGAAATTGATTTTTATCTCAAAACATGCATTGTAGGGATCAAGTAACTAAGTGCACCAGCTTTATGCTTCGATGAGAATAAAAGTGTGGACGAAAGGAACCCCGCGAGGCATGCTTGAGTTTCTTTCGAGATTATACAAGTACCGAAGTGCATTGTGATCAGAGTAAAAACAAAACCTTGATACACAAACGGCGTTGCTAAAAGTGAAGAGCTTAATCCAAGCTTAGCATTCGATAATTTTTCACTAAAGGAAGCCAAAAGTCTTCTTGACTTAGCATAGTTCCTGTTCCAGGGATGAAGTTAGAAGGTGATTTTAAGGTGGGCTAAAATTGAGAAAAAGTCAGTCACATCGTAAGCAAATTAACATTTGGCAACTGGCGGACCAAATATTAGATTTTTTGTCATTAAGTTTCACAAAATCATGTTCGGCTAAGGTTAATAAGTTTACTTTGAAGTAAATTTACTTCTTAAAAATAAAATAAAAAAATTGTTTTTATTGATGAAGGTTAAAGGTACTTACTTAAAAAAATAATAATAACTTTTTTTTGTTCTATTTGAAACTAAGGTATTCTAACATATAAGAAGTTAATTAAAAATAATTTCAATGTTCTCTAGACTTAGAAAAAAATGCTCAATCAACAGTGTTGACACACTAAAATGCAGCCCGAAATCGAAAGGAAGTCCAATTGATAAATCCAAGATAAGGACCCAACAGAAGCCAATTAAAAGGCCCAAGAAGAAAAGCCCAAGTTGGAGACCTGTGGAAAAGCCTGAATGTTGGAGGCCCAAGAACAAAGGAATACCATCGCCCCAAGATTGTAGGACGCCCAGAGGCCGAACAAAGATAGTACGGTACAATCGCCCAGGACGACAGCCTCATTGTCGCCCAGAACCACAAGTCGCCCAAAATCAAACAAGTCTAAAGGATATAGTTTGGAAGCGGTTGGCAAGTAAACCCGGCACGATCCCACGATCCAGGAAGCAGCAAAGGTAGTGGCAGCGGTTACTAAGCAACTACTCCCCGAATAAGTGATTCATCACTAAAAGAGTGGGCGGTTACGAAGGATACGAAGCAAGTCTGAGCAGTTTCGATTACCAAGGGATGCTCAAGAAGTATAAAAGAAGTAACGTCGTAAAAGAAAAAGAAGAGACAAAATCAAAAACTCTCTACAAGAGATCATGTAATTTCTATTCCTTAGTTTAAATTTAATCATTTTTCAGTACTTGTGTGCTTGCGCCCCTTGGAGGCGTTTTGTCTACTTCCCGATTGTAATCCTTCACTGGCATACGCCCCCTTTTTGGGACTTTGTCTCAAGAGGTCTGTTCCTTACACAATCGTCTGACCCCTCTCTCTCGTAATTGTTGGCGGGTTGCAAAAACGCGCGAAAACAATTTGGCACGCCCAGTGGGACAGTTGGTGTTTGGTAAGTGAAAATACAAAAAGAGAAAAGGTATCATGCCTCATAAAAATTCCGATAAAGGACCGGCAAGTCAAGGGGTAGTCCAGTCTGTGGTTGAGCGATACGAGGAGCAACAACACTCTCCACAGACAGATGGACAAAGTCCAATCAGTCACAGCCGCTACGAGCCAATGACAGAATTGAGCCCTCGCACAATGCGTGCATTGCTGGGAGAACTCACGCGGGATGTCGTTGAACAGGTAAATCTACGTAGCATTCATAATATGGAGAAATTTACCCAAAACGAGAATAGGCATTTTGATAATATGGCTAAACAACTAAATACGTTGAATGAAATCATGAATAAGTTGGTAGGCCAAATATGTCAACCTGTTATGCCTATAGATAATCACTTCCAATCTAGGACTATCGTGGGGCATACATCGCCATACAATTCTCTTGGTGTAAATTCTGGCCCAAATTTGGAGCCACCTTTTGGCCCTTCTACTTCAAACCCAGGAGGAAATGGAACCATAAACGTGAATAATGGTAACACTACGTCCAACCTGGGGGGTAGTACCACCATGAGAGATAATGTCCCAAATATTGGACAGAACGGGTTGCGTACGAATGACGGTTTAAACACTCAGTTTACCGGTTATAACAACCTGAATAATGGCACTTTTGTGGCCAATCAAGGGCAGACCACTAGACCTCCCACGAATCAGCCAGTAAATCAACCAATGGGGAACCCATATGACCCTAACGCCGTGCTAAGAAACCAAATTATGGAAATAGTACAAGATCAAATAGCAGTTGGGGTACGTCCGGTGATTAGGCCAATTTACACCAAGCCATATCCTGATTGGATAGATCAGGCATATCCATGGCCTAGAGGGTACAAAGTACCGGAATTCTCACTATTCACTGGCCTAGGAGAAGTATCTACACTAGAACATGTAGGGAGATTCACGTTGCAAAGTGGTGAAGTGAATGACTACCATAAGTTGAGGTTGTTCCCAAGTTCCTTAACAGGCGTGGCTTTTTCTTGGTTCATTAATTTGCCAGCAAACTCTGTCCAAACTTAGCAACAAATGGAGCAATTATTCCATGCTCAATTTTATAAAACTGAGTCCGAAGTTACACTGGCCGATTTGGCGAATTTACGTCAATTGCCTAACGAGTGGGCAGAAAATTTCCTACAAAGGTTCAAAACGGCCAGAAGTAAATGCTTCGTGCCATTACCAGAAAAGGAATTTGTCAAAATCGCACAAAGTTGTTTAAGCTTTGATCTAAAGAAGAAATTCCGAGATAGAGAATTCCCAGATTTATTCCAACTTAGCGCGAATGTCGTTAGATATGAGCGACTGGTAAGAAAGGAAGAACAAATGAAAAATTCCAGTAAAGGGACTTATTATAAAGACCCGAATTTCAATGTCCATACCATCGATGATGGTTATTATGACCAGACCGAAATATGCTTGGCTGAGCTAGTAAAAGGATAAGCATATACTTGTCCTATGTTAGTTAAGCCAAAAATAGTGGGCAAAGATGAACCTGCAAAAGGTGAAAACAGAAAAACGCGAGCGTTCTCGTTCGACATAACCAAAGCTGATCTTATATTCGATAAATTATATAAGGATAAGTAGATAAGGTTGAGCGACAAACACAAATTGCCAGACTCTGAACAAATTAAGGGTAAAAAATACTGTAAATGGCATAATGCATGGTCACATGCGACTAATTATTGTATGGTTTTTCGCCATGTGTTGCAGGATGCCATCGAATCATGACGAATTACGTTCGAGGAAAAGAAGAAGATGGCGGTGGACGAAGACCCATTTCCACGGCCACTAGCAATGAATATGATAACGACTGGCTTAAAGAATAAACTGCCAAGGTTTAAACTGGTGATTGATGACGAAGAAGAAGAACCCAAGCCGCTTCCCAGCGTTTTTGAACGCATTAAAGGGAAAGAGCCCAAACAGGGCGAAGATATTCTGTGTAACAGGTGTAAACACGAGTTGAAGGCGAATACAGGGTTATCAATGACACGGCCATCCCACCATCGGCCTGATTTCGTATCAGTCGCTCAGCCCGTCAGGGAGCGAAGGGTGCCGTTGTACGGAGGAGTGCATAGAGAAAGGGGGTTTGGGTCGGCCGGTCAAAGAAGAACATTTAGGCCGCAACCTCGCCAGCCCAATGTATGGCATTCGTTCCAGAACAACGCAGGAAGGGTAATGCCGTTCAATGAAATGACCAGAACCCAACAAAGGCGTTACCAACGTAATTACGGGCGGATGATGAGGCAACAGCAAGGGGAATCACGCCCTAGAGCGCCCAAAACGCTCAGAATAGCCAACGAAAACGTTTTTGAAGATAGCGAAGAAACAGGCATTGGTGAATCAATGGGAGATTTGCCGGAAAGCTCATCTGGTAGATCGAAGTTTGAGCGAGACAGGAAAGATGAAGATGATCCCGAGCAACCTCTAACTATCCAGTTTGGCACACTACCTCCTGTCCTGGCTAACAACTACTTGTTGGCCGATGAGTTCAAAAGCAAGGAAAAAGAGGATAATGAGGAAGACGCCTGCGTGCTAGTTTGCGATGAAGGCCAAACTACCAGAGAAATGTATGATGATGGCGAGAATGATGGTATGACAGATGTTGAAGAAGAGATTGACTTAGAAGCAGAGAGACGGAAAAGGGGAGTGTCGCGCAACACCCTGTTGAAACAATTGCACCAGGAATGAGTCCGCGAAGTGGATTTATTGGGGGAACCATCTGGTCGACCGTTTGATTTCTATGTGCTGTATGGGACGCCAAAAAGGAAAAAGAGGGTACCTCGCTCTGAGAAATATGGATCGCCCCCTAGAATAATGCCTCCTCCTACAAATTGGATAACTGAGGAAGAAATATTGGAAAAAGAGAAGGAAGGGACCCAAGGAAAGAAAGCTCAGTCCGATGTGCTGCACGTTGATCTATCACCAAGAGATATCCCGCCAGAAAATAGGCAGGAAGTGGAAATAGACGCTGCTGAAAAGGTAATCTTCAACAAACCAGCGATGAGGTTAACCAAACACTTAAGGCCACTGTACGTCAAAGCCTTGGTTAATTGTGTACCAATAGTAAAAGTACTCATTGATAACGGAGCGGCCATAAACACCATTCCAGCTAGGATGATGAGGAAATTTGCTAAGACAGAAAGCGATATGATCCCAACGGAGGTCATTCTTACAAGTTTCAATGGTGGGGCAACATCAGCAAAATGAGTTATGCCACTGGACATAACTGTAGGGACAACCACCAGGACTACTGTTTTCTTCGTGATAGATGGTCCTACCAGCTACAACGTACTACTAGGAAGAGACTGGATCCATGGTAGTCGATGTATTCCCTCATCACTCCATCAATGCTTAGTTTTTTGGAACGACAAAGGAGAAGCAGAGGTGGTACAGGCAGACCATAGGCCCTTTGTTGCGGAAGCGAATTCAGTGGAGAGATTCATGTATGAAGGGAATTATGGGCCTGTCAGAGTTGTTCAAGATGGGGAAGAAACTCAAATTACTGCCCAAAGCGAAGAGCCTTTCTCAATGGATTCACTCACTGAAATGTTTAATCAAATGAGGCCAAACATAGTGGTCTTGGAAGAGCCAGTAATTGGCAAAAAAGAAGCCAAACAACCTTAAATGAATGTTCGACAACAAAAACAAAAGGCCGAAGTTCAGGCCTTCAGAGCCAAGTTAATGACTTTCAATAAAGAGTGTGGATGTATGAAGAAAGAAGAAGTGGCGTTAAAGATGCTGAAGGACAAATTGATAATGTCCGAAATGGAGCAAAGCTTGGATTGGGAAGTTCATAAAGTGGATTGCCTGGAAGAGCAAAATTCTCTGAGCGACGTGGATGATGAAGCGACGAAGATCCCTAAGTCAGGATATGCGCAAGCTCAAGACCCATTGGTCAAGGTTAACATTGGTGAGGAAGGGGATCGACTGAAGACGATGTTGCTGGAGCTTGATGCTTGGGCGGCGCAGCCTTGACAAGAAGGGATGAGGAAGAATCGGCCAAAACCATGGCCCTGGAAGGAGAATCCTTCTGGAAAGAAAAGCAAATCATTATCGCATGAAAAGAAAACAACTTGTGCAGTAAGTGAAGTTCAGTTACCTTTCTCCTTATGACGAGGGGAGCGTCATCATCATCATCCTGCAGGGATATTACAGTCGCAGCTGGCCGCTTGCGACTGGGAGCACCTTTAGAAACGGTAGGCTTCGAAACTGGGGATGCAAGAGCAGAGTGCGTAGAACGCGAAGGGGACGCAGTGGAAGTGGGAAAGGTACCCTGTCTATCCAGGAGGTGGAAAGCGCGATTCGCATCAATTGAAAATAACATTTGCTTCACTGACGGCCACAGTTGGTCAAAAAAGGATGGGTAGCGACAGTAGGATTGAAGGGAGCGAAAGTAAAGCCGGTTGCCAAAAGTTTATTACGGACGTCGATGGCTTGGGCTTCTGCCTTGTTAAGAATGTAGAAGCGATCCATTAAATTATTGGAGTAGCAAGGAGGGATAGGCCACATTTGGCCGAAACCAAGCTGGCGAGCACAGAATTGAGGCGCATATATCTCTACCCCCGCCTTAGCATTGGTCCCTATCAGAATGTCATGAAATAATTCTCTCCCTACTAAAAATTGAACCCAAACAGGCAGAAACGTATCCGCCTCGGCCAAAGTAGAAGGGGGCCGCACAAAAGGAGGGATTTGCTCTGAAGGAAAAGGAAAGAACGAAAGGGTGGAATTCAAAGTGTGGAAGAAAGTGAAAACATCTCTCATGGACATATTTACAGGGCTCAGTTGATGAATAAAAAGCCCATAACAAGAAACCTCACGAGGAGTAAAAGGTGGAATACCCAACTAAGGGAAATAAGATCTCAACCACAATTGAGCAAGCCATAAGGGCCCGCTGCCAGTGGGAGATGCATTATTCTTCAATTGGAATTGGAGCATGGCCATGCCTCTATAAAGAGCAGCCAGGAGGAATGAACATAAGTTCAAAGGTCTACCCCGAGCCAACTCATGAGATAGGGGCAAGTAGCTCATAGAGGGTTTCAAGCTAGGAACACAAAGAACATATTTACAAAGCCAGACTTGGAGAAAAGCGACTCGCTCAGAATGGCCAGGCTCAGATACAGCAGTGACATAACTGCCCTGCAGGCTTGAGTAAGACTCAGTAAGTTTTTTATCAAATTTTGGGGCAGCACCAGAAATTAGCATGCCAGGAAAAATAGTATCGCCCAAAGGCGGAAGATTCAGCAAAGCCCCAACGTCCCTTAAGGTAATGGTCATGGGACCAAGAGGAAAAACAAAGGTATTGAACTCGGGGGACCAATAACTTAGGGCGATTGGAAAGAGCACAGGGTCATACGTTGGGGGGAAAAGGGTAATCTCCAATAGGTCCAGAATTTTAGCACGTTCGAAAATTGATTTCGTGGGACCATGAGCCACCATACGTGCATGCCACCTACGAAAAGATGCATCAGTTTTAGGCCAAGTACGAATACCTCTATCATGGATCGGCCTCAATGGCAAGGATTGCGAGAAAGGGAGATCCTCAGAGCACGGGAACAAATGACCGACCGCGGCCCTTTCGACGGCTTCAGCATCATTGAATGACGGACCCAGATAAAACTCGTTGCGGTCATCATTGGATTGTGAAAGAAAAGACGGGTTCACATATGGTCTTGCAAGAAGGGTCTGGAAGTCCTCAAAACTGAAAACATTGTCCGAAGAAGTTTGAGAAGTAGTCATTACAACACAGAAAGTGGTTTGTTCTCGAAGATTAGTTGGTCTAAATCGAAGGTTGTCGCAAGAAAGACGGTGAAATGGCGAAGAAAGACGTAATGCCGCAGAAATGTGAATGAAAAGGATGCCGCGTACTCTTGGAGTTTTAAGGGTTTATAACGTCGCAACCTTTCAAGCACTAGAACGCAAGCGACGATTGAAATTTTGGGGAAGTTCAAATATTGCGGGAAAGATACAGAATGAATATGGCAAAATTAATGATAATATTAATTCTGCCATATTGGGGGGTAATTGTTGACACACTAAAATGCAGCCCGAAATCGAAAGGAAGTCCAATTGATAAATCCAAGATAAGGACCCAACAGAAGCCAATTAAAAGGCCCAAGAAGAAAAGCCCAAGTTGGAGGCCTGTGGAAAAGCCTGAATGTTGGAGGCCCAAGAACAAAGGAATACCATCGCCCCAAGATTGTAGGACGCCCAGAGGCCGAACAAAGATAGTACGGCACAATCGCCCAGGACGACAGCCTCATTGTCGCCCAGAACCCCAAGTCGCCCAAAATCAAACAAGTCTAAAGGATATAGTTTGGAAGCGGTTGGCAAGTAAACCCGGCACGATCCCACGATCCAGGAAGCAGCAAAGGTAGTGGCAGCGGTTACTAAGCAACTACTCCCCGAATAAGTGATTCCTCACTAAAAGAGTGGGCGGTTACGAAGGATACGAAGCAAGTCTGAGCAGTTTCGATTACCAAGGGATGCTCAAGAAGTATAAAAGAAGTAACGTCGTAGAAGAAAAAGAAGAGACAAAATCAAAAACTCTCTACAAGAGATCATGTAATTTCTATTTCTTAGTTTAAATTTAATCCTTTTTCAGTACTTGTGTGCTTGCGCCCCTTGGAGGCGTTTTGTCTACTTCCCGATTGTAATCCTTCACTGGCATACGCACCCCTTTTTGGGACTTTGTCTCAAGAGGTCTGTTCCTTACACAATCGTCTGACCCCTCTCTCTCGTAATTGTTGGCGGGTTGCAAAAACGCGCGAAAACAAACAGTTTCAATTCTAAAAGCAATTTTTTTTTTATCGTAAAAGTAAATTATTCAAACATTTTTTAATATGAAAAACTACTAAAAAATAATTTTTTAAGCATGATAAGTAAATATATACATATAAGAAAATAGATTTATGCATCTAAATAGTTGTTTGAATGTGCTTGTGATTAACATATATGATAAATATACACACCTCGCCGGTAGATGCAAAACAGCTGTATAGATACTGCTCGTCCATCCAATACTGAAGATCGTCGATCCAGAGGCTTCGGATCCCGTCATCTGCGACGTGCTGAGCTTGAGCTGCAAGCGCGGCAGCATACTGCTGCGGTTGTGGCGGCGCATCCGCTGCCGGAGGTGGTTGCGAATAGTAGTACCCCGAGGCTGTTGTGGTGGTGGCATCTGGTATTGTGATTGATGTGGCTGTATCCATTGCTGCGGACATTGCTGTGGCGGCTGCATCTGGTATTGAGGTGGTGGGATCGAGTTCGACGCTGGCTGCATCATTGCCGGAACACTGGCTATTATGTGTGAAAATTGGTGGGGTTGAAAGTGGAACACTAAAGGGGATCTTGTGGATGATGATAGATGAGACAGCGATTTTAGAGGCTTTGAAGGTGGTTCGAGTGTGACGCGGCTCAACCGATAAATAACTAAATAAGAGAATATGGTTTACCGAATAGGAAAATGTTACTTAGCCAAGGTAGTAAACCAATTAGAAAATAGGGATTTAAAATTTGAGGACGTGTCAAGAGATTCTCTTATTTTTGGAGGGAAACCCAATTTCCCAGCATGGCCCATTTCCTTGTCTTGGAGCTGGAGGAAACCCACATCTCGCTGCCCATTTTCTTGTCTTGGAGCTGGAGGAAACCCACATCACGTTGCCCATTTTCAACTCTTGGAGCTGGAGGATTACCCACATCTGCGTTTGAAGAAGGATCCAAACTTGGAACACGGGTTTTTGATTGATTTTAGGCGATTTCGTCGTCTTCGATTTTTTCCCAACCAAAAAACTGCTAGAAATCGAGCTCTCCCAGCTAGCAACTGTAAAGGTATGATCACTTGCCATCGATTTTTGGAGGTTGATTAGTTTAAATTTGACATCAATTACAAACTTGCATGTGACGTTAAATGGAAACAAGGCTCTGTGATATGATTCGGGGTGCACCACTTTTTAATCAAGAATACGAAGCATGTTGGAGAGAGAATGAAGCCAAGTTCAAGACTTCAAAGAGTTGATAAAACCGATCATTTACATGTCTAGCAATGGAATCCATAATATTGAAGACAACATGCCAAGGGATAAGTCTCGTGAAGGAATCGAGGGCCGAAAAAGATTGGAGGATGAACAAATCAATAAACCAGCCGAGGGGCGAATTTGAAGAACCATGCGGTCGCATGGTTCTCCAAGCCATGCAGTCTCATGGCCATATACCGAAGACAGAAGGGCGGAAATTGAGGCTTCTATGCAATCGCATAGAAGACAATCGGAAGGAAATTTCAGCCTCCGTTTGAGACCCATTTTTGGCATAAAATATGTTCGGATTTGAAGATTTTTATTTCAAGAAGATTTGTAGCCCTTGAAGTAAGCTTTTCAACGCAATTTGAATCACCTCAATCGGACATCGGAAGATAGAGATATAACCAAAATACTGAAAACTGTCCAGATCCGAGAAAAACTGTTTTGACGCGAATTTCCTTATTTTACTAGAATTCTAGTTTATGTAAGATTCTTGTAATCTTTATCAATTATTCACATTTTTACCTTATTTTCTAAGTTTAGTATAAATAGGATTTCCCTTTCATTGTAACAGAACATTTGATGATGAATCAATGAGAATTTTCTCTTTCGAAACTTTACTTCAAAACTTGTGTTCTTCCATGGACATACCGAACTTATCAAGATCTAAATGATTCTTGTGGCGTTCACAAATATCGGATCGTGGGTTCTTCATCGTGTTATCAAGGGGTTCAATGCATCTTTGTTATCGTAGGTTTTTTGGTTCATTTTGCGAACGTCACAAATGGTGCATAATCATTTGATAAATTCTAAGGGTTGAACGCTACAAATATAAAAATATATTTGATAAGTTCGGTAGTTCATTCAAGAACCAAATGAGAGAAAAATCTCATTAATTCATTATCAAAAGTCTTGAACTTGGCTTTATTCTCTCTTCAACATGCTTCGAATTTTTGATAAAAAGTGGCGCACTCCGGATCATATCACATCCTAAATTCATTCATGGGCATTTGATAATTATAGTGTATGAGGTCCATTAATTAAAAAAAAATTTAATTTTTTTTTTAAAATTAAATATTAGTAACACCGTCGCCGGGTCACCATTTGACGTGTTTTTGAGCTATTTTCGTGGTAGTTGATTAATTGGGCATGATTAACCTGATTTTGTATATGGCTCTTGGTTCTACTGGTTGAATCTGAGCTATTTTTGTGTTAGTTGGTTAATTAGACATCATTAAACTGATTTTGTATCTGGTTCTCGATTCTACCGATTGAATCGACCTGATCTATTCATCCCCAACCCGTTTCTTGATTAATCAAGGAATTCTCACTCCATTCGTTTGAGGTCTCCTCGAGTATTTTTGACCGATTGTCATTCCTATGACACAAATTTAATATTTTAGTACCTTTTTTTGTTTAATTATTTAAATTAACAAATTAGTTCATGATTATCTAACGTCATCAAACTCAAACATCCTCTATCACGGGCATATTCTCATGACATCACCGCTCCTACTTAGATGCATATTATTGGCCAATAATCGTCATTAAAACCAACAATTGGTTCGTGTATTACAACACTATAACAACGCGCGTAGAATATGTTCTCATCAAAAATCGTATAAATACTGTATTGAAGAACTAACAAGAATTGAAACTTAGCTACAATTCCAAAGCTTGAAAAACAAAGTGTCTGTTCTGTTGGTGGAACTAAAAGGGTTTTTGTGTTGTGTGGTATTTTCAATTGCTTTCTACTTTTTTGGGATTATTTGGTTTGGGATTTTGGGGTCAGGGTTTGATCGATTTTCAGAAATTTTGAGGCCTTGAGGGGATAAGAATGGCGCAAGCAGTGGAAGAATGGTATAAGCAGATGCCAATCATCACCCGCACGTACCTCACCGCTGCCATTGTTACAACAATCGGTTGCTCGCTCGATGTAACGTATTTCGTTCTCTCTCTGTACACACACACACACACACACACGAATATACGTAATATATGTTAGGTATCCATGTAGTTAAAATCATTGGGTAAGTTTAATTTCAGGATGAATGATTAGTTCGAATAAATCTTCAAATGGGTTGATTCTGTGAATAGTCTAGATTTTGATTAACACTTGTATGTTCTTTTTTTCTTTTTAAGATGAATAGCTAATTTATGCTCTTTTTGAGTTTTCACTATTTTTTATGTTCTTGCAGATTATATCACCATATGACTTGTACTTGAATCCGAAGCTCGTGGTAAAGCATTACCAAGTCTGGCGGATTGTTACCAATTTCTTGTATTTTCGTAAAATGGGTAATTATTTTCTAAAGAAAAATTATTTCTATTTTATATGTTTGGTGCGCACTCAAGGGTTCCTTAAGAAAATATGGAAAGAGCTTATTGAATTGTATACGTTCTGAAGATAATACAACCTTTGTTCGATTATTGTTATGAAGGTTGATGGAGAGTATATTTGTACGCACAATTTTATGAATATTGCAGTGCACTAGTGAATTTTACTATGGTAGGTAGTTCAGGAGGTTATTTGGTTAAGCATGTATACACAGAACGTGAATACAGAATGTCAATGAAGCTGATCAGTGCTTGTTTCCTTTAGGAGTTCAGAATCTTGTTTGATCTATTGACTGAGTTGATTTCACTAGATTTCACCATATAGATTGAACAACATTTAGTTGGTTCGGCAGTAACTTTAATACTTTTTCAGTGGCAAGGGTTTTTTCATTACTGATCTCGTTAGGTTTCATATCTCTTTCCACTTCGGTGCGCTGCTAGATTATATTATATCAAATAAAAAGAGGAATATTCTTAGGTGCAGATTGTGGGCTAATTTGGGAACAAATGGAATTGGTTTTTGCTGTTTATCCGTTTGTGCACGGTTACCTTTATGCACGTGATTGAGGTAATTCCACTTAATTAATGTGTGTTAGTTTCTTAAAATTCTTGAAATATGCACTTGTACATACTATCTCCTAGCTAATTCAGGAATTTACGCCTGCATTTCATGGAGAGTACGTTGACAACTTTATTTATTTAAGAAATTTCCAATCTGGGTTACTGTTATGAAATTTTACTGGTTGACAATAAAAGTATAGTATCTAATAGGATGATACCATTGAAATTATCCTTCACTTCTATCCTGATGTATGTATTCTTGTATTTTGCAGACCTGGACTTTTTGTTCCACATGTTCTTCCTTGCTCGATACTGCAAGCTTCTTGAAGAGAACTCCTTCCGGGGAAGGACAGCAGATTTCTTCTACATGATCTTATTTGGCGCCTCTGTTTTGACTGGCACTGTTCTTATCGGGGGGATGATTCCTTACGTTTCAGAGTCATTTGCAAAGATTATATTCCTTAGCAATTCACTCACATTCATGATGGTTAGTTTGCCTAAAAGAATAGAACTCAGCTCGTAATTAACAATTTAACTGAAGAATATTGTACCTTTTTTCTGATCCTCATTTTTCTCATTGTAGGTTTATGTTTGGAGCAAGCAGAACCCATACATCCATATGAGCTTCTTGGGCCTATTCACTTTCACAGCAGGTTATCTTCCATGGGTATGCGATTTCTCTTTCATCTACCGGTTTTCAGATTCTGCTGTATTCTCCTTTTCAAATGTTTAACATATATGTTCATAAATTTTGCTCTGTCAAATCACTTTTTATTCACGTGTAATCATCTGGACTTAGTAAATATGCACACGACTCTCGCCTCCCCCCAACAAAAATAAAACCTGTAACAAAATTCTGAAAAAATAAAATAAAAAAAATCTGAAAAGTGAATTTACTTGTCATGTGTCGCACTATTTCTCGGGTGTAGCTGCTCATGTAGGTTTTTTTTTTCGCATTCTGATGATAGCACGTGAACTAGATTTTATTCTTTTTCTGCAGGTTCTTCTGGGGTTCTCTGTCCTTGTTGGTGCTAGTCCTTGGGTTGACCTGTTGGTACGTCAATACATATGCTAATATGATTCTTGAGTAAAGATTTGATCATCTTGACTGTTTGAGTGGAGGCTTTAATCTTGTCTGAGATATATATAGTCATTAATTGTGGACTTTGCATGTTTTCATCTGTACATAAAAGACCTCAGTTACCTTATTTATAAAATCCTTATTTCACTGTGTACATCATTTAGGTTTAGTTACTGTGCATCACTGCTTTCTCTCATCTTGGTTGGGCAACTGAATACTTTTCGGTTATGTGGCAGTTCTTATTCTCCTGTTCTTGAAGTGCCATGACACTGTGTGCTTGTTTGGGAAAGCTTAAAAGTTGATGTCAAAGTAAACAATTATTTTAACCACGCATTTCACGGAACCCATAAGTTTTAACAACTTTTCAACCACACATTTCATCAACTTTTATCAAAATCCGCTACAACTTTTATCAAAAGCTTTAACAATCGACCCCTGATTTTTTCTTCTAAATTGTTGACTTTCAATTTTCATGAAGCAAATTCAGGCAGTTTTAGGAACTCTGATCTATTTTTAACATTTCCTTTTATATGGTATATACTTCACACTCACCGTGCAGATATCACATTTATATGATAAAAATTTATTCCGTTGTTCTTATAGGCATCTTTAAAAGGTTCGTAGATCATCCATACTGTGCATGCTTGTTACCGAGGTTGCTTCAAAGGATTCATCTTTGTGATTTTGAGGCAACTCCTCAAGTCCTAGCTCTTTAAGCTTTTGTTTTTGTGTGTGTATGTGTCCCCTCATCTTTTTCCTCGCATGTTTCTATGAATTTAAGGTATTACTTTATAACTTACAAAGAAAATTTTGTAACTTTGGTTCAGGGAATGATAGCTGGCCATGCCTACTATTTTCTTGAAGATGTATACCCACGAATGACAGGTCGACGTCCCCTGAGAACACCGTCTTTAATCAAATCATTGTTTGCAGAAGAGCCTGTTGTAGCAGTTCGGCCCGCAGAGGTGCGATTTGCTCCTCCACCAGTCGAAGATGTTCAACAGAATTGATCAGGTCTCTGGGCTAGTGGACGATGGCCTATGTTTAAATCTGCATCAAGATTCGTTGGTAAGGCACATCAAGGAGTATTTATGACAATACTTCATCCGAGTTATTGTCATTTTATCTCTCTCCATCAGCTCAACAAGTTCCGCAGCAACTGCATGAAGATGCATCATGTAATCTAAACTTATGCGAGATACTCAGTTTTTGGTACTGGAAATTTTCGTGCTTTCGTTTTTAGTTAGACTTTTGTTGGATTAATAGATTGAAACGTAGTTTTTACGCATGGGATATTTCTCAAAATTTATATGTTGATATAATTTCCCCTTTGAATTGATAATCGTCTTGTGGGGGATTGAAGCGCTCTGTATAAAATTTTAATCATTATACTATCGAGTATGGTTTAATCGTTGATTTGCTCTCGGCTATGTGCTTTTTAGATGTTCCAATGTTACTTTTTTTAAATAACGAAGAAGCTACAAGTAACAAAATTAAAAATATCATGGTATTCAAATAAGCAAAAGAAGTGGTAGTCCACAATTTTTTTGAATTTGTGTCCAAAATTTAAATAATAAAGTAAGCAAACTATTGTACTTGAAATTGACATGCCCAATGTTATAAATCGATTTTACATGAAAATTGGACTTACTAGATGCCATGTTGATATGATGTTCCATTTTTTGAGAAAAAAAGAAAAACGAAATTCCGTCCCTGCATTCATTTGCATGCAACTGTGTAATCCCCATCTACCATACACCAATTCATTCAAGTTAAGAAACTTTGTGGGGGATTGGGGTATCAGGGGGATTGTGGAGATATGGGGAATGGAGAGAACAAGACTATCACAAGAGTTGATTGGTTAAGTCGGGATTGTAGATGACCGTCGATAATAATCTAAATATATATATATATATATATATAGTCGTGAGGTGACAAACTGACACATGGTTTAAATACGCTAACATGTGATTTTTTCATTTAAATATGCACACATCTCAAATAGCAAAGCGTGTGAAAATTACATGCCCTTTTTAATGTATATGAACATTGGCAAATAAAGTTTAAAGCGGTATAATTTAATAATCATGTTATGTGTTCATGGGTGTACACGTAGAGAGTGACATAATGAGAGCGGGCTGAGATCCATGCTAAAGTATCGTGGGCCCCACCTCACTCGCATTATGTCATCCTCTATGTGTATACCCATGTACACATAGGTTAATCTCTAATTTAAATAGGTTGAGGATTTACTTGAGCAATGCTGATAAATTGGGGGTATTAATGAAATTTCAGCATATCCACTGTATTCTCTTCATCTATCTAAACCCTAAATACCCAAATCCCAAACTCTAAAACCTCTCTGTTAACCAACAAAAACACCAGAATTTGGAAAACCCAGTGATAATTCAATGGCGTTTCGCAATAAACTCTGTCAATTTTTACTTCAACGCCACCGGTTCTTCTCCAGCTCAATTCTGAATCCCGATTCCAAAACCCCACTCACCAGTAAAGAGAAATCGCGAGCCGCGCTTTCCCTCCTCCGGTTCGAGAAGAACCCGGAACGCATTCTTGAAATCTGTAGAGCCGCAGCCCTAACTCCCGAGTCACATTTGGACCGGATCGCCTACTCCAAAGCCATTACGAAGTTGAAAGAATCTCAATATTACGAGGGCATAAGAGAATTCATAAATGAGTCCATTACTCGATCTGATTTGAGATCTGAACGATTTGTTTCGCATTTTGTTGTTTTGTATGGCCAGGCTGGTCTAGTGAATGATGCTATTAAGTTGTTTGATGAAATGCCTGAGATGGGGATTGAGAGGACTGTGAAGACATTGAACTCGATTTTGTTTTCTTGCATTATGGCGAAGGATTACGGGGAAATGAAGAGGATTTTCTCCGAGTTTCCGAGGAAATATGGGATTGAACCGGATTTGGACACGTATAATACGGTTTTGAAGGGGTTCTGTGAGTCTGGTAGTGCGAATTCAGCGCACTCTATATTGGCTGAGATGGAGAGGAAAAGGATAAAGCCGAATGGGACCACTTATGCAACTGTGATTGCAGGGTTTTATAAGGAGGAGAAGTTTAGTGATGTTGGGAAAGTACTGGAGTTGATGAAAAAGAATGGCGTGGCACCTGGGATCAGTATTTACAATGTTAGGATTCATAGCTTGTGTAAGCTCAATAGGTCGTATGAGGCGAAGGCATTATTGGATGGGATTTTGTCGAGCGGTATGAAGCCAAATTCTGTGACATATGGTCATTTGATTTATGGGTTTAGCAAAGAAGGCAATTTGGAGGAGGCAAAGAGTTTGTTTAAGGTGATGGAAAGTCGAGGTTTGAAGCCAGACGCTGAATGTTATTTTACACTGGTTTATTACTTGTGTAAAGGAGGAGAATTTGAGGCTGCCCTGGACATCTGTAAGGTATGTATGGCAAAGGGTTGGGTCCCTAATATTACTACCATGAAGATGCTTGTAGATGGTCTGGTGAGCATTTCGAAGGTTGATGATGCGAGGGAAATTATTGGACAAGTGAAGGAGAAGTTCTCGAGGAATGCTGATGCGTGGAGCGAAATTGAGGAGGGATTACCTAAGTAGATTGCTGAGCTTGGTAACACTATTTTTTTGTTATCTGCTGTTATATTCATAATAAATATTTAAAAACTAGAGGATCATTTGTGTATGCTAGTGGCCTACTTAGGAACTGTTGCTACTGTCCTTAATGTTTTTCTAATGAATTTGATGATTTGGTTTAATTGCTCTGATACCCCTTCTGGAATATTGCCTCATCACTGAACCCGGCTTTATTGTATACAACGTAGTTAATGTCAGACTTGATTTTTTTGCCTCCTTTTGCAAAGTTATTAGTTGTTTTTGTTGCTTAGGATATAATTTGCTTGCAAAAATATGATCTTTTCATACGAGGGACTGCTGCTGCTCTGGATCTAGAATTAGACATGAGGGAGCAATTACAAGCTCAGTAGTGTAGGATTCAGGTTTCTACCTGCAGACGAGATCAGTGGCGGATCCAGCACCTGGCCAGCCCCCGCGGCCGCCCGTGCTGGATCCGCCGAAATGACTTCAGGAATCAGGACCGCCGAGTTTGCAGTTGCAGACTTGCCTGGGAAAGAGATGATGACCAGCCATGCTAATGTTTTTTTTTGTTGGGTTGATGAGTGATGAAATTGACATGGGCTTTTTTTTTTGTTTAAAAACATTAGTCCCCTGGGCCCTTGCCCGACCAAATCAAGGACAATGAATCATGGTCCATAATCCATTGTATTTCATATGTATTTCCCCTAAATCAACAATCCAAATCCAACTCTTTCCAATCAGATTCCAAATCGGGAACTGAAGCTGAAACCGCAAACCCTACCCTTCCTAAATTTCTAATTCCATGATTTCCATTCGAAATCGAAGGCCGAAGCAGAGGCAGCACCGCAAGCCGCAACAGCTGCTACTACCGACGCGATGACTCCATGGGTGACGACGGGCAAGGCCGTGAGGACAAGGAGAAAGTCGCCGACGCCGCCAACGGCATGTAACTTCCCTTACTGCCTTAAAGTTACTCTTTCTCTCTTGTTTGTTTTGGTTTTGTTTTTGTTCTATTTTGTTGGCCACTTCTGTTTGGATTGTTGAATGTATATTGTCTGTAAATTGTGTTATTTGAATTGATTTGGGAATTTATATTTAGGAAATTAGGATAAGCGGAAAAAATTAATTGAGAAGAGAAGTTGGGCCAAATTTTTTTTTCTAAGATAGTGAAATCAATTATTTTCATAAAACTTGAAAATGAGGCAATATTACATCGTTTTTAAAATATAAGACCTGTAAAATGCAGTTGTATAAGTTTGTAAGGTTGTATGGTATATTTTTATTTATTTTTTTAATATTTTGAGTTGTATTGAATTATATTTTTATATGTATATAATTTTTATGTTTTAGTGCATTTACTTATATATTAAATAACTTTTAATATTATTTAATCGAATTTTAATAAACAATCGGGCTATTACGATCGTTGATTGTCAACGGTCAACATTCTTCGCCCTAGCTGAATTCAAAAGCTGGATTCGCCCCTGGACGAGATCATTAGAGATTTCATTAGCACACTAGCATGCTTTGACAATTAAGAATAGGCCGTGTAGAGGTACTCAAATTGGATTGTCGATCGATTTTTGTATTGACCATAACACTTATTACTTGGACACCAAAGAAGAAACACGTAAACTTATCAATAAGTGCCTGCCCGAACCACGTGCCACCATGAGCACGATGAAAAGGGATATCTCTACTGACGTGCCTTTATTAAACAATTTGGTGCTTTTAAGTCTAAGTTGCATCTGCACATGCTAAGCCATTGACGAGCAAAACTTTCTGGTAAAATTTGCCCAACATGCAATAGGCGATCGTCATTTTACATTAAATTCGGTTGAAAAATATTATTAGATAGGGTAGAAACTGCTGATTTTATTGAAAGGGAAAGGCCCAAAATTTCAAAATAAAGAAAGTACAGTGCCTTGCGTTCTAAACTAGGGCATTGGGCAGTAGGTACAAATTAATTCATTATTACATGTTGGCTCATTCTTAAAAATTAAAATAAAGATTCAGATTTCAATCGTGTCCGGGTGCCAACTTGTAGGATTTGACCGACGAGTCATGCTACACGTACAAAGTTAGGTTACAAAATTGGTTTATAAAATACGTGTTGATAACATCTTGGTCAATAATTTAAAAAATTGTTTTTAAAATCAATGACTTAGATCTTATCCTAAAAATAATAGTTTTGGTACACATAGCAACTTCCATATTTTATACAAAATGATTTTATTTAGAGATTGTGCAATTAAAAAATACATTAAACTCTTGTTTGGTGAATATTAAAAATCAGATTTTTAGTAAATTCTAATAAAAGTTGATAAAATGTATGATTGAGAAGTTGTCGATCTCATAAAATATGTGATTAAAATTAATCATTCACTACCAAACATGAACTAAGGGTTCGTTTGATTGCAAATGTGAAAAATAGGTGGAAAGAAAATATTTTACATATAATTGATTTGCTTAAAAATTGTTTTACTGAGAATTGTAATTAATTGTATTTGATTGATATAATTTTTCATAGAAAATATTGAAAGTTTGGTGTCAATTTGATTTCGTTCTTTGTGGAAATTATCCATTAAAGTGATAATTTTTTTCTATTATTGTGTCTAGAATTTGTTCCAATTACAAAAAAAAAAAAATTGAAAAAAAATATCATACCGAATATCATTTCGTTTGACTTTATTTTGCATGAAAATTGTCAATAAAAGTGATAAGTTTTTTTGCACCATTGTATCGTGACTTTTTTCCAATTGCAAGGAAAAAAAATCAGGAAATTTATCAAGAATTTATTTTCTTCAAAAAAGTGAAAAATTTGAAAAGTTGAAAAACATTTTCCCGAAAAAATCTTGCTTATAAAATACTAAAAAAGTTGAAAAAATAAAAAATATTTTTCATAAAAAATTCTGCACATCAAACGAAGTCTAATTTTATTTATTAAAAACAAGGCAAAGGGGTCTAAATTTCTTTTCTTAAATAAAACTCCGGTGAGGACACGTGTATAAAAGTGATTGGGCCAACTCTTAATTGTTAGATATGAAAATAATTTCTCGATTAAACCCCTCACGCAACCTCTGTCCACAACCTTCTCTCTCTCTGGCCTCTGCAACACTCTTCGCATTATTCAAAGTTGCGTCATCCATTCTCCGTAAGCAATCCTCGTCGGTGTACTTGCCCCTGTATATATATGTATATTGTGTATTTTTAGGATTTTATTCATTTGATTGATTTTCTTGATTTACAGTGCTATCGACCGTTTGAGGTGGGTTTTTTATTCTGTACGCGTTTATCTGTATAAGTCGCTATGGATTTGTATTGTATAAAATATAAATCTTGAAACGAGGTTTATTATAGCTTGATTCAAATTAATGAAGCTAGGGCCTTTTCGCTTCGGGATTTCCTTATTACTGATATTTCTAAGAAAAGAAATAAAATGCTTATTTCCGTTCAAGATCTTGGGTTATGGTGAAGGTCGTATGTATCTGTGTGTCTTGGGGTTTTCATATATTGTGGCTGATTTACATTAGGAATTTTATATTGGGTTTTTGTTTTTGCTTGTAATTATACTGTGTCGATCTCTTAATTATGAGATTATTTAAATTACGTGCTAATTATTGTTTTTGTTGAGATTCTTGAAGCAGTTATCGAAATTTTGCTTACATCAGAGTTATATGTATTCGGTTGTATTTCTTTTTATTGTTATTTCTGTGAATAGAGACCTACATTTAGTTTTAGTGCTCTGGATCTGATAAATTTCATGTTTTGATTGTTGTCCAGTAAGGAAGATTTGATTCTCTTTGCGCGTGACCCGTTCTCTTCTCCAATCCCATTTTCTTAAAACTTAGATTTATAAAAATGGAGGTTAAGCTATGGAATGACAAGCGCGAAAGGGAGATGTACGATAGTTTTGCCGACCTTTTTGCAATTATAAAGGCCACAGAGAAACTCGAGAAGGCTTACGTTCGTGACATTATTTCACCTATAGAGTATGAAACTGAATGCCAGAAACTAATTACCCATTTCAAAACCCTGTCTTCCACAGTGAAAGATATTGTCCCGAGCATTGAGCGGTTTCATGACACTTATAAGATGGATTGCCCGGCTGCTCTAAACCGTCTTGTGACATCTGGGGTTCCAGCCACAATTGAGCATCGGGTGGCTGCAGCCATGTCGTCTACCACCTCTGCCTCTATTGTGGCTGAATGTGTGCAAAACTTTATCACGGCTATGGATTCGTTAAAATTGAACATGGTTGCTGTTGATCAGGTCCATCCATTGTTGTCTGATTTGTCAGCTTCCCTCAATAAGCTCACCATATTGCCTCCTGATTTTGAAGGGAAGACGAAGATGAGGGAATGGATCGCTAGGCTCTCGAAAATGGGTGCTGCTGATGAGCTGACTGAGCAGCAAGCTCGGCAGCTACACTTTGACTTGGAATCATCTTACAACTCTTTTATGGCGGCATTGCCTACTGCCGGGGCTTAGTTCATGGTTCTCGGGTAGCTACACTTTGACTTGGAATCGTCTTAGAACTCTTTTATAGCGGGGTTGCCCACTGCTGAGACAGTTCTTTGGTTCTCGGCAAGGCTGTAAATAAATGGGTATATTTGTTTCTGTTAACGAATTCCAAATATTTCTAGCAATCAGTTGGAAGGAAATTTATTTCTCTTCTACTTCTCATATGCTTGAGAAGGAGGGATATTTGCTAATGTGATCAATATCTCTGTTTTATCTGTAAAGTGCTGTCTCATGTTATGGAAATTAATTGTGTTGAAGAAACATTGGAACACATTCATGATTCAGTATAACTATATTTGTGGGTAATTGTATACCTCCCATGTTTAAGATTATTTAGCTGTCATTTGTTGTATTCTCCCGGTTAATTTTGCCGGTCTTTAAAGGTAGACTGTAGACGTAATTCTTTTTTTCTGCATCTTGTAGTTATGTCCGTAATTTGGCTTGTTGAGAAACAAACAACTCTTTATTATCATGAGAATGAACTCTAGAGTCCGTTTGGTAGGAATTAAAATCAGATTAAAATTGAAAAATTAGTCGTTATTGTTAACTTTTATTAGACGAGTGAGATTCAATAATAGTCATATTTTCAATTTTAATCTCTACCAAACAAGGCCCTAGTCTTAGGGCCTTGGATATCTCATTATTTAAGCCATGTTTGATAATCAATATTTCAAAACTCTTTAATTTTCACTCATTTCAACCACATATTTATACGATAAAATATTCTGCATGTAACCCATTTTTTTTTCTATTTTTTAATCATACATTCTGTTATGTGTCTAATCCGACCCTACACCTCGTTCGCCACGTGTCAGCATAACGGCACGTGCCATACCACGTGTCTACCGAGGTGATTGTGCTTGGGACAAGTCGATCACACTAGGGGCGAGGAACCGAACTCATATGCGACACACCACTGATGCAAAGGCCCGCACTCCATGTCTACAACGCCACTCCTACCCCACCCCCAACAAAGATCCCTAACACGGATGTCTTCTCAAAGTCAAATCACTGACTGATGGGACACATGGCAGGACCTAAACGGTCAATTCGATCAGAGGCATTCAATGCCAGCCAACCTATGGAGAGACATGCTGATGCCTAGGATGGGACAAGCCATGATGATCTGATTACACGTGTCTCCCCATCCAACGTCCTTCCTCTCCCACACTTAGTATAAATACAACACCCTTGCACTTGAAGAGGGGATTGGATTTTCAATTTGTAGGACAGCATAATACAAAACTTGGTATCGTCCTCTTTCCCTCGCATATTAGCACCCCCATAAAAATATATATTTGCCAACTTCCGCCCAGCCCGTACTCTGTCACCGATGAACCCCGTATCGATTGATTCTTATACTGGCTTGATCGTCGAAGTGCTCGCGGCCGCTTCCACCCCCACCGGAAAAGGCCACGAGTGACTGACGGTGTGTTGCCACGCGCAGGAAGGAGTATACCCGAAGACTTATTCTGTTGGCCACGTGTTGGAGCCATTTTTCGAGGTCAATACATTCTCTAAAAATTCACTATTCAAAACTCAATTTTCTCAAAATAATAGCCATCAAACATGTCTTAAATTGAGTTGATAATTTGTAAGTTTACATTTTCACTTATTTTCAACTATATATTTATATGATAAAATATTTTGCATGTAAATTCATTTTTTTTCTATTTTTTAACTATACATTCTCTAAAAAATCACTATTCAAAACTCGATTTTCTCAAATTAATAGCCATCAGGGGCTAAATTGAGTTGATAATTCGTAAGTTGAAGAGCGCAGATTGTTTTTGTTGAATATTGGTCAATTTCTTCTCTGTTCTTGATATTTAAAAGGCTGCATTTGATAGTATGTTGAGACTGCATCTTCGGTCACAAAATAAATTTTGTAATTCGTATTAATGTTCCATTTCTTCTCAATGACTTGTTTTGTTTGACGTATTTTGACATTCTTCAGCATTTTCCAATTTGACTTGTATTTATGATCAATGTACAAAATAAGGAAGCTAAAAAGGTAGATGTGTCTCTGGCAGATTACACCGGGCTCGTTTGATAAGAATTCTGCTTTTTTACTTCTGCTTCTTGTACGTGAGTTTCTTGAGAAAAGTATCTCAGATTTGACTAAACACTTACAAAAAATTATGCAAATACAATCAAAAGCAATTTTTTAACCTCATAAGTAGCTTAAGAAGTCTGGCCAAACGATCCGATTCTCAGCTTAGAAGCTTTTGGTAGTTTGCATATAAATATATACGTTTTACACTCTCTCTCGGAAAACATGAAAGTAGCATTTGAACATTGATTTTTATCAAGTTGTTCGATTTTGCCTATCTATAGTTTCATGCCCATGAGAACCACGTGCCAAGCATTTGGGAGAATGTATACTGATTGTTGTGTTGGTTTGAAGTCGTCTTCCGACTGTTCAATGATCTCAACTTCAAATGAGAGGAGCTTGTCGAAATGAGGGTGGTTTTTTTTTGCTTTTTTCTAAGCGATTTGGCGAAGTGTGAACCAATGGTGGTACACTACTTCCCTAGAATGTTTTTGTATTGCAATCTCAAATTCTTTGATGGAGACTTTGTACTTTCACATTTATGGAATCGTTTTAAACTGTGTTTCAGACTTTTACAGGCTTAATTATTTGAGTTGGTACGATGTTGTACTACTGCAGTAGAGAGCCCTTTGAGGTTTTGTGTTGGACAGAATCATGCTGAATGTACATTCCATGGTATACATCTTTTTCGACACAGTGTGAGAATTCAAAACGTGTTGGGTAGGAAAGTGTGTTTTCCATTCAAGCGCAGACACGTGGCACTATGCAAAAAATGATGTAAAGCAAAATGTACATGTAGCATAATTGATGTTGTACACAGTTTACATAATTTGTTTTGATCACTATGTGAGGAACATTTTATCTCGTCTTTGGCTTACCCGTACAACAATTGCACACATTTTCTTGATCTTGCTAAAATTGAAATTTGAGTTTTTGACTTGCATAAGACGATTTGACGGCTTTACAGGAGTCAATTTCATCGATGATCGATAAGCTATATTTGCAACAATGGTTTAAGAGAATGAACTTTTAGTCTTGACAAGAACATCTTCAAAAATCGATTTTCATGTACTCCATAAGGATCATCAAAGGAGTCCTCAAAGACTCCGTCGGAAATACAAATAATGTTAATAAAGATTCAATGAATGAGAAAATAGAAATAAAAGAAAAAGGAGAAAAGGACATAGAAAGAAAGAGGATAAGGTAAAAAAAATTATATATATATATATATACACAATGTATTTGAGGGTAAAAATTGGTAAACATGGATGATTTTGGAGTAAAAAAATAAAAAATTAAATTAAAGGCATGTTCGGTAGATATTAAAATCGGATTAAAATTGAAAATTTAGTCGTTATTGTTGACTTTTATTAGACGAGTGGGACCCAGTTATATTTTCAATTTTAATTGAATTTTAAGTACGATCGAACACACTCTAAATATGAAGTGAAAAATAAAAGACGAAAATCTGCATCAACCCCAATTATCCTTTCATTTTGTAATTTGACTTCAATTTTATTTAACTATAAATAATATATACTCGTATTTTCATCTAAAACAACATAAAAAGGGATTTTCTAATAGACAAATCATATAAACTAGACATGCCTAAAAAGAAACCAACGTTAGGTTACGAGTACAATAAAAGCAAGTGTCTGAGACTACAGAGTTAACATGTCGCGACTAAAGGTTGAGGATTAATGTGCTACATAAGTCATAAATGGAAGGTTGAAAGCAAAAGCTATTATCTTAATTAAGTACATTAGTTTTAATTAGTTTTTAACATAAAAATAATGCAAATAGTAAGCATTATCGATAAAATGAAAATAAAAATAAAAATATGAAGACAAAATGAGAAAGAAAAATAGACATATATTTTTAATTAGATCATTTTACTTTAAAAAAATTGCAGTTACGATACTAAACATTTCGCTTTTATACAGACTTGACCCAAACTTTTTACTTTGTGACACCAATGGTATCAAACCTTTCAAAAATTTGCACTTGGAGTCCAAATAGATGAAAACCGTTAGTTTGGCTGTTAATTGATTAGAGAATTGACATTAACCATAATTTTGACTAATTATAAAAAGATAAAATTGCAATTTTACATTTCTCAAATAATTTTTTTTTTTTAAAAACAAAAATCAAACACAAAAACACCCCACACATCCCCTTCTTCCCCACTCTTATCCCAAAACCACTAACAACTAGGGGTGGGCAAACCCGACCCGACCCATCCAAACCGTCCAAACCGGACCAACCCGACAGGTTTAAGTTGGTTTTTTTATTATTTTTACACGGGTTGGGTGGGTTGGTTGTGGAGGCGGGTTGGGTCGGGTTATGAGTTAACTCATGAAAGCCGAATAAACCCGCCCAACACGACTCGCATACTTTTAAAAAATAAAAAAATAAAGAAGTAACTTCTTGTTTTTGTTCATTTAGTGAAGAATTTTGTCTTTTTATCGATTGATAACACTAGAATTAAAGGTCAAACTAAGATGTACATAGAAAGTTGACGATGTTTCTAATAGGTTTACCATTGTATTCCTGCACTCAATCATTCTGCCTCTAAGAATATGTATTCTCTGATCATGCTGGTGTTTTATTCCTTGTTGGAACAACAAAATATGACCTATGCACTTATAACCTTTATAAGATGTCTCGTAGATATGTTTATTTATATTTCTTTGATTATATATTTGCCATTATATTGTGGAGTTATACAAACGAAATTATCCATATTTTTTTGCCTTTATTATTAATTTTGTTATTGAAAGGAAGATATTTGATGAAGTACTACAATTTGGGTTTAGATTGATGTAAAATTATAAAAGAAAGTGTTACAGCCCGACCAACCCAACCTAAATAATAAGGCTTATTTTAATTTTGGTTGACAAGTCGTCACAACCCGACCAACCGAGTTGAGTTTCAACATTTACATGGGTTGGGTTTAATTTTAATCAAATCGATCACGTTGGGTTGTGTTTGGGTTGAAGCAAAAACTGACCCAACTCAACTCATGTCCACCCCTAACAACAACGCTGGCATGGGCGCTACTGTCACCCATCCCACTACGGCTCCTTCCATTACCACTTCTCGCTGTAAAAAATATTAAGATTTGCTTACCCATTACCAAAATCGTCGACGCCCACCAAGTATCACTGCTACCAAAATTGCCACTGACAGCAACCTTCAATAACTGTGGCGTTTAGGTTTCTCTGTTTTTGTGATTGGGTGGACAATGGTAGCATTAAAACCCATGAATCTTTTGCATTGATGAACAACGTTAAATATGCTAAACGATAAGTAGAAGTCTGTAGAATAAATCAATGAAAAAAGGAAGAAAAAGAGCAACAAACGAAAATCGATTAGACCATGTTGCCTAGCAACGACTGTGATGAAAATAGTCGTGGGTTGCATCAAATTGTTGTCATTTCCATCTTTGTACAATGTCATTTCCATCTTTGGGCAATGTCACTTGAATCGATTGAAAATGGAGCGGGATTGAATATTGTGGAGTTGATTGCTTTGGTCGTAGACGATTTTGGTGTTTTTGACCTTGTTCCCCACAAAATATTTGTCAAAATTATGGTCAATGTTAATTCTCTGGTCTATTAATTGTCAAACTAATGGTTATTTTTAAATATTTGGAATTGTGGGTGCTGGAAGTCCAATATTGACGGATCAAGAGGGGGTGAATTGATTTTAATTTTTTTCGTTAACTACTCAAGTTTTTAATCTAATGATCACACAAATGATAAAGAAATTAACTAAACACAAGTAGGTACATAGATGAAATGATATAAGCTTGCACAAAGTAAGACGTTAAATAAGAGGGTTAGAGAGTGCAAATGATATAATATGGATGTTCGATCCAAAGCAATGATCTACGTCTCTCGTTACTAAGCTCTCTGTCACGAGCAATGTCTTTTTCACTATGTTGATTGACTTGTGGTGTAATCCGACCCTTTACAATGCTTCCGGTGACTTATAACCAAGGAGCGCCGATCATTTTACAAAGTTGAGTTTTCTGGGACATTAACACAACCTACGAATCAAAATGAATTTATAAGTGAAATCTTCTTTTCTTATTGAATGATAGATTCAAATTTGATAACAAGAAGAGAATATGCAAACACTGCAATAAATGGCAATGATTGTAGCTCAAAGTGTTGGATTGAAAAACTTTTTGAAGAACTAAAGATTTTCACAAAAATTAATCGCTCAAAAGTTTTTCAAGATTTAAATGCTTTTGATCTTTAAGGATAGAAATTGAGGTAGTAATGATCAATAAAAGCTTCAATTTAATGCACAAGAAAAGTTATTGTCAATGAAAAGTGAATGAGGTATTTATAGCATTCAAACCGACCAAAACTCTGTCCATTCGGACGCCCGGATCGTGTAATCAACTAGCCATTTGAAGATGTCAGAACGATCATAAAAAGCTGTTGGGGGTCATTCGAACGTTTAGATGGGAATTTTGCCCCCGAACATTTTCTTGCGTAATTTTTCATTTGATGTATTTTCTTGAAGTACTTTCTCACGTATTATTTTCAAGGCAAGTGACTCGATAAAGATTTTATGCAATCATTTGATTTTTAAAATAATTTTTCTTATGTATTAAAATTTACTTTGAGCTCTTAGTGATAATTTGCCAAGTGTTGAAGTATTTTACTTTTACATGAATGTGAAACATCTAAGTACAATTTTTTGAACATCTTGGCGTGCATTGCTTGATCGTTCATCGACTTTTGTCTCGATTCTTGTTGAGGTTACTTTTTGCGGGTCTTTCAATATTGTTCTTCATACCCTCGATTTTTCATGTCGATCTTCATACGCAAATTACTTGACCCTGAACTTCGTGTCATTGACTTTATGCAATAATCGCTATAGACACTTGAAATCAATTTGTTAGAGATAAACACAATTTGTTTGTGATAATCAAAACAAGATGTCAACCATGGGTCAATAATTTTCCTCTTTTTGATTATGACAAACAAGAGATAATTTGTAATATAAGTATCGAACAAATGTTATATGTTCCCCCTATCAATATGTCGTGATAAAATGAATGTTCTCCCTATCGATATGACATATGTTTGATGTACATAATTATTCATAATTATCATTGTATCTTCCCCCCTTTGACATAAGCAAAAAGATCTAAATGGAAACGCAAGCAATATACAAGGCAAGTAATGTAAAGAGCAAAGTAATCAATTATCAAACGACATTATACTAGTCAAACCATATGAGTCCACATACATAAGAAGAGATAAAAATAAACAACATGTAAAAGACTAGACGAGCTAAGGTGCCGAAGGCGATGGTGGCGGCGGAAAGCGAGCATCGATGGCAGCAAAGAAAGAATCTTGTCGATCCTAGAGGGCAGTTTGCTATTCATGAAGCTGAAGTAGCAGACTCCCAAAGCCATCGACGGCGGCAGTGAGAAAATCGATGCACCCGTGAAGTAGGTTGAATTGTTCTTCTATGAAGGAATGATTAGTGGATGGATGGGGTGCACGGGATGCAGGAATGTCAGCAGGAGGGATATGAGCATCTTCAAGGTCATCTTCAGATTCGTCCTCATAAGGTAGAGTCTAGGAGCCGGAGGTAACATCAAATCCCTTAGTTCTAGCCACCCATTGCCCATGATCCTTAACTATTCTCATTTGCTTGAGGGTTTGGATGTTATTGACATCGGTCTCAAGTGGAACGTCGAAATGTCAAAAAAATTTAGTTAGAAGCACCCCGTAAGGTAGTGATTTTGTGTGTCGTGATGCATGCACAATATTCATAACTCCTATAGCAATGGTAGGGAAATCTAATTTTCGCCCAACCAATATAGAATCCAAAACAAAAAGATCGAAGTTACTCACTTCGTCTCGATGACCTTTGCGTGGAAGAACGATGTTGAAAATAATATTTTGTAAAATTTTACATGGTAGACTTAATTGGTTGGCGTTAATTTTAGTGATATTTTCAAAAAATTCCTGATCACCGGACGATATGCCTCGGAGGGGTTATATCCCTCGTAAGTGAGAATTTGTAGGTCACATGGTTGAAGTTCGAGAATCTCACGAATGGGTGCTTTTATGATTTTGATGCGAATGTTTTTAAGAAAACAAGTGATTATATCGGAACGTGGTTCAAATTGCATGTTCATGTAGAAATATTTCATGAGGCGTGGGTACGCGTTTTCCTCCAAAGTACACACGGGTACCCGTCCAATTTTCTCAAAATATTGTTCAATATGAAATGCGGGAGCTTCAATAGAAAATTCAGCGTCCGAAAAGCTAAGTAAATCAATGTGAGTGTTTTTCGGATACCAGAGTCCTAATGTTTAAGTCCCACTAAGATATCTAAAAATTCTTTTCACAACTTTAAGATTGGATTCTTTAGGATTTGATTGAAAACGAGCACATAGGCATACACTAAACATGTTGTCAAGCCTACTTGCATTTAAGTAAAGAAGGGATTCGATCATACCTCGATATTTGGTAACGTTAACGGAGCTCATTGATCATCTTTGTCAAGCTTTGAAAGATGTGTGTTGATCGCGAAAAATGGTCCAACTGAAGATGAAGATTCCAAGTCTTTCTTGATTTGTAATATGATTATATTTATGATAAAAATGGGTCGGCTGGGTGAGTGAGTTTTTAAGTAGAGAGAATGCCCAAGTTTTCTTTGAATGTATAAACTTGCATCATCCTCCAAATGGTGTTAAGTGTGTTTTTATAGTAGAGGATGATGGTTAATAGCCGTTAGATGAGGGGGCTTGTGACTTCATCCACACAACCGGAGCCTCTGTCATAGTCATCAATCAATAATTCATAGGCCACTTTGCATTTAATGCTGTGACGGTTTGGCGGCTCTAGGCCTGATATGTAAGATTAGACTTGACTTGTTTGATTTGATTGGAGCTACATGTCCAGTGAGTTGTCACATTATCCACTTGATACAAGATCTTCATCAACTCTTTGTGGGGCGTCGGACAGCAGAGGTTCGGCCCATAGGGTTCGGCCAATAGAAGGTCGACCGATTCGTCACATGAGTGGAATGATATTATAGGATCAGATCTCCCATCTCTATGCTACATGTGACTTTGTCCGTTTGCCAAGTGGCATATTTGTTTATATGAGTAACAATGTGCTCATAGTAGTGCTAATAGATTTTAAATCATTCATTTCAAACTTCTTCGACATATCTAATATTTACTTACTTTGATTTATGAATATGCCACGACATGATTGCTTAATTTGAAGTCTAAGAAAGAACTTAGGTTCTCCTATCATGCTCATTTCAAATTCATTACTCATGTTTTTGAAAATTCTTCACATAGATGAATATTTGTTGCTCAAAAAATAATGCCATCCACATAGATTTGAACAATGATCATATCTTCTTTATGAATTTTGATGAAAAGAGTAGTATCCACCTTACCAATAGAGAAGCCATTTGAGAGTAGAAATTAACTTAATCGTTCATACCAAGCTCTAGGAGCTTCCTTACGTAAAGGGTTTTTCTAAATTTGAAAACTTGTGACTTGTAAAATCGGGTGGTTGTTCGATATAAACTTCTTCTTAAATAAATCTGTTTAAAAATGTACTTTTAACTTCCATTTGATAAAGAGTAAATTTTTTGTGACATGCAATGCAAGAAGCATGTGAATGGATTTCAATTGAGCTACCGGTGCAAAAGTTTATTCATAATCAATACCTTCTTCTTGATTGTAACATTGTGTCACTGGTGTAGCTTTGTTACGCACAATGATTCCATTTTCATCTTTTTTGTTTCAAAAAACTCATTTAGTACCAATAACGGTTTGATTTGTTGGTATAACGACTAAGTTTCAAACATGATTTCTCTCGAATTGATTAAGTTCTTCTCGCATCGCTAGAATCCAAAATTCATCAAATTTCGCTTCTTTAAAGTTTTTGGGTTCAATTTGTGAAATGAATGCACAACTACCAACGTGATTTCTAAGAGAAGTTCTACTCGGTGATACCTTTTGATGGATTGCTGATAATTAACTCATTTGAGTGAGATGAGAGGAACTTCCATTCTTTTGGTAATGTTGAGTCGCCTTGATCCTCATTCTTTTCTTCTCCATCTTGGTTGTTGGGCTCCTTCGTTTTTTCTTCAATTGATACTCATTTGTCTTGAATATTCATTTGCTCAAGAGGGTTTCCAAACTTACATCATCATCAATACATTTCTCTTGATCAAGAAGATTAGCCTAATCAAATGTAACGTGCATGGATTCTTCAACGACTAGAGTTCTTTTGTTGAAAACTCTATATGCTTTGCTAGTTGATGAATAGCCAAGAAAAATTCTAATGTCGGATTTTGAATCAAATTTTCCCAAATTATCTTTTGTGTTTAAAATAAAATATTTGCAATCAAAGACTTTGAAATAACTAATGTTGTGAATTCTATTTTTCCAAAGTTCGTAAGGAGTTTTGATTTTCTTAAAACTTACCAAAACTCTATTTACAATATAGCATGTGGAATTAACAGCTTCAGCCCAAAAGTATTTAGGCAAATTATTTTCATTTAGCATGGTCCGAGCCATTTCTTGTAATGTACGATTCTTCCTCTCTACTATACCATTTTGTTGAGGAGTTTTAGGAGTCGAAAAATTGTGTTCATATCCATTATCGTTACAAAAGTTATCGAAAGCAAGTGACCCTTTTCATTTTCAACTTTCTTACAAAAATGTTAGAAAGCCTTCAATGCTTCATCTTTTGCATTTAAAAATATTACCCATGTAAATCTTCAAAAATCATTAACGATGACAAAGGCGTAATGCTTACCACCTAAACTAGCCGTTTTAGATGGTCCAAAGAGATCCACGTGGAGAAGTTGCAATGATTTTATTGTTGAAGAAAATGTTTTTGGTTTAAAAGAGCTCTTAACTTGCTTTCCGAGTTGATAAGCATCACAAATTTTGTTTTTTTCAAATTTTAAATTTGGCAATCCTTTCACAAAACAATTTTTAGAAATCTTTGAAATGAGATCCATGTTTACGTGACCAAGCATTCTATGCCAAAGCCATAGCCATGTTTCATCTTTTAAACCAAGTAAGTAATGTTCATTATTTTCATGTTCAATGTTTATAATAAAGACATCTTTATTTTGGTTTCCTATGAAAATTGCCTCTTTTGATGTAGCATCCTTAATTAAGTATTTGGAAGAATCGAATTTTATATTATAACTTTTATCACACAATTGACTAATATTTAGTAAATTATGTTTGAGATTATCAACTAACAAAACATTTTCAATTGAGGGGGATATGTGATTATCAATGTTGCCAATTCCAATTATTTTTCCTTTTGCATTGCCCCAAAAGTTATATGACATCCATTCTTACTTTTGAAGTTTGAAAGTAATGATCGATCTCCAGTCATGTATTTTGAACATTCACTATCCAAGAACCATTTGTTTTTTATTTTCCTTGGTACCTACAAAAATAATTTAATTTTTGACTTTTGGAACCCATACAAATTTGGGTTCTTGGTAGTTAGTTTTTGAGGATTCCTTAATGCACTTATTTTTGCTTTCAAAATATAGTTTCTTTTTAGCTAAGCAATTAAAAGAAACATGTCCAATTTAGCTACAAAAGGTGCAAGTGGTATTTGAAGCCTTGATAAACATATTTTTAAGAGATTTTTGTTTTAATGAGGGTTTGAATCCGATCCCCCCTTTGTCAAATATATATTTTTTATTTTCGAACATCAAATCAAAATTTTTCTTACTCTCGGTGAATTTATAAACAATTTTTGTTAGATTATCAACTTTTTCTTTTAGGGAATTGTTTTCATTAACCAATAATTCGTGATCAAGATTTTCTTTTAATTTTTTTCAAAGTTTTCTTTAATTCATCTTTCAATATAAAATTTTACTTTTTAAGAATAGAATGGTTCAAGGTAAGTTTTTCAAAATTTTCAAGCAATTCATTATAATAATTAAGTAATTCATCGTAAGAAAATCTTTCTTTTGTACTTACCTCATCTTCGAGGGCCTGAAGCACATGTTAGCGATTTTATCTTGATCATCGCTTTCATATTGTTCTTCACTTTCAATATCATCCCAAGTAGCTTGAAGTACATTTTTCTTGAAGCTTTTCCTTTTGTTCGGGCACTCAGTTCTCTTGTGACCGGGTTTGTCACATTTGTAGCAAATAATTTTCTCACTCTTTTCTTCTCATTTTTCGTCTTTTTTTTGAAACTTTTTGTTGTTTCGAAAGTCTCTCCATTTCTTGACGATAAGTACTAGATCATCGAGCTCTTTATCACTCATGTTACTTGTTGATTTCTCTTCATCAATTATCGATTTTAGAGCAATTTGTCGTTTATGAGTTTCTTTTGATTCCTCTTTACTCTTCCTTATCTCCTCATTGATGACAACATTATTGAGCTCGTAGGTCATCAATGTTTCATATAGGTCTAAAAGATATGTATTCACATCCTTTGTGTTTTCTATAAGCATCCATATGAGACTCAATTCCTCCGAAAGTGACATAAGCATTTTGCTCATAAGATCACCGTTAGAATATTTTCGATCAAAACCTTTTAAGCCATTTACAATATCGGCGAAACGAGTAATCATATTAAAAATTGGTTCATCTTGTTTTATAAGAAATTTTCAAATTCTTTGACGAGCATATTCATCTTAGTTTCCTTAACTTTATTTGTTCCAATATGAGTTACTTCTAGAGCATGCCAAATTTCATAAGCCGAATCATAAGTGCTAATTCTATTGAATTCATTTATATCTAGTGCACAATAAAGAAAATGCTTGGCCTTAGCATTTGATGACAATTTTCTCGTATCTTCTTCATCATATTCCTCTCTTGACTTGTGAATACATTGATTGGGTTTGCCATCAATTTTAATAGTCTTTGTAGGCACATAGGGACCATATTCAATAATTTCCCAAATATTGTAATCAATAGATTGCACATAAATCAACATTCTAGCTTTCCAATAATTATAATGTGTGCCATCAAAAAAGGGAGGTCGGTTGGTAGAATACCCCTTGAGATTTTGAAAATCGATGTTAGTCATAACTCGAGATTATGAAATCTTAAAGAGGTGAGAACCTGACTCTGATACCAATTAAAAGCCCAATATTGGCTAATAGAGAGAGAGAGAGGTGTGGGGTGTGTGAATTGATTTTTAAAACTTTTTGGTTAATTACTCAAGTTTTTAATTTAATGATCACACAAATGATAAAGAAATCAACTAAACACAAGTAGGTATGTAGATGAAATGATATAAGCTTGCACAAAGTAAGACGTTAAATAAGAGGGTTAGAGAGTGCAAATGATATAATATGGAGGTTCGATCCAACACAATGATCTACGTCCCCCGTTATCAAGCTCTCCGTCACTAGCAAGACCCTTTTCACTATGTTGATTGACTTGTGGTGCAATCCAACCCTTTACAAGGCTTCCGTTGACTTACAACCAAGGAGCACCGATCCTTTTACAAAGTTGAGCTTTTCGGAACCTCAACACGACCTACGAATCAAAATGAATTTATAAGTGAAATCTTCTCTTCTTGTTGAATAATAGATTCAAAGTTGATAATAAGAAAAGAAGAGGCAAACACTTCAATAGATGACAATGAGTGTAGCTAAAAGTATTGGATCGAAAAATTTCTTGAAGAACTAAAGATTTTCACATAGTTAATCGCTCAAAAGTTTTTGAAGATTTAAATGATTTTGATCTTTAAGGATAGAGAATGAGGTAATTGTGATCAATAAAAGCTTCAATTTAATGCACAAAAAAAGTTATTGCCAATGAAAAGTGAATGATGCATTTATAGCATTCAAATCGGCCAAAACTCTGTCCATCCGGATGTTCGAATCGTGTAATCAACTAGCCATTTGAAGATGTCAGAACGATAAAAAAAGTGACCTTTAGGGGTCATCCGGACGTCCGGATGGGCATTTTGCCCCCAAACGTTTTCTTGCGTGATTTTTCGTTTGATGTATTTTATTGAAATACTTTCTCACTTATTATTTTCAAGGTAAGTGACTCAATAAAGATTTTATGTAATCATTTGATTTTGAAAATAATTTTTCTTATGCACAAAAATTTACTTTGAATTCTTAGTGATCATTTGCTAAGTGTTGAAGTATTTTACATTTACATGTATGTGAAACATCTAAGTACAATGTTTTGAATATCTTGGTGTGCATTGCTTGATCGTTTATCGACTTTTGTCTCGATTCTTGTTTAGACTACTTTTTGCAGGTCTTTCAATATCGTTATTCATACCCTCGCTTTTCCATGTCGATCTTTGTACGCAAATTACTTGATCTCGAACTTCGTGTCATTGACTTTATGCAATAATCGTTATAGACACTTGAAATCAATTTGTTGGAGATAAACACAATTCTTTTGTGATAATCAATACGAGATGTCAACCATAGATCAACATGTGCCATAAAGTAAATGTTTGGATCAAGTCTATATAAAAATGATATGTTTGATTTGTAACTGCAATTTTCCCCTTTATCTTCTATATATATAAAATGCTTATGAAATGGAAAGTCTTGTTTTAACGAAAAATTTGACGAAATTTGTTGTTTTAACGGAAAATTTATTTTCACCGTTAGTTTTATTGTTTCCATTAAATTTTTTTAACTCTATTATTGAGCTTCAAAATTTACAATTCTAAGGCTCATGGAGAAGTATTGGATGTCATGCTCATTTTATAGATTAACTTCTCTTCAAAGGTTTCATAAACTTTCAATGTGGGATTGTGCATTTTATATATGTTCTTAACTCCAATAGTTTTATAAACTTTCAATGTGGGATAGTGACAACAGAAAAAAAAAATGTTAAAATGTTTATCAAAATCATTTTCAAATTATGTCTAATTGACTAATTTGATTTTGAATTACAACTAATTAAGAACCCGTTTGGTACCGATTAAAATCCAATTAAAATTGAAAATATAGTCGTTATTGAATCCACTCGTCCCATAAAAGTCAATAATAACGGCTAGTTTTTCAATTTTAATCTCTACCAAACACACCCTAAATTGTAATACAATCTTGCTATACGTACATTCTGATTTACACCATGGCTTACCGAATTTACACTTGGCACAATCTCAACCCACCTTTCACATCTCACACATTTAATCCAATCATCACAATCTTGCCACATCACCCATCTGTCAAGAAGGGTGTCAAACTTAATGTACAAATAACTTAATTGATTGTAATATCCACTTTCATTCTTTCATTTATTTAATTTTCAGATTTAACTTAAATTGCACTTAATTATTAATATATTAATGTTAGATATTATTTTCTATAAGTTTAAAATATTTTAATTTAACAAAGTAAACTATTTTAACATATTTATTTTTAATTTTTAGTGTTGAGACTAATTGTATGATAATGAATCTAATTAGTAAAGATAGATTTACTTTGAATTATTTTTATGTATTTATTGCACTCGGTTCGACCCCAATTGAATTCCCACGGATTTCACGTCGGAATCATTCTCGACTGTGAACCAAAACCCTTCATCTCCATTTCCAAATATCGGAATTATCAAATCCGCAAACTTTCGTATAAATCTTATGATTAATGCTCATGTTTAGTTCCTTAATTAATTAAAAAAATTAAAATTCTTCTAACACTAATTAGCAATATTGTAGTATTATATTAAATGTTTATTAAGTATTATTTTTAAATATTAAATGATTTTACGATATAATAAAAAATCTATTTTTTTATAATATAGATAAAAAACTATTTTTTAAAATAAAAATATATTTAATGTCTTAAAAATAATTAAAATAATATTAAAAATACGAAACATATTATGACGCTTATTCTTCGCATTGACACGTCTAAACTTGTGATTTCTGATTCTCAACATCGACGTATCGCAACACATTACGCCTTTTAGAACATTATTAATAAATGAATGAGAAATATAAAAGGTTATGTACTACTATATTTTAGTCACTAGGAAAAAATAAAACTAAAAAATGAAAATGGATGTGGAGATTATCAATTTAAAAATGCTAATAATTTATTTGATAAGGTACATTGAACTCAATGAAGAAAAAATATTTATTTATTTAGTTTTGTATTATTTTATTATGTACAAAATGTTCATGATTAAGTGCAAAATTTAATATTATATGATAGTACGAAATATAAACTTATACATTTTAATTTTGAATGTAACATTATTCAAATTAAAATTAATATATCACAATGTGTAATTATTTATCAAATACATGTAATAAAAGTTATTTTTAAATATGTTCCTCTCTAATTTAGACAAGTTTTCGTACGTTACAACCTTATTTTCCGTTTGCACAGATTCCCAATTTCGTTCCGCTACCCGTAAAATCGCCCTTTACGTCCGATTCTCCGTCTGAGCCGGTGGTTCGAAACCCTAACTATAATCGCCGTCCCAATTAACTCTAATCAAAAGCCGATTCCCGATTATGAACGGCGGCGTTTCAAGATTCGAGAACTCTACGCCTCTCAAGACCGGCGCTTTCACCAAATCTGCAATGGCGAACGACGGCGCGTCGGTTAAGCCACCACCCCCGTTAATTATCGATCGGTTCAGGGGCATGTTGAAGGAGAGAGAGGCGGAATTTAGCGTTTTCAATAATGGAGGACATGACTCTGATTCGAACTTGGGCACCGATGAAATTGTGCGGCTTTACGAGATTGTTCTGTCGGAACTCACTTTGAATTCGAAGCCTATAATTACCGATCTGACGATGATTGCTGGACAGCAGAGAGCACATGGCAAGGGCATAGCTAATGCCATTTGCGGTCGGATTATCGAGGTATAGCATCGAGGGTATTTTTGGAATTCTCGACAAGTTGTGTAGGGTTTGTAATTGTTCATTCAATCGTATCAGTTGTATTGGGTGTAGAAGGTTTGAATTGTAGTGTTCAAAGTGCACAAGGATTGAAACTTTACTCTCTTCTTTCTTTCTTTCTTTTTTCTTTCTTTCTTTTTTTTTTCTTTTTAATTTTAAAAGTTTTGTGGTTTTGAGTTTATTTATACATGAGTGTGTTGATCTAACAGTGAATGCAAAAATATCTATCACAACATATTCTGGGACGGGGGATATTGAATTCAAATTGGGGACTTTCCAATCAATCTACATTTGATTTTTTAAAACCACCAATTTTAAGCTGCCAATGCAATCGAACTTGCTTAATAACATAAAAAAAGACTTTGCGGTTTGAGTCGTAGAAGCTTCAGCATTCTCCAAGATGTCTGTATTATTCACTCTTGAATTTCAGAGGGAATCGAACAGCTGCAAAAAATGCACATTGCATAGTTTATTTATGCTAATGTTGGCAAGAACACGAATAAATAGATAAATGGCTCTTGATTTTCTTTGTCGAATTCGAAGACAAGTGAGTTAAACTGGAGATCAAAACTCTATGTGGTGGTATTCTTTTTGATATCCCTCTGAAGAGTTCTTGTAATCTTATTCTCCTGGCAAGTCTGGGCACTTTCGAAAGTTTATGGCCGAAATTATAACAAAAAGTTATTTTATGGCTTGAACTTGTGTTCCACTAATGTCACTTAGATTGTGTAAAATGTATCTCAGGGTCCATTTTCATATAGTCATTCAAGTTCCGATGTGCAAATTTTAGTATTCAGGTTCCTAACACTTACGAGTTTGATTATGCATCATTTGAATTTAATATTTATTCTTGTTGGTCTAGTGGCCACATGATATATAAGGCTGCAAATCTGAACTTAACGTTGAATTGTTGCTAAGCATCTCAATGAGTTGGATAACACTCATTACTAACAATTATTTATAATTTCTGTACAGAACTTTCATGATTGCCCTGCAATCTGCATCAATAATGATCAGATGTTGTAACTAAGGATACAATAATACCCAGATGTATTTTACTACCTGTAGGCTGTAGCATTTGTTTAGTTTGCTTATATATTTGTAGATAAATAGTGTAGGTTGCTCATTCATTTACTCAGTCAGTACGTGGATCTTTTCAATCTTAATAGTCAACAATATATTTATAATTTTAGTCAAAAATTTTCACCAGGTTGTTTGTTGTATCTACTGCTGTATCATAACTCATAGTTACTGTTGCCAAATATTCTAGAGGGACATCTATTTTCCATTGGATGTTTTGTACTTCATTACCTGATGTTTGTCTTTTCCAGGTTCCAGTTGAGCAAAAATTACCTTCGTTGTATCTTTTGGACAGTATTGTGAAGAACATAGGCAGGGATTATGTTAGACACTTCTCTGCACGCTTGCCTGAGGTAAATAAGTTAACTTGGTTCAGTGCACACACGTTGTTATATGGTGTCATTAGCTCCTGTAATTTAACATACCTTTGATTTCTCATTTTCTTTTCGTTGCCAAGGTTTTCTGCGATGCCTACACGCAAGTCCACCATAGCATGCGTCCTGCTATGCGCCACCTTTTTGGTACCTGGTCGACAGTGTTCCCATCATCAGTGCTTCGCATGATTGAGGCGCAGTTGCAATTTTCCCCTGGTGTAAATCGTCAACAACCTGGTTTGGCTCCCTTGAAAGCTTCTGAATCTCCGCGCCCAACACATGGCATACACGTAAATCCTGAATACTTGGAAGCACGGCATCAGTTTGGTCATTCAACCATAGACACAGTAAGCTTTTAGTTCATCAATTTATTAAAATGTACATTGAAAGCCTGAGGAGATCTATAATATCTTGTAAAACAGTCTATACTGTTTATGATATGGAATGGCTACAGGAGCTGGTGCTTTCCCACTATTTTTTTACTAGTATTTTTATTTGAGTTTTATTTGGACTCTAAATTTGTATAATCGCGTAGATTTGCAACTAGAATTAGGATTTATTGTCCTAGGTATTTAACTTTCCTAGTATACTAGGTTTAGAATTTTCCCATTAGGGTTAAACTTTACCATTTGCATTAGGTTTTGGATTTTCTCTGTGTTTAGGTTTTCCTAGTTAGAATAGTTTTGGAGTTTTAAGGTTTGTAGAGACTTAAAGAGACTACATTGGTCTTGCAAAATATCAATTAAAGAACTTTATTTTCTATAGTCTGGAAAATTTTTGTTCGTTTGAGATTTAAGCCTAAAGAACCAAATCTCTAGTATTTTCTTTGATCTGTCCTCACGTCCCTTTGTTCTTTCAGTCTCTTCTATTATTTGTTGGTTTAAGCTTGATCTGGTGTGCCCCGTGCCTTCACTCGATTTTTTTGCTAACCCTAATTGAAGGAGGTGTATTGCACCTTATGGGAACCTAATCAACCATTTCTTTTGTTTAGATTTTTTATATTTGTGACCATTTCAAAATGCATCACCCGTGGAGGTACTTTAGTGTTGAATATAGTCTTCATAGGAACCTATCACTGGCTATGATAATTTTTTCTTCTGAGTTCTGAGTTTAATGTGTTGTTCAATTTGCAGGTTGGAGCCAAAGGTTTAAGCTCATCTGCCCGGGCACACCCATGCCATACAACTTCGCCATCACACCTATCACTTGATGAATTTGGTGTGGACAGTTATCGAAGGGTTACTGAAACAGCCTCACCATCTAATTCTAGATTTGAATATGGGCTTAACAGAGTGATGGGCAAAGAGGAGGAGACAAATAAACTGCGAGCAAAAAATTGGCATGGCGAACCTGATCAACGTCTTAAAAATGCTGCTGTACTTAATAAAGGAGTTGATCTTCAAGGACCTAGAGCCTTGATTGATGCTTATGGAGTTGATCACAGGGAGAAAAATTTGAACCTTAAACATCCCAAGGTTGAGCAAATGGGCATAAATGGTTTTGACCAAACTACAACTTCCAGGACATGGCAAAATACTGAAGAGGAGGAATTTGATTGGGAAGATATGAGTCCAACTTTAGCACACCAGAGCAAGGACAGGTTTGCTACACAACGTGCTGCATCTTTAGCGACTGATTTCAGTGGCAACTCGTTGAATGCACAATTTTCTTCCACTGCCGATTCTTCCATTGTTGTGGGTGTTCCCCCTGTCAGTGTATGGTTACTTATCTTAATCAGCCTATTTTTTTCTTATGGTATTCAATTCAAATATTTTTTATTCTAAAGAGGCTTTGTGCTTGTTCTGTAAAGATTTGAAGTATCATGTATTTGTTTACTACCCATTTGTATCTTCTGTTAATTTCATGGATCTGAAAAGTTCTATATTGCTTTGTGAACTTATATTAATTTGATCAAAAGCCTTCTATGCGGCCACTCTTGTCTTTCCTACTATGTCAGTGTAATTTATTTTGTATATTCAATGTTCTTGGTTGATGCTATGACCTCTACATACATGTATATCCACCAACACCCTGACTTGATTGGATTCAGGAGCCCTGACACATGTTCTGTTGAAGTATTCTATTCTTTGTTGTCTTCTTTTATAACATGAAGGTCTGATTTTTCTTCCTTTTGCTTCTTTTTGCAGTCTAGAAATGGAGGAATTAGTAAGATTACTAGTTCACACAGGGCCTCAAATCAGATAGCCGCTTCTAGTTATAACAGAGATTCATGGAATTTACCATATCAGCCGTCACAACATTATTTGAATGCCAAAGAAGGTAGCTTGCATTCAGGAATTGGAGCCTCTTCCGCCGCTGATGAGCAAAAGCCGCCTACAATTGGAAATTTCTCAAGTGTAGATGGACAGTTTTTCAGGTCGCACTCTGTTGTTGACTCTTTAGCTCCGGAGATTCGATCAGCTGATGCATCAGGGTTAACAAAAGGATGGCATCCTGCAAGGTTACAGAATTCATATCCATTGCCTTCGTATTCTGCTCTTCCTCCAGAAATGCACATCAGGAGTCAATTTCCTATAATGAATGCTGGCAATGTCAATATCAATATCAACAAGTCAATTCCTTATGAGCAGCATCTGGACAATACTGGTATGTCAATAAGCAACTTGCCTCGAGCTCACGGTCAACTCTCCCGACCAATGGTTCATCCACATCTACTACCACCTCGAAATCATGGATACGGTGCACAAGGACGTGGTCCTCCTATTGGTATAGCCTTGTCTAATCTAGTTCCAGTTTTGCAATCATCTTTGCCAATTTTCAATGCCCCAAACACATCATTTCATTTACCAGGGACAGCTATTCCAACTTTACCCAGGGGACCACCGCCTGGCACAACTCAATCAATACCCCCTGGACATACTGTTCAAGTTGCCCCCAACCCTCCAGCACAGGGTGCACTTTCGGGTTTAATTAGTTCTCTCGTAGCACAAGGTTTGATATCATTGACAAAACAGGTACGCATTTAGGTCCTCTGAACAGGATTAGCTTTTTAAATTCAAATTTTTATCGATAAAAGATTGTCACAGGATTCTGTGGGAGTGGAGTTTGATCAAGACCTTCTTAAGGTGCGTCACGAGTCTGCAATAACTGCTCTGTACGCTGATCTTCCCAGACAATGCAAAACATGTGGCCTTCGATTCAAAAGCCAAGAGGAGCATAGGAAACATATGGATTGGCATGTCAACAAGAACCGGACTTTAAGAACCCGTAAGCTGAAGCCTTCTCCTAAGTGGTTTGTCAGTGTTAGTATGTGGCTCAGCGGGGCCGAGGCAGTGGGGACTGAAGCAGTTCCAGGGTTTTTACCTGCTGATAATGATGTGGAAAAGAAAGAAGACGAAGAAATGGCTGTTCCTGCTGATGAGGATCAGAACGCTTGCGCATTGTGTGGAGAGCCTTTTGACGATTTCTACAGTGATGAAATGGACGAATGGATGTATAGGGGGGCCGTCTATATGAATTCACAAGCCGGATCAGCTGCAGGGATGGACAGGTCACAGTTAGGTCCAATAGTACATGCTAAATGCAGGTCTGAGTCTAATGCTCCAACTGAGCAATTTACAAAAGACGAAGAGGTAAGCTGTCTTAAATCATTTTTTCATTTGATATAAGTTTATATCTTGCTTACATCAGTATTGATAAGAGTATCTGGTTTCTTGTTCTTGTAATAAGTTTTCGGATTTACATGAATAGGTCTTATGTGTTCTTTTATTTGGATAATTCCGATTGCATGTTTTGTAAGCTGATTCCTAGTAGTTCATTTAAGTAAAATATGAAATGGTCTTTGCCTTGAATACTGTACACGTAGAACAGGTAGCATAGATGAAAATAATATAAGCCCATCACGGAAATGCTAGTTTGAATGCCCGGAACAAGAAGCTACTTAAGTTTGATGTACAAAGCCGTGATGAGTTATGGTCTACACAATGTATTTGCACTATGAATGTTCATGGTCACTGATCATTAGGTTGGATATGTTGCATGAGTTCTGTTAACTATTGTCCCTTTTCTATTTTTATTATCTGCAGGAATTAAGTGAAGAGGGTCATCAAAGGAAAAGGATGCGGTGTTGATGTTTTATTTGACCTGTGTAAATTAGTAATACATTTCTTCCCCGTTATAGTTTAGCAACCAACACTGATTTAGAATTGAGAGAGATTTGTAATTTAGTAATGCTTTGAGTTTTTCTTGTACTTGAGTGCAAGTTTGGCGCACCATATTACACAATGTCGAATAGTTCAATAAACAAGATTTTAACTTTTTTTCCTTTCTTACTGCTATGAATGGAATGACTCTTTATTACGCTACATTATAATGCTATGAAAAAATGATCAAACTTGAAGTTGAATAATTAAATTGAAGGAAATCGAAATCATTAAAAAATTTCCATCAAATAAACGTGTATTCGTCTATTTCCTAAAGTTGAATGAAAAATAATAATGAAAAATAATTCCAAATCACGTGACTATGACTTGGAGTCCAGCCAGGTACCCTCTTGTGTCGGTACAAGAAACCAAAATTCATAAAGGTTCTCGTAGTCAAATTTGCATAAAATTAAATTAGATTAGACCTACAAAAAATTAAGCCATAATTTAATTGTGCTTGAATAGCGACACATAACCAAAAAATTCAACTTTGGGTGCTGTAAACCCATGATCAAGTGATGATGATATGCATATTTTGATACTTAAAAAGGGTCCAATAATTCTTTTTGGAAAATAGAATATGAAGAAAATCACTCTTCCAATTGAAATTATTAACCGAGTATAATTATATTTTTCCCGCTTCAAAACCTGGATTTAAACTATAATTTTTGAAATATCCCAATGATTATTAAACATAAAAGTAGCAATCTAAAACATAAGAAATAAATTTCTCTAAAAATTTCATATGCCATTCATGCCAAGCCACCGCACAATCTCCGATTACTCCGAAAATGTTAAATACGAGTGAGTATCTCAAAAAAATACTCAGTAGACTACACATGCTATATGAACATAATAATCATTTAATCATGCATCCTTACGTATTGTCTTTATAAATAAGTAAATCGGTGATCAAACGATCTACTTAAAGTTCTGACAAACCTCTACGACCATTAGTTAAACATATAATCTCCATAACGTTGACATTTAAGAAGAACCGTTAAAGGCACTTCACATACTTCATGAACAAATATAATGAATAACATGTACGAATGAAAATTAAATTCATATAACGATTAATTTAGTGTAAGGATCCTACCTTAATTGTGGTCATAAAATAGTGTCTACGTCGAGCAGAACCTCTCCAAATCTTAAACATAAAAATGCTTCCATCCACTTTTTTATGTGGGGTCTGCCGTGTGTGCATGTATATGTATCTAAAATGGGTTATAATTTAATGTCAATTGGAGTTCCTATGAAATCAGGAGTCTAAAACCGTTTTTGCAGATTGGATAGAATTTGATTTTAAATAGAAATCCTAGCCAAAATGATGAAATTTGTTAATTTGGATTACATGAAATATAAACGGGTAATCTATAAAACAAATCCACCTTATCCTCCATTTTAATAAAAATCTCAAATGTCCCATTCCAAATTAAGACACACGTGGCTAAAAAAAGTCAATTGTTTGATTAACCCTAATTAATATAGGACTCCCTTTATACTACAATAACTTAAATTTAACTTATCCGAAATAACTTTTTCTAGAGTACAAAATTCATCATTTAATATGAGTTTTGAAACAAGCCCAACATTGATATTAAATTTCTCGCTAGATGAATACTTAATTATTTGGCCAAAAGATAAAATTTTGACAAAAAACTTATTTTTCAATTAGTTCCTTCGTATCTCAAAATTAACAAAACATGACAGGATGAAATAGATGAAAAATTTATTTTCGGTAGTTACAATCCTCCCCACTTAAAATAATTTCGTGACATAAAACTTATTTTTAAACTAGTCACTTCGTATCTCAAAATTAACAAAACATGACAGGATGAAATAGATGAAAAAAATTATTTTCGGTAGTTACAATCCTCCGTCACTTAAAATAATTTTGTCCTCTAAATTCAATTTACTTGATTAAGGAGATCTGAGTACTTAACTAACACATCTTCTTTTCTCTCCCATGTTGCCTCGTCTCCCCCATGTCCGCCCCACCAGACTTTGACTAATGGCACTTCTCAATTTCTCAAAATGTGTACCTTTCTCTCTAAAATCATTACATGCGTTTCTTCATAAGTCATATCATTCTGTACATCCAATGATTGAACATTAGCCACGTGACTTGGTTCGTGGATATATTTTCTCAACATGGAAACGTGAAATACATTATGCATTGCTGATAGCTCAGGTGGTAGTGCCAAACGATACGCTACGTTTCCAACCTTCTCAAGGATCTCAAATGGGCCGATAAATCTTGGTTTCAACTTCACTTTCTTTCCAAATCGTAGCATCCCTTTTATCGTGGCAACCTTGAGAAATACTTTCTCTCCAACCTCAAGTTCTAGTTCTTTTCTTCAATTATTTGCGTAATTCTTTTTGCGATTTAGAGCTATCTTAATCCTCATTCTGATCTTATCAATAGCCTCCACAGTCTTCTCAATAAGTTTTGGACCCAATATTCTCTTCATCTCATCCCAATATATTGGTAAACGACATCTTCGGCCAAACAATGCCTTGTACGGTGCCATACCGATAGTAGTTTGAAAACTATTATTGTATGCAAACTCAACCAACGACAAATGATTTTCCTATTTACCACCCAAGTATAGTGTACATGCTTTCAACATATCTTCCAATACTTGGATAGTTCGTTCTGATTATCCATCAAGATGATATGCAGTATTGAAAGACAACTCAGTTCCCATAGCTGTCTGAAGACTTCCAAAATTTTGAAGTGAATCTTAGGTCTTTGTCCGACACGATGGATGTTGGTACCCCATGAAGTTGAACGATTTCTTTGACATATAATGGTGCAATAGGAGAATCTCGACTTGTTGAAGTGTGAACTTGTAATAGTAAGATCGATCCAAACTAAGAGAGGGTAAGGAATATAATTGAATAAGTTCAATTTAGGATGCACTACGAGAAAAATTGAGTGAAATGATTAAGTTTGGGGGTGTGCACCTTTAGAGCGTAGTAAAGAAATATTTGATTACTATGAGTTAGGTGTTGAGCCAATCATGAGCTTGATTTGTTTACATGAGTTTATACACACACGTTAAGTTATGCATATAGCCGGTTGAGATTGATTTGATTTTTGCACTGTTGAAGTTATTCATTTTGTTAATTGCTAAATTCCAATCCCGAGACACATGTTGTTAAATCATGTTTTATGTGGAATTAAGTTACAGTTTTGTTCGAGGAGAAACAATAGTTCAATTTTGAGGAGTTGATATGTGCATTTTACACACTTATTTTGAGTTATAAACATGGATAATTGTTAATAAATAGGTGAAATATAATTTAATTCGATATAATTTGCGTTTTGCAGGACAATTGTGATGAATATGGCGAAAATTAGGAGAAAAATGGGAAAAATGACTAAAAGGAAAGAAAACCAAAGTTTAGGAACCAATGTGCAAATAATCGAAAGATGACCTGGAAGAGGAATTGAAGATGTGAAGATGACGAGATCAAATTGAACAAAGGAATCAAACATTAGAAGAAGAAGAATACGTGAGAAAAGAGGTAGAGAAATGCAAAATGGAGTTCGAGGACCAAAACGCAAAGTTGTGAAAGTTTCTTAATACTATGCGGTCACATAGTATTAATACCTATGCGGTCGCATAGGTTGCTTCAGAAAATTCCAAGGCCTTACATTTTGTTCTATGCAGTCGCGGGGAAATGACTATGCCGTCGCATAGTTCAAGTGTGACGCGAAAATTCTGGTTTCTTTATTCGAGTGAAATACTTATGGAAACAAATCTTTGGATGCGTATTTAAATCCTAGAGCCGTCCGAACGAGGAGACAACATATGCATAAGGGTTTTGAAAAGAAAAAAAATAGCAATAACGTGAAGAAGAACATCACGAAACGAAGATTAAAGTTAAGAATTCAATAGGTGATGTCTTTTCTTCATTGTTTTTTTGTTTTTATTCTTTCCATCATGCTAGGCTAGATTAATTCCGTACTAGAATACGATGAACTATGTAATATGATTTTTATTTCTTAGTTTTATATTCTTGACAATAAAAACACATTTTTGACTATTTGAATGGTTTATATGAATTTATTTTCTTCACGATTATTGTGCACGTTAATTGTGTGAGTGTGGTGATCTATTTCATGCATTCGAAAGATGAAAAATATGTTCGATATGATATAAATCATCATAAGGTTCGATAGATGATAAAAATATACCGCTATACCCTATGTGAATCGTTAAATGTTCACAAAAACTCATGTATTCTTCTATTTTCGCATCTTTTATAGTGATATAATCGGGTTACATATGAGAATATGTTTGACTTTATTCGAGAGAGACTCTTAAATAAATTAGGAGTATTAACTCGTCAATATTTCAATAGTGTGTCAAAGTGTAAAACTAGGTTTAAAAATATTATTACTTAGGGATTTGAGATCCTAGTATATTCATCATACATTCGAAAATTTCAAATTACATTCAATACTATTTGCATTCAGTTTAGTTAAATCATTCATCTTTGCATAATTAGATTAATTTAGTTATAATTTCATTATAACAACACTTCAATTTTCTTGTTTCGGTTAAAGTCACGGTAATATGAATTTAACTAATGAATTTTCGTGGGATGATACTTAGATTCAATAAGTCCACTTTATTACTTGTTAACGAACCATATACTTGCGGTGATTTTAATACAAAATATATTTTCGCATAACACTGCGGCCTAAAATTTAAAGTAATGCTGCACAAATTATTTGCTATAGCCAAAATATGTAAATACTGTCCAATCCAATGTAATCAGCGGCTGACATCTTCTTACTACTATTATTTGATATCAAAGTTTTTCAATTTGATTCCTTGAGCCCACGTTTGATCTTGTCTTCTTGATACTTAAAGACCGTTGCAGCATCCTTGTCGCCCCGGCCACTACAATTTACGACCACCTTAGTACCATTGGCTAAATCAGGGCAAAGTTTTTCCAGGTATGCTAATGCGTGAGCAGCCTCCAATGCTGGAAAAATCCCTTCCAGTCGACATAGCCGTGTATATGCTGCTCGTTTTTGACAGAGGACGGCACAGTTAGTTACAGAGTATATTAGTATTTTTCCACACAGTACGAATTGCATTTTATGTGATATACCATAGTTGTTACCTTCCAGGGCTTCTTCATCTGTGACCGTGTAAAACTCTGCACGCCCAATGTCTTTGAGGAAACTCAGCTCTGGGCTAACCCCTGGGTATTCCAGCCTGCATATTTACCATTATTTAGATTAAAGTGTGGGACATGGGCACTGATACGTGTATTGTATCATGACCACGATTCGCACAAGTCTTTTTCTTAAAAAAGTCGGGTCCGCTATATAAATTCTTTTTATCCATAGCGTTCAGTTCATCGTTAGGTAAAACTTACCCGACACCTACTGAGTGTGGTCCAATAATCTGGCCTTCATCATCTTGCAAAAGATAGCTCATAGTCCCATGATAAACACCCACTTCTCCTTTTGCCAAAGTTGCTGAATGTTTCCCACTATCAATTCCATTTCCAGCAGCTTCAACTCCAATCAATCTCACATTTTCATCTCTTATAAATTCATGAAACAATCCCAGGGCATTTGATCCACTCCCTACACAGGCAACCAGTACATCTGGCTCTCCACCCCATTTCTCCATAGCCTGTTTTCTTGTTTCCTTTCCAATCACAGTTTGGAATTCCCGAACCATGCTCGGGCATGGATGAGGCCCGACTGCAGTACCTGCCAAGTAATAGCTGCCCTCTAGGTTTCCAACCCAGTTCCGGATTGCTTCTGACGTCGCATCCTTAAAAGTTCCGGCAACGGATTTGACCTGGAATCATTGAGTTGAGTCACATATTATTTATATGTCATGGCCTACTAAAAAAGGAAAATTAGAAAAAAAAAAAAAGAAACTATTGCGAATTATCGTAGTGGTTCTCCCTTAAAATGTGAGCTATGTCCAGTTTTTTTACTACTATTGAGAAGAGGAATACCAAATATCTCAAATCTCTTTCGTATATCGGAAAATAATCCTCTTAAAAATAAAATATACTGAGCCCCGTTTGATTTAGTTAAAAATCAATTTTTGAGTATATTTGGTAAAAGTTATGAAATGTGTGGTTAAAAAGTTGTAAGTTTCATGATATGTGTGATTGCAAATGAGTTTAAGAAAAAAAAATGAGGGCCAAACAAGGCTAAATATTTTCAAATTTCTTTTAAGATATAAAGGTAAAAAAAAAGGTTGTGAAACGGATGCTCTTAGTAATTAATACCTTGGCACCTAGATGTTTCATTAAGAGTACATTGGATGATTGTCTCTCCATATCTATCTTGCCCATGAATATTGTACAATCCAAGCCTAGTTTAGCACATGCCGCTGCCGTAGCAACCCCATGTTGGCCTGCGCCTGTTGCTGCGACGATTATTTTCCGCCCCATGCGTTTAGCAAGCATTACTTGAGCGATAGCGTTATTGATCTTGTGTGCTCCACCATGAGTGAGATCTTCTCGCTTTAGGTAAATCTCTGGTCCTTCTCCATTTTCATTCTTGTAGTAACTAGTGAGCCTATCGGCAAAGTATAGAGGAGTTTCTCGGCCTACGTAGTCCTTCAGCGCTATTGATAGTTCCATCTAAAACAACATACCATACCATACGATGAATAAGATTTTAACCTTCTTAATTATACTAAACAAGATCAACCATGTTTCAAAATCGGCTTCAGCAATGAATCGAAAAAGTAAAGAGGCGAGTCAAGGTTGAAGAACTCAAGTTGAAGTTGAGTTAAATCGAAAGTAAAAAAAAAGTTCAAAAACACAAGTTAATCGACATGACTGCGTAATCAAAATCAGACTGAGCCGTCTGATTTTGAAAACACTCCTAAACATCTGCATTTTCATGAAAATATTTAGACAAACCTGAAACTCAGGATCATGTAAAACCCATCTGAATTCAGCTTCAAGCTTCTTCAAACAAGTAATTAGTGTCTCTGGCACAAAAACTCCTCCAAACCTTCCAAATTTTCCTGAACTTGCTAATGTTTTTTCACATTGATCAATTAACCTCAAAATGTCCGAACTTCTTGTCGGATTACTCGAACAACTTTCATCTGAATTCAGTGTATTATGACCTATTGCTGAGCACACTATCAAACCTCTATCAGTTTGCGAGTGCATAGCAAAACCTAGTCTTTTCGACGAGTTTAATGATTCAGAAGTTGCACGAAAATTCACCCCATTAATGATAATAGCTTTCAGATTATTGCAGGCCATAGTTTCTAACTACTTATAGAGGAGAGAGAGAGAGTATGGTTGTAGTTCAAGATGAATCTTATGTTCAATGGAAACGGGAGAGGTACTTATTTATACACGTGCAGTAGGAAACATAGGGGCCAAGTCTACTGTGGAGATTGGTGTCATGTCCTATTCGATCCCCACTTGTCATTTTACTATGAATCACAATCCAACCGTATTTGCAATAAAAATGTGCGCTTTACCCTCGAGGAAATATTTATTATTGGTCGGTTTCTATCTGAGCAATCGTCAAGATGAGAAGCAAAAACTAATTTTATAAAGCCGAACATGTTTTACATAACGATTTCATCACTGAAGTTTAGATGGGTTTCCCCGTTGACTGTTTGAGCCGGATTAAAATCTAATTTTAATATAAGTCAAAGTCAAATAATCAATATCAACCACATATTTTAAACTACACATTTCAAAAACTTCTATAACAATTTACTTAAAATCTGAATCTACATCAAACCCTCTCTAAGGTTAAAAATAAAAAAAAAATAAAAATTTACACCTTACTTCATTACTTATTGACAAAACCTACATAAAAGTAAACTTTTAATGAGCTTAGCAACTTGAGTTTCATGGCTTCACGTTACAAAGAGTCTCGGGCTTGTGTTAAAGAAACAACTCCATTGAGCTCTTTATTTGTTGAACAAATGCTTTTTCTGATAATCATTTTAATTATTCTAAATTAAAAATATGGAAGAGACCATTTTATCTTTATTAAATATGATCGAATGAAAGTCGAACATTTGAGTTTTGATCAACTGATGTACTTTTGGATGAAAATCGTCTATAGGTTCTTTGGGTGCTCACATACTAAAATCTTTTGGATGTAGATGCTAAGATTAGAAGTTTGGAATCTAAAGGCACCATTTTTAAAAGTTTGAAATTTCTACTTCAAACTTCGCTAAGGGTCCGTTTGATTGCAAATGTGGAAAATGGGTGGAAAGAAAATGAATTTCAGGGAATTGAAATGCCTAGAATTTGTTTTACTGGGAATTGTAATTAATTGTGTTTGATTGGTATAATTTTCCACCTGGAAAATGTTGAAAGTTTGGTGTCCGTTTAACTTCATTTTTTTATGGAAATTGTCCATTAAAATGATAATTTTTTCTACCACTAAGTCTAGAATTTGTTCCAATTACCAAAAAGTAAATTTTTTTTTTTAAATAATTAGAAAAAAATATCATATTCGTTTGACTTTGTTTTGTATAAAAATTGTCAACAAAAGTGAAAATCATTTTTGCAATAGTTGATAGAATTTGTTGTTATTGCTAAAAAAAAAAGGTGGAAAATGTTTTCTCACCTAATAGGTGGGAAAACAAAATCAAGCTTTTGTGCATCAAATGATTGTACCTAGAAAATAGGTGGAAAACGAATTCCTTGGAAAAGAAGACGCATCAAACAGCTAAAAAGTGGGAAAATAGAAAACATTTTCCATTTTCCATGGAATTCACGGCGTATCAAACGGACCCTAAATATATTTCATTTACATGATTTGGTGGCCAAGTTTGATTTTACTTGGGAAGCTCGTTCGAGCAAAGAAAGATGTAACGAATGAGAATACGTAATAATTTTGTATTTATATTTGTTTATTTGAAACATGATGTGAAGTCACACTCAATGAATAGGGTAGGTGATCAAATTAAAAAATAGGGGACGTGTGTCAGCGTTTGATTGAATAGTTTGATAAAAGAGTAAAAAAAACCAACTGACACGCACCACTTTTTCACTTCTTTCCTGTCACTAAGCTTGGCTATTTATCGTTTACAAACGTGCCAAAATTACACTGCCACACAGTTCGTGATCTTGGTTTTTCATAGAGACATCATGGACAGTTATGTTTTGTATGATAACCAACGATACCTGAACTTTACACTACGTTCTAATGTAGTACCTCAGCTTTCAATTGTTTCAAACCCATCACCAAACTTAAGTTTTTGTTTCCATACCTATACCTAAAGTCTGACGCAATAGCCAAATTAAAAACCCTCACTTACGAGGCACTTAAAGATGTTAAGCCCTAGTTTGGTTTTCATTATTTTCAAAATATTTTTTTTTTCCAATCATATATTTTTCAATAAAATAATACTACACGCAAATTCAAAGTGTTTTCTTATCTTTTAACCACACATTTTCCATCAAAATACTATTTTAAAATACATATTGGACAAAAAATGGAGCTCAAACATGCTCTAAATCTGAAACATAAAATTATCTCAACGGTAAATGAACTTTACCCGCTATCATCTTTTTTTTTTTTTAATTACTAAAATCAGTATCATTTTAATTTTGGTATGGTAATTGGCCTCTTCTGCTATATTTTTGATTATAATTCTAAATTTTTAAACTTAAGTGACTAGTTTTTTATTTTTAATTTTTTCGGGAATATATACAAAATCTAATAGGTGGAAAAAGGGACGTAAGAGGAAAAAAAGTCTTTTAGAGGAGAGCAATCGAAAGAATCAACAGAATTTGATTTTTAATCCACTCATTTTTCTATTAAAAATTCTGGAATCGTGCTACTTGAATAGGTATGTACTTTCTCGTGGTTCATATTCTTCATATATTTTTTTAGGTGTTCCGCCATGTACAAGTAATCGTCACTGACAACTCACATATAGAGGGTGGGTAATTTTTTATTAAGGTGGATCCCATGCAGGACACATTTTTTGTGTTGTTGCATGTATATTTTTAAATTAGTGAGAGACTTTGACAAAATCCACCTAACATCAAATTTAACGGTCTGTACTTTCATAGAAGAATGAGAACCTCACAAAGCAAGAGCACACGAAGCAATAATGTCTACGTTGGCAAACAAAAATGAGGCCCACTTAAATGGTTCAAAGAATGGAGGTCAATTAGAAAATTCGAAGGATAGGTCCAAATAAGATCATGTAAAAAATCCAAGACGGAGTTATTTAGCTGAGGCCCATCATCGTTTAAGCCTGCAAGACGCCCAAAATCAGAGCCTAATCCAGCGAGACGCCCATGATTTGGGCGAATATAATGTTTAGTTGTTATTTAAGGCGACAATTATTGACATAATTAATAAGTAATCTTATCACATTCCACGATTCAAGAATCTCGGAGGCAAGCAGTTAAGTAATTTGAGTAATAATATCAGTTAAAGACGTCAGTTTATTGACAAGTCAGCAATTATAGAGAAAGTGAGCGGTTACAATGCGACGGCAGGAGTTAAACGGTTCCACAATAAAAATCGCTAAATGAGTATAAAAGAGAATAGAAGACATAGAAGCAAGTCCCGATCAAATCACTCTCGAACAGAGACTATGTAATTTCGTTATCTTCATTTCCTTTTAACTTTCAATTGTTCAGTGTGCTTGTGTCCGTTGCAGGCATTTCGTTTCTTGTAAATTGCAATCTTCATAAATAATGCATCCATCGTTGGGACTTTGTGTCGAGAGGTTTGTTCTTTACATAATTGTTTGAACCATCTTTTAATTGTTAGCGACTTTTCGCGCGAAACAATCTATGAACAAATTAATAACCTAAGCACCTTTTGGTGCCGAAGTTATCCCATGTGATCTTAAAATAACCTAAGAGATGGTTCATTTTGTTAAATATATATCAAATATATTATTTGAAAGAAATAATTAAATTAGATAAGATGTCCAATTGGTAAAAAGTGTTCACCGTTTGATTTATAGTCCACGCGAATATTAAAAAGTATATGATTGGGCCTCGGGACCTTGAGCTTCTTTGAATAAAAGTATTTCTTTTTTATTTATTTATTCTCATATTTATTATTAGTCAAACTAGCCATACAAAAATGATAGTTGAAGGCAGTTATGGGATGGTTAATTGAAATTATAAAAATCTCATAAAAATTACAATTTTATCTTTAACTGAATTCTAACTTAGCCTCCGTTTGGTGCGCATTAATGTCTCATTTCAATGCAAAATGAAACCGTTGCAACAGTAGAATAAATAGTGTGTAACCACAAGATTTGAAAAAAAAAGGCAGCCATCTTTTGGAAAATGAAATTTCAAAATTGTTCTTGTTATGAAATAATGTGTAAAACAAATTAGGGACCTTAACGTCTTTCCACAATTTTTTTACCAGATTGCTATCAAAGTGGGGTCATTTTAGTGAATAACGGTTGACTTATTCATTCTCATTTTTGGAATAATGTGGTGGAGGTTGTAAAAAATATCGGCTATATATATATATATAGGTCTCTATCATTTTTTAAAAAAATAAAAAAACTACAAAAATCATTTTTCAAGTTCTACAATTCTCTAAAAAGCGATTTAAAATCTTCTTCTATTTTGAGATAATGTTCTAGATTACCATTGAGAGTTCAATCGTTGTATCCTAAGAGTAATTGTTCAAAGATGTCACAGACATTAACATTGACAATTTATTTTAGGATATCGTGTTATAAATTTCGATTGATAAGTTTTTTTCTCTGCATTTTATTGTTCTGCAAAAGTCATTGCAATTAATTATTTTCTAACACATTTCAACCAGACTCCCACATCCGATTATGGTCACCACCACCGCCGCCGCCGCCGTCACGAGGCAGGTTCCGACCCGAGGCAGAATACATTCGTCGCTAGTGAGTAGGTTGTCATCATCACCCATATTTCATGTACCCTTGAATGCTTCGTGGATATTCTGAGAAAGCATTGCCTTCCGTAAATTGGCACCTGAGATCCCAGAATTCGATCGGCAGGTGGGGGAATTGAAGAAATCTCTCAATTGTTAACTGCTATTGTTTGTTGTGTTTGTGTGAAGAAATTTAACAGATATATTTCGCCATTAGAGAGAGAAAAGGAGAGGAAATCTGATGCCGTATTATTGAAATTGTTTCAATAAAGGAAGTATTTTTCTTTATACGGCCCACCGAATGACTTCTACAATGAAAGGAGCACCAAGCAAATTTTGCCAAAAAATTATTCTGAGAAATACATAATCAATTTGACAAATGAATCAACTGGTATCAATATTTATGTGAAAAACTCGTAGAAAACATATTTAATCAAAATGCATCACCCAGGAAGATAATTATACTAATACTTAACATTTGATTTGCAGACAGAGGCAACATTCTGTTCCTGGATGTACACAGATAAGTCACATGTGGTATGAGTGGTGACCTTTTTTTTCAGGAACTTGAGCACCGTAGCCTTGCCATGTAAGCTAGCAGATGAAGTAAAATTCAGGCATCCGGTGGTGAAATCCACCCAAAAATTAGGGTTTGACGTCAAACTGTCCACGATCATCACCACCGTTGTACTAATGTCATGGCTGCCACGAGCCGGGATTGTATCGTGCTCGATGGGAGCATCGGCTGCAGCCGTCCCTCGATAACTTATATAAGCTGTACTATTATCATATTGGAAACTTCCGTAGTTTGGATTATCTACTGATACTACTATTCCTAGTGTAACATTCAAATGAAATGGAAATGGTATCCATTTTATGTAGTTTAAAGTGATAGATTTGGTGTTGATTTTGGGTTGTTTTGGCTTGAGTATGGTGAGGGATAGGACGAGCACCACCACGGCAAGGATGGTTATGAGAATTGCGGTTGCAATGAGGCATATTTTTAGACCTCTGGAAATTTCGCAACACCCCATAGTTTTTTTTTTTCAGACTGTACATGGTAGTGAAATGTACATATAGAAGTATTGAGAAGTTTATGAAAATATGCCGAATGATACTTTGGATAATCAGAAGTTTGAATTTACAGTACGAGAAAGAGGGCAAAAATGAAGATAGTTTCAAGGCAATTTGATTTCAATGATGACAAAATTGTACTCTTTTTCATTGTCCATAGACAGTTAACTTGCGCGTGTATAATATTGAATCCTATGGTTTAAAAAGCTGACATTTTTAGGAACGACACCTACTTACTTGTTTGTATTTTAGAATTTTTATAAAAAAATAACAAATGTTCGCCATTTTCATAAATAAGCGATAAGGAGACATGGAACTAATATCCTTGTTGGTTCAGATATTATAAAAAGCTGTCTCATCCAGATATTCCACATTTTCTTTAGCCAATGATTTGTGGTGAGTTGATTTAATTAAATGAGATTGACGTTGAAAAAAATAAAGGAAATTTATTCGGAAGCTAGAAAAATATAAAGAAGAAGAAGAATAGCAACGCAAATTTACGTAAAAAACTTTCAAATCAAAGAAAAATCACAAACTATCAAACTGAAATATTACATTATATTTAGGGTCTGTTTATTGGAGTCATATGTAAAGTTGAAATTCTATTTTGAAAACTCATTGAGAGTTGAAAATTAGTATTAGACTTGAAGAAGAGTTTAGAATGAAAGAAACAATTTGAAAAAAATAAAATTCCGGACAAAACACACGGCGTCGTGGCGCCCACGTCGCTCATTTTCGGGTTTTCCGCGTTTTTATCTCCTACTTCGTTTTTGACTCAATTTTTTGGCATCCTACTTTATCAACAACTTTACTAAGAGGGTTTGGACGTCCCCTACATGTTTCTTATAAATATTAGACCCTTCTATACAATTTTACAAGTGTGAAAAAATAGATTACTAGAATTATAAGATCTATTGTAATTTTTTTCTCTTCTCCATTATTTTCGAGTCAATAAAATCTCTTAATTCTTATGTCATATTCTTGTCTTTATTATTCTTTGCTTAATCATATACTTCATTATTATTTATCATATAACTTCAACATCTTAATTTGATAGTTTGTTTCACAACAAGTAGTATCAGAGCTTAGGTTTAGCAGTTTCGCAAGAGCATAATGTTTGATTTGTTCAAGGCTTTTTGTTTATGATGACTTTCATGAAGTATGACATTCTGCTTTTGGATCGGAGCACAAGATTTTCGCTATGACGGGTTAAGATGCGTGCAATACTCGCATAGTTGGATTTGGATGATGCATTGCTGAGAATTAACAAGATGTCAGCAACTTACACTACGGAGGATAAATTATGGAGGGATAAGAAGACATTTTCTCACATTAATCTTCATCTATCAAATATCATTTTTCAGGACGTTTTGAAGGAGAATTTAGCAGCTGCTTTATGGTTGAAGTTTGAGCAATTGTGCATGACTAGAAGTCTGACAAACAAGTTGAACCTCAAATAGCTTTTATACTCTCATCGAATGGTAGAAGGAGGATCATTGGAAGATCACATGATTGTATTAAGGAGATCGTCTCTGATTGGAAACTTTGAAAGTAATGTATGATGAAAAAGATTTGACTTTGATCCTATTGTGTTCATTGCCTACTTCGTTTTCTTTATTTAGAGACACGATCTTGTACAGTCATGATAATCTCACAATGGAGGAAGTGTATGATACTTTATATTCAAAAGAGAAGATGAAGCATTTGCTTTTTGAGGCTAGAGATGGAGAAGACCTGATTGCTCATGGTGGTTCTGGAAGGGGCAGATCGAAGTCTAAATTCAGTAATTAGATTTGTAACTACTGCAAAAGAAGAGGCGCTTGAAGAAGGATTGTTATAAATTGTAGAATAAAGAAATTATGGTTGCAAGTAGATATTCAGATATTTCAGGCATAGTAGACCTTACGGAGAACGTTGTAAGTGATGGAGATCTCTTAGCAATTTCTGACATTGAATCTAAACTGGAAGATGATTGGATTCTTGATTCAACATGTGTGTTTCATATCCTAATAAGGACTTGTTTACTACATGAAATTGTTTTCAAAAGTGTCGTGGTTATGGGAAACAACGCATTTTGTCGGGTTGTTGAAATGGGTATAGTCGGATTAAAACTTTTGGATGAGACAATTAGAACACTGGCAATGTTCGACATGTTCCAAATTTGAAGAAGAATCTTATCTCATTGTCTATCCTAAATTCAAATGGTTATGAGTTCTTTGGTGAAGGTAGAGTTTTGAAAGTTTGTAAAGGTGTTCGGGTTGTATTGGAGGGACTGAAAATATCTCAGTTATACATCTTGCAGGGTCGTGCAGAATCTAGAAAAATCAATCAGCACATGTTCAATATCGTGATGGACATTCAGTTTGGTACAATACCTTTAGGAGCTCGTAAATGGTCGGATTTGAAGAATATTGCTCAGTGGAGTAGAATATATGGATAATGCCTCTTTGCCACCATCACTTGCTTTGTCATTGTATTCAATTACTAAGGACGGTACCAGTGGAAAATGGTATGTGAATGCTGATTTTGTTTAGCATCCTTTAAGTGGAGTAGAATGTGTACAATCTAGCAAGGTGCATTCTTCAAAAGTATTTGAGTTTGATTCTGCTTTGGGGTGTGTTACCATTCAATTTGGTAAATTATAAAATCAATATGATTTTTTTTGGGGAATTTGAAATAATTCTACAAGAATAGTGCTTGGATTCATTGAAAGAGGTGGAGTATTGTTGTTTCTCGAAATTCGTATTAGATTTGAAGAAGAGTTTGAGATGGAGAAAATAATTTGAAAAAAAAAAAAAATTCCGAACAGAACATATGGCACTGTGGCGCCCACCTCGCATGTTTTTGGGCTTTCCACATTTTTCTTTCATACTTCGTTTTGGACTCAATTTTTTGGCATTCGATTTCATTAACAACTCTACTATGAGGACTCCTATATGTTTTCTATAAATATTAGACTATTCTATACAATTTCATAAGTGTGAGAAAATAAATTACCATAATTATAAGATCAATTTTTAAGATAATAAAATTTCTTAATTCATCTGTCATATTTTTGTCTTTATTATTTTTTGATTGATCGTATATTCATTATTATTTGCCATATAAATTCAACTTCTTAATCTAGTACTTTGTTTCACAACACTAATAATGTTTAACGAGTAACAATTTAAAATTTGAAAAACGGGTTCAATTATTTGCTTTCTTGTTTCGATTTTCTAATAATTTCATTCTAACAGAAAAAATGACTATTTTAATAATTTCATTGTAATGTCGAATTTTAGTAAAAAAAAAATTTAAAATAAAGGGGGAATATACTTATTACATGAAAAAAGATCATATAGAACTTTGTTACACTTAATGTCAACATCCACCAAATGTCATAGCGGTCAAATGTTTCATAAGTCCAACGGTAATCACATGTTTGAATCTTAAAATTGCACTGCTTTTTATAATGCCCATGTACTCCAAAATGGTGAAAAATATTAAACTATAATAATTTTAAGAAGGATTATAGTTGAGATTCAAACCCAAGACTCCCATTTATATAGATGGTGTTCTAACCAATTGAACTACCATGGCATTATGTAAATAAAAGGACATCACAGTTATATATCCAAATAAATAAATACATTACCCAAAAAAAAAAAATTTAAACGCGGGCGAATCTAGCACGACGGTCACCGAAGCTCGTTGGGTGCTGAATCCGTCGCTAAGCCTAACCATTGCTATCCTCCAATGAACCACGAGGGTGGTGATAGTACGCACGCACGCAAACATACCTTCATGTAGGAGAATTTTACTAGAAAAATCAATAATCTAAACTAGGCGCTGGGGGGGGGGGGGGGGGGGTGTGGGCTTTAGGCGCGGCCTTCCCACATGCCGCATTAGTTTCGGAAGTTAAAAAATGTTTTTTAATGTAAATTCCTTATTTTTTAATGTCAGTTCAGTATAATTTTTTTTTTTTTTTCCTAGACACGAATCTGTGGTAGGTTAGGTTCATGTACATACAATATACTATATTAAACTTATGTTAGTCTCTAACCTAAGATATATAAGAGTTCATGAATATTCAATGTATGTGCGGTTATTTTAAGGGTTGTGGATTGAGGTTACCTAATTCTAGTATAAAGAGGAGAATTCTTTAGTTGTTCTAAAAGCAATTGTAATTAATATTTTATATAATAAGAGAGATACTGATTTTGATACTTATTCTCTTTTATCATATTTGTGAGGTTGAAACACAATTTTTTAAGTGTTGGACAAATTATAGAAAAAGGCAATGATGTTCGCTTCGAACACATTAGAATCAAGTATCATTTCCTTAGCGATTTGATCGAGGACGATGAAGTTGTTGAAAAAGTCCTGGAAGTCCTAGATCAACAAGCAGATATTTTTACAAAGGCGTTGAAGATTGAACAGTTTGTCACCTTGAAAGAGAAGCTTGGTGTTTCACCAGTGTAGATTATGGGAGCATGTTAGAAAACTAAATAATATAGACATAAATTTTGAGGCAGGTTCATGTACATAATATAATGTACTTTTATTTTTGATAACCGTGGATTCTCGGCTCAACTTGCACGCACTTTAACTAATCCCATGATGCCCTGAAGTTTACGATCGGGTACTCACCTTAGTGGTTTTGAGGGAACTTGAACCGATGACCATTGTGGCATAATATAACCGTAGATATGTAAGTATTTAATGCACGTATGCATATGTATATTTTGTGTTTTGCGTGAATTGAGGTAACCTAATCCTAGTATAAATAGGAGAAGTCTTTAGTTTCTTTAAAAAAAAAAAATGTAATAAACATTTTATATGATAAGAGAGTTACTCAATTGATAAAAGAATAAATATTTGAGAGTACGAGTGTTTGTTTTCTTGAGAGCTCACCATCGTGTTTAACAAATTTTCGACTATACTTCGCTTTGTTCTTACTTTTAAGAACAAAAGTCCTTTTAGATCTGTAATGATACAACATAAATCAAATAAGGCAGCAAACAAGCTAGGATTACAATATTTTTGGGTATCTACTTTTCAAATCCAATCAGCACAATTTCTTCACCAACATATATATAACAACATAATTTTTAAAATTTTTACATGCCACTTCCTCATCTTGCTCCAAGGAAGGACAAAACAAAAAAGGAAAAAGGAAAAAAAAAAAAACCAGATCAAGGAAAATTATTTTCTCAAATAAATCTCGGATTTGAATAACAGATAAATATATTCTTTTTCTTTTCCTAGTCCCTTCTTGATTCTGATCTTAATCTCATTTGCAATGCACCAGCTAAATATAAACAAACTTTATCCAACATTACAAGAGGACTCCCAAGAATCTTGATTAGTACAGTGGAATTAATTTCCCTTTATGGTTTCGTATCAAAATCTGTAAAATATATTATGCCACTTCGATATTTGTTGGATTGAGATTGCCTTCGACCAATTTGGTTTTCGATTTTGCTGTTCTTGATGATCTTGAGGTTGAACCTGACTTGGGAGAAGAAGTTGATTTGGACTTCTTCCTTTTCGGCTTCTTTGGGATGTTAGGAAGCTCTGCTGAGGGTAAGTCACTGAACATATCCGATCCTGATCGCAGCTGCGTAGATTCTCCAAAATCTGTTTCATAAGAAGACAAACACAACTAGGACTTATTTTATTATACTATCTCATCTCGTGTGTCTAGTACTATAAACCAAACATATTTTCTCATACTCCTCGTGTTGTACAGTTAAGTACACCAGAAATCTGTCTTTTTCCATGGACCATTTCAAGATAGATCCTACAATGTCAATACATCACGTGACAGATGAGCCAAAATTTCTCCAGCTATGAGGCAAAGAATCTTGGGAACCATACTCAAACCCTTTGCAATTTCTCAATCAAATTTGCCACCCGTGATACAGCTTTGCACTTGTCTGATTAGGGACATTGCACATGATAGCCCTTTCTTGAATTCTTGACCACACCCTTTGCAATTCGTCTAAAGATATTTGTAATGGCTCTAATTATATCTCATGTGGTATAACTTGTGACCTTATAACTACTTTAGGCACCCTCTTGTGTCACACCTAATGATGAGTTCTATCTGATCTAACTGCAACAATTGGTACTAGAGCACACACCCTTTTCGATGCATTTTTGCATCGAAAAGAATGACTTGAGGAGGAATGATTGTAAGAAAAGATATATGAGTCACCGAGAATGTTGATTCCACATCACTAATGCTCAGTTTAACTAGTTGACTAATTTATAGTATGAAAACTAAGGAAAAATTTCAAGAAAAGTAGAGAGAAGAAAAAAGGGGAAAAGAGATTTCGAGAACCAACCTTGAGATGACCATGGAGAAAGTGCAGAACCCGAATTACCAATAGAAGTTGCTGAAAAATCAGGGCCTGTCTTGAATTCATTCATCTAGATATCACAAAAATATCACGAAGTCAATATTCATTGAATGAGAGAAACAAATTCATGAACCTGCAAATTAAATTTAATTGAATTTCTTGAGGAAAAATGGGTGGACCGCACGTACCCAACTGGGTGCACTACCAGAGGGGCCATCCCACCCAATATGTGCCACATGCTTAACATCTGTTGGGAATCCAATCTCCATTTCACGCTCCTTCACCACTACAAGAAAATACCAATTTCATCTTAGCCCCAAAATGATCAAAAACCCATTTTTTATAAGCCATCCCTATGCCGACTAGGATGGATGGTTGCAGCAAGTTAATACTAGAAGTAAAACCAAATGTATATGACAAAGATATATACATACAAATTTGAGGAAATTACCAAAGATTTGAGATAAAGTATATTTGAAGCCTTTGTAGATCCCTTTCATTTTTGTTCCCATTGAAAAGGATATGAGCCACAATTTTGAGGAAAGAACGCCGAAAGGTAAGAGAAGTGTTCCTTTGCCTATGCCCAAAGCAAACATATTAAATGATTAATAAAAAAAATATTTTTTTTAACCTTTTTCCTTGTAGAATTCTGAATATGAAAAAGCAAAAAGAAAAGAATTTCAGCATCAAATCAGGTGCACGAAGGTTTAATGGTCTTTTAGAAAGAGACAAGCTACCTTATGAGACTGGAATTTTATCAATTATAAACAACATATTCGGCCGTGCTTGAAATCAGCTTTTCTCAACAGGGCGAGAAGTCTTCAACAATACCTTTTCAGAGAAGGATGTTCATTATTGAAGCTAAATTTCCAATATTTCATTCAAATGTCTTGGAATGCAATACGTAGTTATATAAGCATGCATGCAAAACAAAAAATGGGAGAAAGAAGAAGAAGAAGAAGAAAAAAACTTATAATTAGGGTGTAATTCAGAAGAAGAAGAAGCTAAAAACTTATAATTATCTGATTAATCAAGAAATAAGGAAAAAACTTATAATTAGGGTGTAATTCAGGAGGGAGGGAGGGAGAGAGGGAGAGTTTAATTTGGACAACCTCCCAAAACAAGACTGAGTGGTGGATTTAAGACAAACTTTCAACTAAATAATCATAAAAATAATATAAATATATTAATAAATTTTGTCAAAATGTATTTTATTTTACTTTTATTTAAGGATTAAAAGGGCTAATGGGAGCAATAAATTGTATAGTGGGAGGAATTCTAAAATTTTATTATTATTATTTTTTTTGAAATATACAACTTAGGAAATTACTTATTTTTCTACATTTTATATATTCTAAAGCATTATATATTCTATGATATTCCCAACTGTCAAAAACATTACATTCTTTATTCTTGACGGCCACCCATCCATTTGCCAGAATCTTTTGTTACTACATTTTTTAGTAAAATGGAATTATTTCCCGTCTCCTTTCAGAATAATTATCAAACATTTTTATCGTAATTTTAATTTTATACCTAAAATTGTAAAGATATTGTAGCATTAATTAGCTCGTCATTTAGCTTGAATGATCATTCAATATAAAATCGCACTAGATAAAAAATTCTAATCCAATATTCGACGCTCTTCATGTTATTACATTTAGGTACTGTCATTATTTGACACATAAAATTATGGAGTACATTTCGAGAACATAAACGAAAATGAATTTATCTCCTATTGAAATGCTCTTGATAGCATCTAATGATAATCATAGAAAATTTTGACAAAAAGAAAATAACTATTCAAAACATTTTACTTGCATATTTTATTGGTAAAGTGGCTCATCAAGTCCTGCACAAGGTCAAGTAAGAAAAATAATTTAAAACCGTATTTCCTCCCCCATTTAATAATACTAAATAAATTTGCCATTAGTTAATATTATATAGCAATACGAATTTAGGATATCCGAATGTCCAAAACATTTCATCTTTTCTTCTTGATGGTCATCCACCCATTTCCCAGATTTATTTATTAATGTAAATGGGATTTTTGGTAATCAGACATCTTTCAAATAATATAAACTCACAACGTTCTTACTGATATGGATTGATGCCAGTTGTGTGCTGTATTATTATATTATCAATTTTGTTCAATTGTTGGAGCCACGTTTGATATGCATAGAATTTGGTATTACTTGATATAGATATGTATTGGTCACATTCAGACAGCTGCTTTCCTCAATTAATATTGAAATATTCCTCAAAATATTGTGTGAGTTTTGTTCAATTAAGAAATGACGTATTAGCGTTCCCAAAATATTTCGAACTTCATGTTTGAGAGAAAATGTAATAATTAATCGAAAAGAAAAAAAACGAGCTGCAACAAATAAAAAGATTGTAATTCAAATACGAGTATAATCTCATTTCTCCCAATGAACAGCAGGTGGAATAACCCTCCCATAAGGTAGGTTTTGTAAGAGGAATATTGATATATGACAATATTAATAAGAAATAAATAAATAAATAAATAAATGCCAATCTTTTTTTTTTTTTTTTCCAAAAATCCTTAAAATTCATAAGATAAATATATACAACACAATCAACTATGTTAAAATAAAATAAAATTAATAGTTAATATTGCTTTCTCGTCTCTATTAAAACAAATAAATATTCATATTAAATTAAAAAAGTTAAATTCTTAAAACAAAATATAATGCAAACTGCGATAAAACAATAAATCCAGTTTCCATCGATCTGTGACATAAATTATATCAGCCTATTAAATATTTCAAAGGACCAAATATATTTGTAAAATATAAGATAGATGACAATAACTTTTCAAAGAACAAGCAAACTCCATTCATAAAAAAGTGAACTATATTTGGATCGAATTTGGTACAAATTTATAACAAATTTACAAAGTTCTCAACGTTATCTAAAATAAATAAATATTCAAAGACAATTATGTATGACCGATACGATGTTCTTCTAAAAAAGCATTAACACGAAGATTATGCGACCCCTTCAAGTCCTTCAAAATATTCAAACCTATTAAGTGATAAAATTTGATGTTTCATCTTAAAATGTTAATTTTATTAAGAGGAGTAATTCAAACCTTATAAATCGGTCCATGTTTTCATCTTTATTTATTGTGAAGTTTTATCCCTTAACATGCCTCGCAAAATGGTGAATCGTTTGAGCACACCAATTTTAAAATCTGCGTGCTCAATTTTTTTGAAATTTTAATCGAATAGAATTGCTCGTTAAAGTTTAATGAACTCTAATGCTATGATAAGATTTGTGATTTCATCTTAAATGGTCAATCTTATTAAGAGAAGTAACCCAAACTCTTATAAATTGATCTATGTTTTTATCTTTATTTCATGTGATATTTTATCCCTTAATATTAAGGTTCTCCATAAATATCTCCGAAGCTAGAAGCTCATCCCTCCTAATCAATCCTAGTTGGGCAAGGCAAGCTCTACACGAAACCCGGTTATTGTTACAAATTCCAAATATTTGTTGTATTAACTTCTCCATTCTATCCATTGTCTTGACAATAAACTATCGATCACACCATCAATCACTGTAATGGCACTGCCAAAATTTGTTGGAGTAACCCTTCTTGTTTTTCGATGCTTATGGCTCAATGAATCACATTTAGTAGAAAATGACTCTTGTCATTATCATCCGTGTCTCGAATTTGAATTTGAGCCTTCTCTCGATTATTCGAATCTATCTCTGCACGAGTCTCTTTTCCTTGACTGGTTGCATAGTCCTTGCCAAAGATGCTAGCTAATTTCTCATATATAGGAAATGGCTCGTCTCTCCATCCTTTGGCTGCAGTCTTGTGCATCTATAAAAGAGTGAAGAAAATATTAGAATCTTATAAAATATTATTCGAACAATAAGCAATAACACTTTCACGTGATCATGCCACACCAGTTAATACATTCTAAACCTACACGTAAGTGAGTTTCATTTAACTTAAACTATAGTAATATATTTTTGAATGTACACAGTTGTATGGCAAGACAATAATTTAACTTCATTTTCATCTTTAATATTATCTTGTGCTATAGAGTCCAACTTTAACAAATAAGCTACTAATGGTTCGACAGAACAATAAAGTTGAGGAATAACTTGTTCATAAATTTACATGTATAATTCACTAATAATAGGACCATTAATTTCCTTCTAATAAACTCATGGATCATGAGAGTGGTTAGAGTAAAAATACTTTCAAAAACTGGCAATGCATTGATGCAGAATTTTAACACATCTTACACTGATCACAAAACTGTCTAGTATTAGCAATAACATCCACTGTTCTGAAAAAAGTGATAAAATTCTATCTAATTATGTATCCTTGGTAGCCATCCCATCAGTTAACGATGGAATTCCGTTCTTTGGTAGAAGAAACAGCGGAAGAAAACTTGGGATGACAATGGCTAAGCCCAAGCAGAGCAATACCAATAATACAACGTACCAGGCTTCACGAGGAATGCTGACAAACAACTCATCACAAACTGCAATAGATATGGAGAAACGTTGAAACTTTTCATAGATCATACGTGAGAAAACAGATTGACAGCGACAAAGGAATGCAAGTGCATGCCATGGAACACTAACTAAAATAGATTCAAAGCAATAGGCGATAAAATTTTTCGTGGAGTCTTCTCATTTTTCTGCCACTCCCAGCTTGCATAAAAAACATACAAAGCACCTATCTTCAGTTTCCGTATATACTGTAGACAATATTCATGTCCAGAAGAAACATGTTTGAACCGTTGAGAAACACAATAATAACAGGGCACTTCCTCAATATTCCTTCTTCCAAAACAGGTACAAAATCATAAAATTCACTGAGAAAAGGTGCAAACTAAAATCAACAATGTATCACAAACAAAACAATGTCCAAAGGACGCATTTCCTTTAAAGCTATTATCACCAGTGTTGTAAGAAAACAGAGAATGTGGGAGTTCATAGCAAAATATTGTAACAAAACACTTTTATATGGTAACTTTCCCAGCTAAAGCAACTAAAAACAAGAATGTGAGGCTCAAGTATCTTGATGTTTTGCTGCATAATTTGTTCCCAAGTTCAAGCTGAGATTGGTGAAGTCAACACTACGGCTACATTTGGTACACCGGATTAGACAGTATAAAAAATATTAGTAAAAAACTATAATGAATAGTTTAGATAGATGGTATTATGGTGGATAGTTTTCTTTAACAATTCGTATCTTGCACTATTAACCGTATAATAATACAGAGGTTGGAGGTGTGCTAAATTCCTCATACGGACTAATCTAGTGTGCCAAACATAACCTAAAAAATGAGTACATTCTTAGTTTGTTTAAACAGTGAACCGATCTCTAGCGAAGTTTGACACTAAGATCTTCAGCCATGTTTCAATTAGCTTAGCTCAGCTCATTTTTCAACCATACGGCACATTAAACACACTAAACTACAAGAGAATTATCCAATTGGATGACAGTATCGACCGGATTCATCCAAAGAAACCCTTAATCAAGTAAAAGCTAGCTCAATGATTAAGGTAGACAATGATAGCATGGAGCTTAAGAGTACGTAATCAAGAAATTATACACTAACGAAGATAGAATAACTTCAAATGGGAATAGCAATCCTTAAGGGCCAGAGCACAATTCTCTCCAATATAAAACTAATTCTCTCATTAATATTTTGGTAAACCACAACCTTGGTTTTCTCATTAAAAGCATCTGGCTCGGTATAAGCTATTTGAGTCCTCAACGTTTCATTTTTTTTACTTAAATAAAAATCATCACACAAGCATAAACATGAACACACATTTATTTCATACTAAAAAGAAGTAAAAATCTAATCTAAAAAGTTACAAGGATCCATACTTGATACAAGATATGCTACAAAAAGCTATGGATCTAGGATTGTGCTAGGAATGCCACTCAAAATTCTTCAAAAATGAAGGATATAATACACTGGGAATGTCACTTAAACTTCTTCGCAAATGAAGTATATATTACAAAAGATTTGAACTTGTAATTACAACATATGATTTTTAAAGTACAAGAGAACTGGGAAATTTCCAAAGTACAAAATATAAAAACTACGGAGGTTTTTTAAATCCCCATAAGATTGGCCACATCTCCTTCTATAGGAGCTTTCCACACTTGAATTCCTTTTTCAATTGAGTTGATTTCTAACTTCAAGAATCTTCAAAGGGGCCATTCACATGACTACAACATAAAACTTAGCAAACTTTAACTCCACGAAGTTTTTCACATGATTCTGTAGCACAAGTCTTAGAGAAGTGTTGCATACACTCTACCCATGGATGCATCAATCATGGCAAGAGTCTTAATAAAATGTCGCTTGTCGCTTGTCACTTGATAATGATTCTCTTTCCTTTCCTCTTGGACTGAATTGATCACCTTTACGAATATTCTTCCAGACTCTATTGGTTTCTGTAATCTTGGCATAACATCTGGATTATCATTCTTATACCATCATCGGTAATGGGACAATCTACAAAGGGTTGGGAGCCTGATTAGATCTTGATCAATTTTAAAGGTCCAAGTCCAAATCCATTATAAATTGAACATCGAGGGAAAAGCTGAGAGAGCTTTAAAATGAAAGCAAGCCTGCTTGGTGTTCTTTAAGAACGGATGAACCAATTTAAAACATTCATTTAAGGAACTGAAGCTTTCACGGAAAATCTTCTCTTCCTGCCCGTAGTTCACAAACCGCTCGAAAAAACCAATTAGGAATTTGAACCAACTCAAGGGATTTTCTGAACATAAAGAACCATGTTTGCTTAATCTCTTCTGATAGAGGGAAGTTTTACTCCATGCCTCTACATAATCTCAATAATAGGGAATGTAGTTTTCTTCTCTTCTATTATTTTAATAGTTGTTCGATCAACGTTAGGATTTAGACCTCATTCTTTAAGATTGATTATCCTCTGAATAAAGGCTTTTCTATACCCAGTTTCCTTCTTCTTTTTATCATTATGAATGATATCTACCTATTCCGTGTGAACTAAGATTTCTTCAAAGAATTGTCTAATTTTGTCAGCTAGTCTAGTACAAAAATATTATAGATAGTTTACATATGTATTAGCTATTTCAAATGGATCGGATTTAAATTTAAGATCATCATCATTTAGTGGCAATACTAAAGGTTCTTTGTAATGATATTTTCATTCACTTAAGACTTCTTTGAAGGTTTAATCCCGACCTTTGTCGGGGATTATCTTTTTTTTTTGGAAGAAAATGTCTAATCTAAGACATTTCTAGAGTTTTGATTATTTCGTCTTCTTTGAATTTCTTCTTGATTGATGAAAAATTCTGTTTCTTTGATTACTTGAATCATATTAACCAAAAAATTCATTCATGAAGTTAGAGAGTCATAAACCTATCTATTCTTGTACACCCCATTAGGTATAGTTCAAAAAAGCGTGCCTAAAACCCAAAAATTCTGGTGAGAAAGTAGAGATTTATTCCTAGAACCTAAAAATTCAGGTATAGAAAAAATTAAACCTACAGAGATGATGAATTTATTTATTGAGGTTTTTTTGAAATAAGTTCAGAAATAATTAATTCAGCTCTTTCCACTTTCATTGAGTAGATTTCAACTATTCCATCCGAAGTTTTAACACTTTGTTCATAGCAGTAGAATCTTTCTCACTAAGTTTTTGGAGCTAGGGCTCAACGTATTCCCAACTTTAGCTAATCTAGTCGGCTCTTGCTATTTTTAATTTTATTTTTGTATGGGAGATAATACCTCCTCATTTATTGCTTTTTCGGAGGTTTGGTTTCTTGTGAGTTATATATATATCTTATGGTCCAGACATCCTAACTCTCATCGGCCTTAGTGGGGATTAAAAACACACTGAAGATGAACCTTTAAGAAATAGGGTGAGGTATTCATTACCTTATAAAATACAGTAAATTATAGCAACGTGCTCACTTAGAGTTTGTTTGGGCCGGATTAAAATCTGATTTTAACCTAAGTCAAAGTCAAACAATCAATATCAACCACATCTTTCATTGATCTCACATCTTTTTAACCACATATTTCAAAAACTTCTATCACAATCCATTAAAAATCTGATTTTAATTCACATCAAACACCCTCTTAATGCTTTCATGTCATAGCCTTTAGATTTAATGTTTGAAGTTAGATTAGTATGTTTGGATATGTTACAAAAACAGAGAAATCAAGAAAAACAGTTAAAATAAATTGGTCTATTACATAAAAATGGTTTCTATTAAACCAAGAAGGAATCATTAAATTTTAAGCGCAAATGGTTTAAATTAATAAGGCCGCTTATTGAAATCATAGAAAATATAGACAAATCATGGGAAGGAGATAAGGATTAAAGAGATACCCGATTAAGCCTATGAATATAAAGAAAAGTGGACAGGTCTTAGAGACAAATGTTTTTGCTAGTGAGAGTAAACTGAAGATCTAACTCATTAATAAGCATATTAATTATACAAACTTATGCCTTCAAATAATGGCTAAATGGTTAGACAAAGTGGAAAGCATTTACAGTACCCAAGCAAGAAAATTATGCACAGAAGATAATAATAACTTGAAATGGGAATAGCAATCAGTAACTTCCAAAGCTCCAATATATATATAGCTAAATCTCTCATTAAAAGTTCTGGCATACCACGACCTTAGTTTTCTTTTTGTTAGATTAAAAGTAGCTGGCTCGGTATAAGCCACTTGAATCCTCAATGTTTCATTTTATTTCACATCAAACAAAGGGAATCTTGTTCAAGATATACTAGCTATTCTTAGCATTATATTGGGTAAAATCATTGCTATTACTTAAACAAGTATGAAAAGAGGATATTGCAATATGCTACGAACCAAATCAGAACTTTATGTTACCTATATTAAATATTACAAATTTCCTCTCCTGTTTCCCTGTTATTGCAACAACACCTCAGGCTCAACATTTACGAGTACATGCAATCCCTGCTGAAATAAGAAAAGGACTCCAGAATTCAAAACCTTAGGAGAGAATAGGATAATATACATAAGACAGTGATGCACTATCGAACCTGGCCACTGAGTGAATCTATTCCATCAGTCCTGAAAATCAATTTTTCTGTATTGAGCAATTTTCTTCCCGTATTCAGTCTCAAATCTGAACTACCTCTCTTTAGTTGTAAAGAGAAACTAGAGGGTATCTGTCATTCATTAATCACATTGGTGCATGTTTTGTACTATAACATTTTAAAAGAAAAATAAAAAGATACAAATTCAACATACATACAGAAGCTGGATATGATATCTTCACTTCATACCAACTATGCGGTTTTAGCCCTCTCAATTCGTAGAGGCATGAACCCATTTGTAATGGCAATGTTTCCTTCCACAGTTCATGACCAACATGCAAAACTTTTCTGTCAATCCTGTGAATTTTATAGTGTAAGACTTTCAAATATGAAAAAGAAGACAACACTCAACATGTCAATTGTTTTTAAATCAACTAGTAAGGAAAGAGGTGTATACACGTTCAACTAAGATTAAAAAATTAAATCTAAAAATAAGTCATTTTTACTGATAAAAGTAAGTTACTTTTAAGTTATCAAAATTGAAAGTAAGTTAATTTGCCAAAATAAACTACGTTTTTTGGTGTATATGTAAGAAAAGAGGTAACTGAACATCTTTAGAAACAAAAAGTTTATTTTTACATAACTTGAAGCTTAGCCAATGATGCTTTTGGGTTTTGCAGATACAAGAGAAGGTAAAGAAAAAAATAAGTTGCCAGAGTAGTTTTTCTCCATTATATTTCCTCGGCGACAAAATCAATCTCAAAACCTGAACTTTATTAAAAAGTGACATAATTCAGCAAATAACTTAAACAAATTTGAAGCTTAAATCAATCAAAACGATGCCAGACCTAAGCATAACCTAAATCTAACACTAACTTTAAAACTTCAAAAGAAATGTTGAATAACATACTTAACGCATTTCCATGAGTGAATGCTGGACAAGTGAGCATTATAATAAAGATCAGCAAGCAGAAGTACAGCCACCATGAATTTTGCATTTTCGAAACTTCAAATATCTGCCCCCAACCTGAAATTTAATATAAAGAAAACATCTGATTCTGATAAATTAGGAAGAGGAGGAAAACGGGTCGTGGTGGGGGAACTGCGACGTAAGTAGGGTATTATATATATGGTGGCGGTAGGGCGGAGGCGGGGGTGGATAGCCGGTACGGTGCTGGAGACGGTTGGAATTTGCTATTTTTGTTCCTATTTTTTCTCTTGCGTAAATCACATCGAGGTCCTCAGTCTTTTATAAATATGGTCGTTATGTCCCTTATCTATCATTTATTGCATTCATATTCTTAATCTTTCAAAACTGTGAAAATTGTGTTTATTTGGACGTTAAACAGTCACATGAAACTCGCGATGTTAGACTATGAGGTGAAATTGTTTAACAAAGGAATGAGTTGCAAAAATAGTAAAGAATTTTACCCAGTTTTAACGAATTACAACGGTTTTCGCCGACTAGTAGTCAAACAACATAGTGAAATCCACCAACACGAATGACACGAGGAGGAGTTAGACCATCATGACGATCAACTTTTTTAGATGAAACTTGAAGTCATCATTTGAATTACTTTAAAATAGAGAAAATCTTGTTGGACATTTACCCCTTGAGTATTCCATCGAATGAGTAGTATGTTGCTATTTAATGTAAACAAATTCATTGTTATCACTAATCAAGAACATTATATCGACCACCTCGAGACCTTTCTCAACTAATCTCATTCTTGCAAATATTCAAAATTTATTAGCGCATTTACCTCGCTCTTGAATTTAACTTGCAACAAGACCTTTGTCATTTGCTATACTTTTTTCTACTACTTGAAAAAAAAAAAAGTAAAAAAGTAAAAATAAATTTCAACTCGCATGAAGAAAAATAAAAATTAACTAAAAATCTCGAGTAAGATAGACAAAATAATAATAATAATATTTTGGGAAGGTTGTTAGATTTAATGTCCTTTTCTTTGATAAAAACATTTGACTGCCCAACCAACATATATTTTTCATTGAAAGTGTGGAAATTATTCTGAATAGCAGTTTTTATTTGGGAAAATAAGAATATCATACAAAAATTCAGAACAAAAGATAAAAAAAGGAAAAAGAAAAAAACCATATGACAGCTGTGGGATTTGAACCCACGCCCTTTCGGACCAGAGCCTAAATCTGGCGCCTTAGACCACTCGGCCAAACTGTCATGTTTTGATAGGAGTCATGCTAATTATATTATAGCCAAACTATTAAACCTAAAGTCAAAATATTATTAACTATAATCTCATAATTAACTAGTAACAGCGTGTCAACGTTTAAGAATTATTTTAATCCAAACATGTTCAACTTGAATAATTATTATCCTTAGCCCTCCATTAAAGTTTCATGCAGTTGGTTCTCCTCGATTAAAAAGTAAGCAATATTTTATATAAAAAGTTAACTACGATGAAAATCTTAAATCTTGTTGGATCTTTAATCAATAAGTTTAAAAATCTTAAAAATAAGTTTCAAGTAAAAATATCCGTCCCGCCCCGACTAGGGTGGTGAAAACCAAGGCAAGAATTACCCTAGTTGAAACTAAAGCAAGATAGATTTGGAGCATCATTCTTTCGCGTCTTCCTATCTTGTTGGCCACTCAATTCCCACAGCCTCTCTTTTCCCAGCAGAATTTTACTGCTTCTGGCAAACACCTTATTTTAATCAAACACAGTTAAGTCCAAACAAGAAAGTCAAATTACAATTTCAAATTTTAACTTCTCTTAACACGATGAATAGTAAACTATCAAATTGTTCTTACAAGCACAATTCCAGTTGGCTACTTTAGATTATTATAAGACCAATCAAATGCAATCACGTTCTTACAAGCAACCATTTGGACCCCACCATCAACATATGTAGGCAGCCTGGCTTCTCCTCAAACTCATGTGGCCATCTTCTTCTAAATCTTGTCGGCGTCGCCGTGTAATAATAAATAATATACATAATCGGATCGATTTCTCGACCGATTTTCAGTTTTCCCGACCGAACCGATAGTTTCAGTCTAGTTTTAATAACACTGACAATAATAGGTATTACATATTTTAAAACATAAAAAATGTTTGTCAATTTTTGCATAAAAAACAGTAGTTATTGTTCGTAATCTTCTCAAGATCCTGTTTAAAACTTCTCTCAGAAAATGGTGAGAAGGGCTTGTTCAATTTTCAATCTTTTCTTCATTACAATTCTTTTTGCTGTATTCGGTAATTTATGCAAAGCAGCAGACTCAAATTCATTTGAGGATAATTTTAGTAAAAGCTGTCCCGACAACAATTTCAAGACTTCTGATGATGGATCAACCTGGTACCTCTCCTTGAAAAAATTTTGATTTGTGACCAACTAATTTTAATCTGTGATCAACGAATTAATTATGACTTACAATTTTTTTGAAATATGACCTCATCGAAATAGTCTTCGGAATCGGAGAAGTCTTCGAAATGGTCACCGGAGTTGGAACAATTGTTGGAATCGGAGTAGTCGTCGGAACACTCGCCGGAACGGTCGTCGGAATTGAAATAGTCGTTGGAATGATCGTCCAACGGTCGTTGGAACGGCGGGGGTGGTGGAGGTGGATGGATTATATATATATATGTGTGTGTGTGTGTGTGTGTGTGTGTGTGTGTGTGTGTGTGTGTGTGTGTGTGTGTGGGGGGGGTCAAAAATTTGATTTTTGAAATGTGAAAGATGTTTTGTTATTTTTGAAATAGTGTAAACTTAAAGTAGGATTTATGAATTTTTCCATTTTATAAAAGTGCACATGACCCGATCAAAAATCGGTTTTGACCGAATTAACGATTTTCAAAAATATCTTTTAAAATTTTGGGGGTCCAAGGAATTGAGCAATGATGGCAAAAAAAATTGCCTCGCCTCGCCCCGACTCGAAGCACCTCGAACTCACTCCGTGAAGAATAAAAAAAATAATTAACTACAAATTAAAAAAAAATAGTTAACTGAAATTTTTTGAAAAAAAAATAATAATAATAAACGGGGCAAGCGTGCCTGCGCCCCGTTGCCATATCTAGAATTGAATCTTAGACCTCTAAGTAAAATAATCAATTCCCCATAATTGGAGTTGTAGAGTACTTTAATGTATTTTATGTGCAATAAATTATATGTATCCAATGAATCATATATATGTTTTCTAAAAGTATTTTTATAAGAACCTTGGTCAAACATTTTATTTTATTTTATAGACCTAAATAATTAGTGAAAAATAATTTAAAAATAATAATAATTTTGCCTAAAAAAAATTTCATACTATAATTTTTAATTTTTTTTATAGATTTTTATGTAATGACCTGCCGGTCTGACCATTGACCCACCTGTTCAACCAGTAAGCCGAGACCCAGTACCTTATCCGGGTCGATGTCCGGGTCAGTCTAATAACTATGGGTAAGATACAAAGTTGTAAGAATACTTTTTATATACTAAAAAATAATAGCGGCAAGTGGTCATAACTTTCAAATGATTAATTAGGAGTTACCCTCGACATGAAATACAAATAATTTGAATTCATCACATTATGGAGACCCTTATTAGTTCATACGGAGTGATACGTCATATATCATTGCTCATAAACTTTTTACAAGTCTTCAAGTTGCTCTTACCTAGTGGCGGATCCAGCACCCGATGAGGGGGCGCGGCCACGCGTGCTGGATCCATTGGAGTCGCTGTAGAAAATTGAAGTTGCAATCACACTCACGCAGGCGTTGAGGACGGGGTCACGAGATTGAAGACGAAAGCAATTGGATTGGATTTTTTTTTTTAACTGTGGGCTTTTTTTTGGAATTGGGATCAGTTTGTATTGAATTAGACGTCGCACCTTAAATTTCAATTGCAATTCCACACGAAACCGACAGTGCAAACCCCATCTCTATACTCAATACATGGGGGCACTTGCAAGAGAGCTGAATTGATTGAATAACATAGCATTTTCGATGATAGTGGTGACACTTTCTCGGTACATGTTGTGGGTTGTAGCATTGATAATGTTAGGACATCTTGGGGAACTTCAACTATCCAACGCCTCAATTGCTACTTCTTTTACAAATGTTACTGGATTCAGTGTCATTGTAAGATCTTTTTTCTTGTCTCAACTTTTGATTCTGGCAATGACTGCTACAAGTTATACGTTTGAATAGTTTTGTGATTTGTAATAAATTTTTGAGAATATATTCAAATCCATTAGCATCAATTATGTTTTTCAGGTATATTGTGAGTTTTCAATCTTGAAATTTGGTGTTCAGGGATACCACAAGCTTCAGTTTTACTCTAGAGGGAATTTTGGTCTGTTGACTAAATTACATTGATTTATGGCTTTTAGTTTCTCTTCTTCAATACTTTTTTGTGCTCAGGATTTGACCAGAACACTTTGATTGCTATATAACCTGTTAAATCAATAGTCTACACGTAGATTTCTTCGGAGATCAAAGATAAATCTAACTAGAATCTCTATTTTCCTACCACTGTTGTATTTTATGGAACGATATTTTCAACTGAAACGAAAGTCTTATCCTAAAACTTCTAGTGTTGTATCTAGTCCCACCACTACGTCTAGTCGAGCCCATGAGTTAAATAACACAAAGATTACTTTCATATGTATTTGATTTTTACGTTTTAGTCAACAGTCAACGATCGTCTTAACCAATTTACAATTCTAGATCCGCCAGTGATCTTACCCTATATTATTTTCCTTGACAGGTTTTTCGTAGATAGAGTTCCAATAAGAGTATACAAAAATGCAAACTACACGAACAATTTCTTTCCAAACGAGAAGCCTATGTTCTTATTCTCAAGCATCTGGAATGCAGACGACTGGGCTACGAGAGGCGGCCTTGAGAAGACCGACTGGGAAAAGGCACCATTTGTGTCATCGTACAAGGACTTCACTGCAGATGGTTGTCAATGGGAAGACCCTTTCCCTGCCTGTGTATCCACCACCACTGATAATTGATGGGATCAGTACAATGCCTGGCACCTTTCAGAGGACAATAAAAAGGATTATTCCTGGGTGCAAAGAAACCTGGTAATATATGATTATTGCAAGGATACTGAAAGATATCCTACTTTGCCTGAGGAGTGTTGGCTAAGTCCATGGGACTGATTCACAGTTCTGTTTTGCAATAATATCTCGAGATTGACAGCAATAACTTGGTATAGCTACTATATTCGGGCTGCATTAATAGTCGAAGCAGATTAATTCTTTGTTGCTTAGGTAATTTTTTATAATTTTGATTGGATGTGTTTCCATTGTAACGTGCAATTGCATTCATTACATCACATTTTGGCATTACATATCTTATCATTATTTACCTGACGAGCATAACATGTCAATTTTTTGTGACGAATTTATTGTGCCAAAATATAAATAATACGAGCTGAAGGGGAAGAAGAACAACTAACTTCCCCTCAACTAGATTATACATTCTAATTATCAGAGCTTCTTCATTTTTGGAGAAATCATTCTGAGACTCTCTACTTCTTACATCTGAAACCAAAGGTATATTCATGTTATCAGGAGAAAATGCTTAACAGATTTTCAGTTTGCAGAAAAACCAAGTTAAATCTCCAAGTTGGAAAACAGAAGAATAAGAGCTTTAAAATTTTATCATAAACTTAAAGAAAGAAGCTGCATTGCCTTGGGGTAGGACCATTGTTGCATTCGGCTGCCAACGTAGGCGAGGGGACGTTGCTGCCTTCGACTACCTATATTGCTGACACATCATGGGGAGGTTGGCTGGCCAAAATTAGGCAGTTTATGTGTATGGATAAATCATTAAATAGTTAATTCTAGGGAGTAGGTACCTCGATAACTAGTGAAAGACAAAATTCTCCCCTCCTATGCACGATGCATTACATTTGTTATCGATAACTTTGGGATCTCATTTTATGAGGAACGGGAAAAAATTAGAGATCAGATATGAACACTAAGCAAAAGAAATCTCACATTCCTATAATCCTCTACTGATGAACCATATCAGTAGACAGTAGATTGAGTTTCAATGCAACAACGATATGCCCAGAAGCCCACACAATTTATAATCCAGCAATCCACAACATATGATGCTCAAATCATGACAGAAATCTAGAAAAGAAAAAAATACATCATTTAGAATTCTACCACAATCATCCCAATCTTTCTCCGAAATCACTTCTCCACCAACTACCAACATACTTTTAGATTTGGTTTTAAATCTGAACAAAATCACAACCCCCGCTGTCACTGCTCCACACTGCCACCAACCATCGCCATTGTGAAAATTTTAAGATATAGATATTTTATAGTTGCTTGCATGTGGTGGTATTTTGTAGTTGATGTTGGTGGAACAAGAAGAGTAACATAAGTATCTCACTGGACACTCAATATTTTACTTAAGGAGAATGCGAGTTTTTTAAATAAAAGAAGCATAGTGTAACACAACATGTTACTCTATAAAATGTTAATTTCTTTATTAAAAATAACACATGATAACACAACATGTTACCCTGTGACATGATGATTTTTTAATTATAAAAAAACATATGGTAACACGTAATGTTATTTAATGATAAGTTAACACAACATGTTGCTCATGTATAATTCAAATATTGGTTCAAATGAAAAGATGATGCTTTAAAAAAAAAAAAAAAAAAAATCTGTTTGATTAGAGTCACTCGACAAAATCCTATCAAAGTATGCAATTTTGTTTGTAAAATGTAACACATTTATCAATTTTGCCTCCAAAATAATTTATTCATTTCCAACAAAGTGACATAAATATGCACCACTTAAGTGATAGTAAAATGATAAATAATTGGCATAAAGGAGTATTTAAATGAATTTGAGTCTCTGTCTCAAAACATTAAAAGGATAGATTGGAAGCAGCATAGAATGTGTAGCTAGAGTTCAAGTAAAAAACAATTTTGATCTTATAGGTAGTCATCAATTTACACTCCATTCCTTGCAATTGTAATATTCAACAAAAAGCTAAGAATATAAATCTTGATATATCCATATCGAACATAAAACTAAAAACGTAAATCATGATATATATTGTTGTCAAAATCCAAGAGAAATTTTGATTCGGGCTCAGAAAAACCATCCAAACGAATACAAATCGACCAGCTCGACCCAACAATTCTAACACCTTTGGTTGCCACAAAACTCACCCCACCAAGGAGATTATGGTGGGGGTATTTCCATATCACAAAAGGAGGGAGGTTGAACACAAAGCAATGGTTGAATCTCAAGTTCTTCAATTTGGTTGCCTCTCAACTCTTCAGTCTATTGAACACACGCGCACACACTGTTTGAGGAGGAGGATGGATATATGCATTAGTTTAGGTCACAATAGTCGCTCTCCTCTCCAATGGGCCAAAACTCATCAAATGGGCTAAAACAAAAAAACCAAACTAACCACAACATGGATCAACTATCCAAAGGCTAAATGGGCTACCATATATCACCACTAAATCCAACTCAAACCTAGGCATTCCAATGGTGTATTAATTGTTTTCGAGTCGAGCCGTCACTTTGGTGTCGATAAATTATCTCATATCATTTCTAAATTATCGCCTGAATTTATTGTGTATCACAACATAATAAATTTCTACCTTGATACCCAATCAACATGCAACCAACCAAAATACAAAGTTTATATTTGCATAATAAAGGTAACAATGAAATTGGTATCACGGACCTTACATCGTGTCTCCAGGAATTGTTTTTCTCAAAAATTGTTGGCCACTTATCAGGAAGAAGCAAAGTGTACAATCTGCATATGATCACATCTGGAACTGAATTTTGCAATGGCATCTGTTTGTCAGTGTCGCAAATACGAGAAGTGTTGAACAGTTGTTCATCATGGGGATATGGATCCTGATGTCCCGCTATATGGTTTCAATACTGGATATTTTCTGGTTTCTATCGGAACTAGGCATGTTAAAATCAGCGTTTATTCGTTCCTACTCCTAGACGCGCTTTTGTAAAAAGAATTGATTTCATTCAATATTTGATTCAAAGAATTGTGGTTAGCCCACTTGCTCATGAAAGGGCTCCACTGCATTTGTTCCTACTCCTAGACACGCTTTTCTAAAAGAATCGAGTTCATTCAATATTTGATTCAAAGAATTGTGGTTAGCCCTCTTGCTCATGAAACGGCTCCACTGCAATCAGGTACGTATATGGGGTGGCGATTGGACCGGGCCATTTAATTTTTTAGTGTAAAAAACCTTTATATATATATATAATGGATGGTGGAGGGTCCGTAATCTCAAAATATTATTCCCCTCTTTATTTATTATTCCTATGGATTGAGAAAAATAAAAGCAAGCAAAAAGGACTTATACGAAAACTTTTCACATCATTTGAAGGGCAGAAAGCCGTTCATCTTCGGCGCAAGAGCGCTCGATCAGTGGGCTATTACGCACTCTTTCAAGGGTGGCTGCTTCTAGGTTATTAAACTACTGAATCAAGAAGCACTTCTAGGGTCAAAAAGAATGATCAGAGGTCTATTTGTGAGCTGATTGAATTGAAATTTCAGTATAGTGTTCCTAGCGATGAGAACTACGTTTTGACTAGAGCTAATCGTATAGATTTTTCTTCAGTTCTCTGGGTATCTATATACTCATTTAGTGAGATTTCCTCTTTGTTAGTATCTGTATCCACATTTTAGAGTGACGTTGTCGTTGTTATCCAAGAATTAGTGTTCTTGATGTATTGGTAGCCTTTGGAGTTTATTATGGAGAAGATATATTGTGTACCCATTTTTGTTCATAGTCATTAGGATTAGGTCCCGACAAATCTTGTTGTTCCACTGTTTACTTTTTGCCGTGTGTTATGAGTGTTACTGATTATTGTCATTTTAATTCTTCACAAAGAGGGGTTGAAATATTTTCGCTGCTTGTTTATTGCTGGTTCACCCCAACAAAAAGATGGTATGCCTGTTCACAGCAACCAAGAACAAATGCCACGAACTCCAATCTAAGTTGGTGGAGGTCAATAGGGTCTTAGCCTTCAAGTTAATTAATTAAAGGCATGTTTAAGCATCATTTTTTTTTGTCCAAAATGCATTTTTATATAATATTTTGACAGAGAATGTCTGGTTAAAAATAAAGAAATTTTTTGAATTTACATGTAATATTATTTTATTAAAGAATTTGTGATTAAAAATAAGAAAGGAAAAAATGTATTTTGGCAATAATAAGAACCAACCTGAGGCTAAGTAGTATTGAGGCATTGGTACAAAATTTGCGCACCCGTGGATAGTAATTTTTTAAGCAATATGTAACTAATACTAAACTAGCAAAGGAAGAAGCGAGTCTTTGGACCACTTTATTTCTTGTTTGCAGAAATAAAGCAGGACCATACCACAATTTCTTTTGTTAATGGGCATTGTTGTCGTAGATTGTTCCTTTTAAAGTTAACAATTTATTTACATTCATTTTTTCCCACTCCAACTCTCTAATGATCACGCCTCATCTAACCCCAAAATAATTTCCCAAATGGCTGACTTGTTTAATTCCATTATATTGATTTGCTATGTCACTAATGACTCATTTTCTAATTTATAGAATCCATATCGAACCTCCGTGTCGGTAAAGGTTGAACACATTTTTTGCACTATTTGATATGAATTGCCATGCACTGGAAAAAAAGTATCGAAATTTTAAATGAAGGATATGATCCTTTTCAGCACACATTCACGTTGTGGGATCTGTTTTTGTATTTGTAATAACCTTTTTGCTTCAGTTCTATCACAAGGAAAAATTAAGTGTGAGAGATGGTGTGGATAAATTACTCAATGGAAGGTCCCTGTGGCCGCCCGTGCAGGTCATGGACCAGTGTTGTGCCCAAAGTGGGTCTTGCCTTATCAGGCATAAACTCCACGACTCTTTTTGGCACTTAAAACCAAGATAGAACAAACCAACAAAAAGGTAGACAATTGCGATATATTCCACTCATCATATAAAATACAAGATTCTCCTACTTTGCCTTAGTGCTATCTGTTGTTGTCTTCAGTTTAAAGCTCACGCCATCAAGAATGGTCGGCCCTTCAAAAAAGTGAGAATCTGCTGAATTTGATAGAAGGCCAGTCTCCCTCATTCCTTTCTGCCTCAACTTTTCATCTTCTCTATTTTTGTTTCTTCTCATTTATTATAAGCATAAATTTACTTATAATTAGAATTTTTAAGTAAAATCAAGTCTATCAACTCCCTTGGGATCAAAAGGTGGAGATCATCAATTGAGATCACTCTCTTCCACATTGAGCTTTCTCATGGATAAGGTCAGATAGATTAGTAGTATAGTTCCCATGCTCGACCTGCAAGAAAACAACCATGAATTAATAAACAAAGGTCAACAATCAGTCGTCACGTCTAGTCTTGCCTAATTTAAAGCACTAATCATGCTGAACAGTTTTGCAAATTGATGACTAACATTTCAAGTTTTTATATGAGCTGGTTTATCATGGTACTAAAATAAACTGAAGTTCTCGTCTTCGCTATGTTGTTAGGCCGTTGATGAAGTGCACTTTGTTGAAGTACAGAATTAGGTCCACCTGTCTTTTTCCTTTTAATCATTGCATTTAAAGCTTGCGAGTTCACCACTTTCCAATGGGTTTAAAACCCTTAAAAGGGTTTTAAATTTGTGCACAGTACAGAAGGCTTTTTGTTTAAGTTTTGGTGGCCAACCACAAACATTGGTTTTCTATGTGCTTTATAGTTCATCCATGTTTGAGAAGTATGTGAATTCCATTTAAATCTCTTAAATCTGTATTGACTGGAAAGAAAATTAATGACAAAAGCACTCTCTTGGGCCGACAATGACAACTAGTGATTTTGTCTAGCAAATATACCTAATTCGTTGAAAGAATAGGTAAAACTTACAGGGTTGCAAAGAAGATAAGTATCCTTCTAGGATCAATAGCCCAAGAAGACGAGGAAGACCGCCGGAAACTAAACCTCTTGCCGCCGTATTTTCTTTCGATATCCGTGTTTCCCACCGTGCCATTCATGACTGTGATTTGATTATAGGCTGGCAAGTTGATGGCGTGATCGACGGCCCCCAAAGTCTGTAGGACTGGCATTTCAAGTCTGCTACCCCCATGGAAAGCCTCGCCTGCAAATCTAATTGTCAGTTGTTGATGACTAAATTTAACTAAATAAATTGTTCTTCTCTACTAGAACTTTTGGATGGAGTAATCAACATGTTTAGAGTAGAAAACTTATGCATGTATGAGGTAGTACAATAAAATAAACCAGGTTTACACACAAGGTCTTGTTAGAAATTAAATTTAAATAAATACATATTTCTCGTATTAGTTCACCTAATGATACCTAAGCGACCTAAGTTTCCTGCTGTGCAAATGCATGTGCAGCCGAGTATAGAATATTTGGATAAAAACAAAAAGGAATGACAGTCTCTAGCCTGTGTTTGTTTCTCCAATAAATTAATAGAGCTTTGAAAAAAGTTATATATCTTTTCTTTTAATAATATATGGCTAATCCCAATAATTTAAAACTCTATGTTTGTAAGTGAAAATTGATGACCCTAATTTTTATTAAAGATTATTATTTTTTTAAAAATACTTGATAAATCATAAAGCCCTAAACTTGTGTCAATCGCACAATTACTTGAGCTATATATGTACGTAGTTGAAGCACATTTTAGCACGATGAATGCTTGATTGTTATTACTATTATTATATTTGGGATGTTTAATCTAGTATTTGGAGCATTATCGTATTTTAGTCGATAATCAGTTGACAAGGTCTTAATAAATGGATTCTAGATTAGATTTTGGACTTCTATTTCACCCCTAGATAGATTGATGTTCATAGATTGACTTTAGGCATCCCTCAACATGGACTTTGTCTTCTCTGATCGGCCTGAATTTCTACTCTCTTCTGGGCACGGACTTTACCTAATTTGGTAGGTCTTGCTTTCTAATGTTTTGCCTGTCACGAGCACGGCCTTCTCTACACGATCTCACCATGTGTCTCATAGGCTTAGTCTTCTCTGATTGGCTCATCTTCTATCGTGTGAGTCCCTTGTTTAGCTGCACTATTTTCATGATGTAACATAATATATTGTGTTGTTTTAAAGGGAGGGAGAGGGATTGATTTATGTTGGTGTATATATACTCAATTCAGAACGAAATTTAACATACCCTAAAATTATAAGAATAGGACTTAATTTGTGTCGTTAAATATATTTAATCGGGTCATTGTATACCTATTCATGGAGTTGTTTACTGAATGAACATGAGATCATACTTTTCAAAAAATCAAGAATCAACAAGGAAATCAAGTTAGGAAAATAAAAATAGAACTAATGGTTACCTCGCGGCGCAGTCGCAACCATGCTAGCTTTTCTAATATCGTTGCTTGTACTTTGGTTAATTTTCTTCTCGCCACCTCTAAGAGATCCTTTTCTCGAAAGGTTTCTCTGCAACTTTTTGTCCAAGAACAATCATATTTAACCAACAAAAAAGGTTTTAGCAGCTTAATATCTGCACAGAAGATTAATAAAAACACGGGAAATAACTCACTTATTTACATTTATCTTTGATGTTATTCACTAATTAAGATTTATTTTGTCTCAAAATGGCATGAACTTTAATTTTTGTTCTAATTTGGTCACCCATTAAAATTTGTTTTCCAAATAGACTGTCAAACGTGAAAGACCTTCACCTTGACACCACGTTAGAAAGTCTCCTACATCATCTGTTTCATTAAAAACACTAATGGATTTTAAGTGATGACTACGCTGAAATAAACTTAAGACGTTGTCATTTTGAAACAAAATAAGATTTGGTAACTAACATGGAAGATAGTGTTTTTTTTTTTTGTTGACGCAGGAACCTACAGCCGCTACCTGCCAACGAAGCCCCAACCACTATGAGTGCGCACCGGGTAAACTCCGCTCTATATTCTTTATTTTTTTAACCATATTCTTGCAGCATCAAGAAACCTTTCATTTTCAGAAATTTATATTAAAATTGAAGTTCTTAAAAGGCCAATATTTCAAGGCTAATAAAGTAGGAATTCAAGGAGATTAATTTTGCAAGAAAAAGAAGCAGCAAATTAAACTTACTGTAATTCTTGACTTTGTATTGATGTCTTTCTCAAAGCATTCCATGTCAATTACAAAGCTATCAGATTTAATCCCTTGCTGTTCCAATCCATTTACATGATCACAAAACAAAACTTTTTGATTACCCTTTTCTTCAAATTCACAATTTGAGCTCTCAGAACCCGAATCCACCTAAAATTCAAATTAAAAATGAATGAAATTATTCTAGAGAATCTTAAGAAACCTGAATATTCAATAAAACAGTAAAATAACAGGCCAAGATTAAATTATGCGTACCAACTTTGGATTTTCAGTCATTTTTATCAGCCAGTGCAATAAATAATAAGGAGGTATTTGGCAGGTGTCACCAACATGAATAGCAAATCGGGATATTACTTCCAAGTTTCCGGCACCTGATTCAACAAAACAAACACGACCTCAGTTATTCAACTTGCACAAAGTCCGTCATGAATTATAAGAAATCAAGAGGAAAAAACCTACATTTCGAAATGTTAAAATTCTAATAAATTTTAAGAAATCCCACACCTTCATTCCAGAAAACGAGAAGATTTCTTCTTCTTCTTCTTGTTATGATCAGGGTGGAATAATCGGACTCTGCAGTTGATGGGACTGGATAGTATTAAATAAGAAAATCAAGCAAGAAGGGAAAAGAGGGCGAGTGTCACGAGGGATTACGGAAGGAAAAATGAGTTTTGCGTACAAAAGACTCCTCGGAGAAGTTGGGGTCTGTTAGAGGAGTTAATGACAAAAAAGACTTCTATTTGGCACTAATCACACTCCACGACTTTTATCTGTCAAGCGTCAATTTTTCGCTTGAAAACAAAAGACAAAAAGTTCTCTTTTAAAAATAATAATTTTATCTCCCCTTGTGCATCCCCAATCCCTCCACTCCCACATGCTTCCCAATTCCACCTTTAGACCTACAATCAACATATGCGGTGGAGTAGGGATGGTGGATCGAGATTCTGGTAGTAGAGGAGATGTTGATGGGTAAAAGCTGTTCGCGTGCTGCTAATACTGAATTTTCTGTATATTTGAGCCCTTCGTTTTTTTTTTCCTTCTCAAAATACATTTTGGAATAATATTTTGATGAAAAATATGTGGTTAAAAAATAAGGAAAATTTTTAAATCTATGTGTAATGTTATTTTATTGATGAATGTATGATTGAAAATAAAAGAGAAAAAAATATAAGGTAATTATATTACTACCACAAAATTTATTAAGTACACCACATTTTTTTTCGTATTTACTTAAAAAGTCTTAAGTAAAATTACATAATTAAGATTAATATATTTTTAATTAATCATATCTCATTAGAATCACACCACAAACCTAAATATAATTTCTTCTTCTTTTCTATAATTAGAGTCTTATGCTGTGATACCGAATTCATCAATTTGTTTAATCATTTTTTTTTTCAATTCGTTAGATCTTATAATTGCAAGATACAATTCTTTAAAAGAACCATTCTTTTCTTCTTTAGTCAAGATTCTTGAATTTTGAGAGTTTAATCCTCTATTCGCTAAGACCCTTTTATGTTAGTGAAATCTTCACTCATCAAAATGAATAAATATACAAATATAAAACCAGATATATAATAATTCGTAACGAGAAAGGCGAGCAGAACTTTAAATTTCATCATTTAAAGTTTAGGCTCTCTAGAAATTTACAAAATAAAGACTGGAAATATGCATATCTCCGTCTGTATTGTAATTTAGTTCATCTTCTTTTAGTAAGTTTTAAAACATTCAATGATCCCTCTGAAATTAGAAATTAAGTTCAGTAACCAATTTCTTTGAAATCAAGTTTTTTTTTCCTTCTTTATCCATTTTTTTTTTTTGAAAAAATAGTGTGAATGAAAAGAAAACATTACTGATATCTCTTGATAATGTGGATGAGAAGAAATTGGTAATGTTTTCTACTTCTTTCTTGTCCAGTCCATGTAGCCATGGATGCTTGCAACATAAAAAATACATGGTGAAAATAAATGTTTGGAAGAAAATAAAAAGATGAAGTTTAGTTGTGATGTATTTATTAAATCTCAGAATTTTTCATTTTTATTATTATTTTAAATTAAGTATATAATTGTAAATTTGTTGTGGTGTATTTATTAAAACTATATTTTAATTGTAGTGTGAATATAATGTGGTGTATTTAATAAATTTTGTAGTGGTAATATATTTATCCAAAAATATATTTTGAAACTAATGTAAACCGACGAGGGCACAGAATGTTAAAGTTTTAGTTAATTTCTTTTTTTTTTAATTAATATTGTATGTAATAAAGATGTGATAAATATTTTGATATTTTTAAAAATGTAACGATGTGTTTGATATGAAAAATTTAATAGTATTGAATATTATTAAATTATAAAAGAATAATTAACACATAGCGTCCCCATATTTCACCACTATTATGAAAAGCGTAAGAATAATTAACACATAGCGTCCCCATATTTCACCACTATTATGAAAAGCGTCCATACTTTTTATTTTTTTGACATTCTCACTCTTATTTTCACATTTCATTGTGCAAAATGTCATTTTTATCCATTTTTTTCAATTAAAAATTGTGAAATGATCAATATACTCTTCTCTTTAAATAAAAAGAAAAAAATAATTGCAACCATCGTCCCATTTTTTTTTTAAAAAGCAAATGAGTCTCAAATAATTTATTTAAAGGTAATTAGCACATAATGTCCATGTATTTCATTATTATTGCAAAAAACGTTACTATTTTTTTTTGACATTATCACCCTTAATTACACATTTGATTGCGCAAATCGTCATTTTTATCTATTTTTATTCATTTTCTCAATAAAGAGTTGTGAAATGATGAGTATAATCTCATATTTAAATAAAAAGATTAAAAAATGAATTGCAACCATAGTTCCAAAGTTTTTAAAAAGTGCAAATGATCCCTAAATAGATTATTAAAAAAAATTAGAAATTAGTGTTTTTTTTTTTAAGTGCAACTGAGTCTCAATTAAATTTATTTAAAAAATTACTAAAATTTAAAAAAATATAAAAAAGTGCAAGCGAGTCCCAAATAAATTATTAAAAAATTAGAAATAAAAAAAAACTTCAAATCTTTTTTAAATAAGAGAGTATATTCATCATTTCACGACTCTTTATTGATAAATTGGATGAAATCGGATATAAATGATGGTTTTCGCAATTAAAGGTGTAATTAATAGTGAAAATGCCAAAAAAAAAAAATAAAAAAAAATGAGAGGTATGTACGTTTTTCGCTATAATAGTGAAATGTAGAGACATTATGTTCTAGTTACGCTTTTAATAATTTATTTGAGACTCGATTGCTTTTTTTTTTTAAAAAAGTTGGGACTATGGTTGTAATTTGCTTTTTGTTTTTCATTTTTTTTTTTCATTTCTCAACTTTTAATTGAAAAAAAGGATAAAAAAGACATTTTGCGTAATAAAATGTGGAAATAAGGATAAAAGTGTCAAGAAATAAAATGTAAGAACATTTTCCACAATAATAGTGAAAGATGGGGACTTTACATGCTAATTACCCATTATAAAACAAGAGAAGTTATGTCAAAATCTTATTTATTATATTGTCTAATCTTGTTTGGCACGTTGCATTTTTTATTTAGAAGATAATAATATAATGATAATTCTTTTAATTGTAATTTACTAATTCGTGTAGAAAGGAACTGCTTCCTAATTCTCGCACGCTCTCGAAAAAAATATGTAAATCCAAGTTACAAATTGGATGATTTTCTGATAAAGAATCGACGCACAACCGAATCCTTGCGATTTTCTTCAACTCTACTGTGTGATGAGTTGACATCAAGATGCCAAATGCCCAACTCTTTTAAGAACTCCTCGCTGTGTGGCGAGTCCAAAAATTCGAATCAGATAATCACAAAAATATGGAAATATAAGGAAGGAAGATCAAAGGCATACAAAAAGATTTATGTAAATAATTACGAAGTTCAATTTGTGCAAGCAAATTTGTCAAATTGGATAGATTAATCTAGTAGATGTAACGTTATTTCATTCTATCCTCTAATTTGTCAAATTTGTCTCTATAGAGTGATCAAGTTACGTGACAATTTCACCAACTACGCATTGATCAATCACGTCATTTAAAATATATTGTGTAGAACACCGACTTTAATTTATACATGATCTTCTCATGCATTATCTATTTATTTATTTATTATTATAATGAAAATATCTTTGACATAACATATCAAGATCACTTATGCCCTTAAAAAATGGCTGGATAAATAAAATCTGTTTGCGTTGACCTTATAACAAGATAGAACTTCCATTATTGTAATTGCCATATGATTGAAATGAGCTTTCATTGTTACCATCAACAATTAACATATAAATACATCAATTTATTTCTCAATAATACACCAAAACTAAACTTAATCCCTTTCTTTATAATTCCTGATTGGTTGTAACGTCTACAGCTTGCCTATAATTTAAACAGATTGATGGTGGCATGCATCTTGAGTTATAATAAGAACCTTGTCTTTTAGTTTCACTTCCAACGAATTACCATGTATCATCATCTCATCGTGTCTCAAGTGATCATCTATTTGTCAATCTTCTTCATATAGGGAATGATCTGATGATCATGTTCCATCAAGCCCCTATTGTCAAAGATTCATCTTGTACGCCTAGTTATGGCTTGATAGTTCAACCAATTCTGACATATGAAGTATTAGACAAAATCGAATAAAATTAAGTAACAAAAATAACTTGTTTTCTAGTTCAACGTAGTAAATATGTCCTAAAAGTCGATATTTTACCAGTAACAAATTATTTTACAACAATTCCAATCACGTAATTAGAATAGAGCTTTCAACTAATCTAAATAAATTAATCTCATATTGTACACTAATAAATTTTATAACCATGGGGTTGGTAACCTCGTGTCAATAAAGATTCATGTATTTGGTTGGCTAATATATAATTAATTTTAGCGTATCAGAAGATCTCAGAGTATAAATAATTAATGATTGGGGGGATGATAACAGTTTAATTATTATTAACTCTAATAATTTAAAGAAATCAAGCTTGAAGATGAAAATGAACCTCTTCAAGTGACAAGTTGGTCTTCTTCTTTTTCATTGAAGTACTGTATAATCAATTTCTAATGACAACCGTACCATCTCCGATGAATCCTTATGTAGCCATACGACACTTTAAACAAGATTTCATTGATTTCCTTCATTTGAAATGACTGTCCAAATAATATGAAAGGCTGAACACCAAACTTCATTGCGGGCACAGTTTCTTGCTAGGTCACTCTCCTCCCCAAACTTCATCTTGGTGGGTTTCTTCTGATATTTTGTTATGTTGTGAAATACAGGGTTTATTTATAAATTTTAATACATCGGCATTGGAGTATCCACAGGGTCCACAATTACACTTTAATGGTCACAAGACGTTCGATTTGACCATTAAAATCAGTGGCGGAGCCACACGGGACAGGTTGGCGACAGATCTGCAACATTTTGGAAATACTTTAAAATTTTAATTAGAAGATTTGTATTTTTTTATATATACAAAATAAATATACATTTTGTTGCATCCGCCACCGGTTTGAATAATAGGTTATAAAAAGTACTATGAGGGTGTTTATTGTAGATTACAATAAGATTTTAAGTGGATTATGATAAAAAAATTTGAAATGTGTGATTGAAAAGATATGGGACCTATGAAAGATGGTGTTGATATTGATTATTTGACTTTGATCTAGATTAAAATCAAATTAAAATATGACCCAAACAAGCCCAATATATTACTTTTCCTTTATCAAATCTATAAAGTCACGGACCTTAGAGATACTGTGATTCGTTGAAAAAACTGTGGGCCATATACCAAAAAATAAAAATAAAAATGCTTCTACTATATCCGTGCCATTGCATTCTACTGAGATCTGTTCGAAGCTCTCTCGATCGAAGGTGTGGATTCTACTTTATATTAATTTGATGAGTTGTATTTCACCCTCAGCGTTACTCTTGCGTGTGCTGGAACCTAGCTAGCTATTGACTAACCACTCAATTAAGTATAAATACTATAATTTTAGATCTGCCCAATCAGATTGGATAGTGCGTCTCTAATCTTGGCCCGCGCTATATCAGCCCCACCTCAGGGGAGGCGTGATGGACTTACATCATCAGATGGGTCCTAACTGCTTTTTTAAGGATAATTGTAATTGTACGTGAAAATGATACATAATGGATTATATAAAATGATGTGGAGGAAAAAGATTAGATGAAAAAGTTGAATGTGTTTTAAATTGACAAATGAAAGAGTGTCATATGATATTATGCAATCCTTTATGTAAACATTTATATACACGTAGCAAGGTTCTTTTTCAATCTCTCGACCTGTTCCATTCGAATATTAAATGATTCCCAAAATTATTTACTACACAAGTCAACTTATGCCGGCCTTGAACGAGTACACCTTCATTACAGAATACAGACTAATTATCTAGGGTAGTCCATAATTGTGCCATGTAACCATAAGGTTTAGGCCAATGTTAACTATAAAATGTCCCCCAAATTCAACTCCAATCAGCACCAAGAAAGCATGTCTTCTTTACGTTTCTTAGTTCAACTGACTGTCCTAGGTTTTGCTTTTAATCATGCAAATGGACAAGGTTTGGAAGTAGGGTTTTACCAAAAAACATGTCCAGATCTTGAATCTAAAGTCAAAGAGGTTGTAGATCAAGTGATCTCAGTGGCACCTAGTCTTGCAGCTCCTTTGCTAAGAATGCATTTTCATGATTGTTTCATTAGGGTACATAATTTCTTATTTTTAAGACTATTTTTTTTCCTAGTCTTGTCCCAATTCCGGGCAAAAGCTCTAGTTTATAACATGAATATTAGTACACGAGTGTTGAGCGTCTTTAGTCACTTTACATCATTAGCTAGTTATAGCAACGAACTGATGAAGTAACAGATAAAGGATATATTTAGATGGCTCCAAATTTATCGAGAACGTGACTTAGTTTGTTGTAGCCGAACCCTTTATGCTATTGCATGCTATAAATCTTCTACATTTTCTGCAGGGCTGTGATGGATCAGTTCTGTTGGAGTCTCCAACCAATCAATCTGAAAAATATGCTTTTCCAAATCTAAGCCTGAGAGGATTTCAAATTATAGATAAAGTCAAGACTGCAGTAGAAAAGGCATGCCCCATGGTGGTTTCATGTGCTGACATATTAGCTCTAGTAGCTAGGGATGTTACAGTCGCGGTAATTTTATTTTTTATTTATGTTCAAGTTTTATACAGAATTCAATATGTTGATTAGTTATGTTGAATCATCAGATAAAAGGACCCTTTTGGGAAGTTGAAACTGGGCGAAGGGATGGAAGAGTGTCTATTTTGAATGAAGCATTGATAGGCTTATTACCACCTTCTGCAAACATTAGCACCTTAAAACAAGGATTTCAGCAGAGGGGTTTAAGTGTCAAGGACCTTGTAGTGTTATCAGGTACTATTAGAATTTTGAGATTTTGCATGCCAACTATACCTATGATGAGTCCTCATTCTTTCTACCTCGAAACTTTTGTTAATTAGGTAGTCACACTATTGGGATTTCCCATTGTTCGTCCTTCAGCAATCGCCTATACAACTTCACCGGACAAAATGATACCGATCCTACATTGGATCCCAACTACATCGTCAAACTAAAAATGAAATGCAAGCCAGGAGACCAGAATTCCATTGTGGAAATGGATCCAGGAAGTGTCAAGACATATGATGAATCTTATTACACACTTGTGGCCAAAAGAAGAGGACTCTTCCAATCAGATGCAGCTCTTTTAGATGACTATGAAACAAAATCCTATCTCAAATTTCAAGCTCTCAACCATGGACCTACTTTCTTCAAGGATTTTGGTGAATCCATGGTGAAAATGGGTCGGATCGAGGTCCTTACGGGTACAACAGGGGAAATCAGAAAAGTTTGCACTGAGGTTAACTGATTTAATAATAAATGTTTTATCTCTTCATTGTCACATAAATGTGTGGTTTTAAGGTTTACAGTTTCCACGACCACAGAATTTCACAAATATAAAAAATATGAGGGAATATGCACTATGCAGTATGTCATTACGGGTAAATCTATTTGTACATAATATTGTACATAATGTGTGTCATAATGGTCACATGTAATAACATTATATTAGACTCGCGAATAAAATTTGACACTTTGTTCTAATAACATTATAAAACGAGTTATTCTATTAATTGGTGTACAAAGTTTATATTATCCAAGTCGAAAGTAAACGCTAGTACACTTCAGTGTCTTGGACATGATCACTCTGTATTTTAATTTCTATAGCTTGTTCGTATGAAGAAATTAAACTTCAGATTGCATTGTCACTACAAGATATTTATGCTTTCCCTACAAATTGAATTTGCAGGGAAATGTTCTTATTTATAGAAAAAATCTTTATAGACAAAAAAAAATAAAAAATTGTGGGCACATTTGTGGGGGCAAACATCGATGAGATAGGTAAAAGACGACAAATTTTTAAAATTTGTGGGTTAAAGGTTTTCATTACAAATCCTTTAGAGACGAATATAATACGTCGCTTAAGTTTATTTACGATAAAACCATTCATTTGCTAAAGTTAATTTTGCCCACGAAATGATTTCGCTTTTCTCTACAAATTATGTTGTGGGCTAAATTGTATCTTTCCCTACAAATAAATTTTGCGTGGAACGAATATTTGTGAGCTAAGATATACACATTTTTTCCTACAATTAAAAATTTGTGGCAACATGATATAGATTATTTTGTAGACTAAACCCTGTTTTCTGCTATATATATATATTTTGGGAAAGCATATTTGTAGGTTATTATGAAACAATTCGTAGGGAGAAATTATATTTTTTATATATATTATATTTGTTATTTATATTATAGTAATTTTTAACTTTATTTAAAATAATATAAAGATAAAAAAAAAAAAGACAATAAATTAATGTAACATTGTTAAGAATCAGCTCAGCAATTGCCATATCAGCAGCTCACTCACCTGATTTTCTGTCATGCTTCAACCACCAATCTGTTGTAACTATATTCTAACAAACTCCTTATTTTTAGGATTCAATTACACGTGTATAATCTAGAACTTTCTCTTGTAATTTAAATACCAGCTCAAGGCTGATTCAGTGTTATTAAGCTTAGCTGAAATCATTATCAATATATCAGTATTTCTCACTTGGTATCAGAGCTACTTCAATGGCAAACGCCAGCAATTCTCAACAAAACACTGATGCAAATTCTGCTCCAGCCTCCCTCTCAAGCAGCAATGCTGGTGAAGTTCAAGGCAGCAATTACCCCTCACCATTTAGTGTAAACCTAACCCAAATTGTCTCAGTTAAGCTTGACAAAAATAACTTTCTCCTATGGCAGAATATGATACTCCCTATAATCAGAGGACACGGACTAGAGGGATATATTTTGGGGACAAAGTTGTGTCCACCAGAATTTATTGGCACACAGGTTGCTGATGAAACCATTACCAGCATTGAAATTACAAGGAATCCTGAGTACAATCAGTGGATGTCAACTGACCAGCTACTAATGGGCTGGCTCTACTCCTCCATGACTCCTGATATTGCCATGAGGGTCATGGGAACTAAGAATTCAAATGAGCTGTGGACAGCAGTAAAAGAAAGCTACGGAGTTTAGAACAGATCTAGGATAACATTCCTTGTTGGTGAGCTTCAGAAATCAAGAAAAGGAACTTTGAGCATTGATCAATACCTTAACAAAGTTAAACTACTGGCAGACAACCTAGAAATTGCTGGAAAGGCCATTTCTCATTCTGATCTAGTGACTCAGGTTCTGGCAGGCCTAGATGAAGATTACACACCTATTGTCGTTCAAATCAACAGTAGAGATAATGTCACTTGGGGAGAACTTCAATCGACATTAATGACATTTGAAAGCAGATTGGAGCATCTAAACACAATCAGAAATGAAATGGAAGGGATTAACCTTGATCATCAAACCTCAGTGAATTTTTCCCAGAGATCTGGTTCAAACTACCATCAATTCAGATCCAACAGGCCACCTGCAAATGGTAGATTTTCTAGTTTTAGCAACTTCAGAGGTGGTAGAAGAGGAAGACACAGAGGGGGAACGTTTTATGGTGGAGATAGACCTACATGTCAAGTTTGTGGAAAGGTTGGTCACAAGGCTAACATCTGCAACTTCAGGTTTGACGAAAGGTATACCGGATCTGCACCTAATCAGAGGCCATCTTACAATCATCCACCTGCTCCATCAGCCTATATTGCAACTCCTAATACTCTGAATGACCCAGCCTGGTTTGCTGATACGGGAGCTAGCAATCATATCACTTCAGACAAACAGAATCTCACCACAGCCAACGAATACACTGGTAAGGAAGAAGTCATGGTTGGAAATGGAAATAAATTACAGATTTCACACTTTGGTAAAAGTCATCTTCCAACCATGAATGATAAAACTCTAGTATTAAATAAACTACTTATTGTGCCTCAAATTCAGAAAAACCTCATCAGCCTGGTTTGCTGATACGGGAGCTAGCAATCATATCACTTCAGACAAACAGAATCTCACCACAGCCAACGAATACACTGGTAAGGAAGAAGTCATGGTTGGAAATGGAAATAAATGACAGATTTCACACTTTGGTAAAAGTCATCTTCCAACCATGAATGATAAAACTCTAGTATTAAATAAACTACTTATTGTGCCTCAAATTCAGAAAAACCTCATCAGTGTTTCTCAACTGACTTCTGATAACAGAGTTTTTATGGAATTTCACTCTGACCGTTGTTTTGTTAAGGATCAGCTAACGAGGGAAGTGATGCTGCAAGGGACGCTTAAAGAAGGGCTATATCAACTGGATTTGCCTCATCAAAACACCAAAAATCTACTTCAGAGTCATCTCTCTCAGTCTCCTAATCTTTCTGATAACTATTGCTGTAATGCTCTATCTGTTAATCCTAGTCTAGAGTCAAGTCAAAAGTCTTTAAATTCCCAAGTTCATGTATGGCACCAAAGGCTTGGACACCCTTCTAGTCAAGTGGTATCCCAGGTCTTCAAAATTTGTAATCAAAAATTCGAAGAAAATGAAAACAACTTCTTCTGTGATGCCTGTCAATTTGGTAAATCTCACTTACTGCCTTTCTCCTCTTCAACTTCACATGCTAATTTGCCTCTTGAACTCGTGCACACTGACCTGTGGGGTCCAGCACCTATTCAATCTACATGTGGCTTCAAATACTATATAACTTTTCTTGATGACTTCAGTAGATTCATTTGGATCTATCCCCTAAAACTGAAATCAGAAGCTCTGAGTGTCTTCATCCAATTCAAAAAACTGGTGGAAAATAAGCTTGAAAAGAAGATAAAAGTCCTTCAATTTGACTGGGGTGGGGAGTACAGAGTCTTTACAAAATTCCTAAGTCAAGAGGGTATTGAATTTAGACATCTTTGCCCTCATACCTCAGCCCAAAATGGTAGGATTGAAAGAAAACACAGACACATTACAGAGACAGGTCTCTCACTCCTAGCACAAGCCAAAATGCCACTGAAGTACTGGTGGGAAGCCTTTCAAGCAGCCACCTATCTCATTAACAGGCTGCCAACATCTGTGCTTAAAATGAAATCACCATCCATGACACTCTATGGTAAAGAACCAGACTACAAACTCCTGAAAATCTTTGGCTGCACCTGCTATCCCTGTCTCAGGCCCTACCAAAATCATAAGTTCAGTTTTTACTCAATTAAATGCATATTCATTGGTTATAGTGACTCCCACAAAGGGTACAAGTGTTTGACTTCAACAGGAAAAATTTACATTTCTAGGCATGTCATCTTCAATGAGCTTGAATTCCTTTTGAATCAATGTTCTCAAATCAAATTCATCCAAATTCTGAAAAGCCAGAAACCATAGTGTCATGTTTTCAATTTCCTTTTCAGTCACAGCATCTTGAACCTGTGTCAAATCCTGTTGATTTAGTCCTTCCAGAGGCAGACAATGCAATGCATTATACACCTCATAGCTCAAGTAACAATCAGAGTGAAGACATTAATGGTGATTCAAATGACATTGGAATCATTAGCCTGGCCAGAGACACAAGCAGTCAAGAAGTAGAAATAGAAACTGGAACACCTCAAAATGATGAAGGAATTGAAACAGAACAAAGAGCAAGGAATGTGTTAGAACATCCTATGATCACAAGGGCAAGAGCAGGAATCTTCAAGCCTAAAATATTCTTGGGAAAATCAGCTGATAATATCTCTGAAACATCAGAACCTAAAAGTGTCAATGAAGCTATGAAAAGCAAGGAATGGAAGAAAGCCATGGAAGAAGAGTATAATGCACTCATGGAAACAAAGACATGGAAACTTGTTCCTCCAGCACCAAGCTACAATATAGTAGGACATAGATGGGTTTTTAGAGTGAAAAGAAACTCAGATGGCTCAGTTCAAAGGCTAAAGGCAAGACTAGTTGCCAAGGGATTTCACCAAGAGCCTGGAATAGACTTTCTGGAAACTTTCAGTCCGGTGATCAAAGCCTCAACACTGAGAATTATACTCTCCATGGCAGTATCAAAGAGTTGAAAAATCAGGCAAGTAGACATCAACAATGCTTTCCTGAATGGTGAGCTTGAAGAAGATGTTTACATGAACCAACCTGAGGGTTTTGAAGATCAGTCAAAACCTGGTTACATTTGCAAGTTAGAGAAGGCACTCTATGGGTTAAAGCAAGCTCCTAGAGCCTGGAATGATAAACTGAAGTCAACATTGTTAAGCTGGAAGTTTAAACAATCAGTTGCAGACACATCTCTATTTTATCTTAAAACTGAAAAACAAATCATTTTTGCACTGATCTATGTTGATGATATAGTGGTAACAGGTAATAACTTTGAGTTGATGCAGAAATTCATAGATGATCTAAACAAGTGCTTTGCACTCAAGGATATGGGACAACTACATCATTTTCTGGGAATCGAAGTGAATTGGCATGAATTGGGACTTCACCTCACTCAAACAAGATACATCAGTGAGCTACTCAGAAAATATGAACTGGAGAATGTAAAACCGTGTCCAACTCCTATACTTGCAGGCAAGACTCTATCTAAGACTGATGGAGATGAACTGAAAAATCCATCTGCTTACAGAAGTGCTGTAGGCTGCCTTCAATATCTCACTCACACCAGACCTGACATCACCTTTGCTGTAAACAAGTTAAGTCAATTTTTACAATCTCCAACATCAACTCATTGGCAAGTATTAAAAAGGGTTTTTAGATATCTCAAAGGAACTGCAAATCAGGGACTTTGGATACAAAAAGGTGATAGAATGAACGTAAGTGGATACTCAGATGCTGATTGGGCCTCCTGCCCTGATGATAGAAGGTCGACAGCAGGGTATTGTGTTTATTTGGGAGAAAACCTAGTTGCTTGGTCATCGAAAAAGCAACATGTGGTTGCTAGATCTAGTACTGAATCTGAGTATAGATCTCTTGCTTCAGCAGCTTCAGAAATAACGTGGATTCAATCGCTCTTTAAGGAACTTGAATTGCCGCTAGAATCAATTCCAATTCTCTGGTGTGATAACATGAGTGCTGGTGCTCTTGCAGCGAATCCAGTATATCATGCAAGGACTAAACATATTGAATTAGATGTACATTTCATCAGAGACAAAGTGTTAAGGAAGGAACTGGAAGTGAAGTACGTGCCTTCTTCAGACCAGATTGCAGATTTACTAACAAAAGGTCTCTCTCATTCCAGATTTCATTTTCTAAAGGACAAGCTTGGAGTCACACCCTTGCCATCCAGCTTGACAGGGGGTGTTAAGAATCAGCTCAGCAATTGCCATATCAGCAGCTCACTCACCTGATTTTCTGTCATGCTTCAACCACCAATCTGTTGTAACTATATTCTAACAAACTCCTTATTTTTAGGATTCAATTACACGTGTATAATCTAGAACTTTCTCTTGTAATTTAAATACCAGCTCAAGGCTGATTCAGTGTTATTAAGCTTAGCTGAAATCATTATCAATATATTAGTATTTCTCACTAACATTGAAGCTAAAATATTTAAACTAATAAAAGTCATTCACCAAGTATGATTATATTTAAACTTGAAAAGGGTGTAGCAAATATACTTTGTATTCTCTATTGACAATTGTGTAAATAATAGTGGATTACTTAAATTCGTAATTGGACAGTGGTTGCTATTCTTAACCTTGAGAGTCATGTGACAATGAGTAAGATCATAGATATGGTCAAATACGTTGGTGTGTTGTGAATTAAAGTAGTAAGCACATATTCATGTTTGGAAACAGTCACTGTATTGAATGAGTAAATAAGTCTTCTTATTTTTTTGAGTTGTTTAAATATAAGCTCACTATCTCGCAATAGATAAATCATTTCATGGTAAAAAAAGAAATGTGAGTTTATGACTCACATTAGCCTTGTCTTGGTCTACATTTAAGAGGAATGGAACGTAGTGATTATGAATGTTCGTAAAATTATTACATCATGTGCTGAATCAGTTTGTTTGTTCATGGGGAGAGGGGTGAGATCTTTTTATTCCCTTAAAAATAGGTACGATAAAAAAAAAAAAACTTTATCATCTAATTTCATGTCCGTGCACATGTAATAGTGATGCTCGGAGTCAATTTAAAATTTATTGCTTGTAGTTACCTGCAAGAAAACTATGTTAATAAATTTGTTACCGGACTTCCATTGGTTGTGTATTCTAAAGATGCACTTACGATTTTATTATGTTTGATTGAAAAAAGAAAAAACATGTATAAAAAACGAGAGGACTCGCCAACTGATTGCCTCTGCATGCCAATATAACTTATCATATATCACAATGTCGACCCTTCGATCCCCAAATTTTATGTTTTCTCATTTAGTCCATTATGTTCGTTTATTTATTTATTTACTTTTTAAAAAACAAACAAGGATTCCATTCATTCATTTGCTTCAGCAAGTACAATTATATCAGAACTAAAACTAGGAGGAGCTCCTATACAAGTCTGAACATGAAAGTGTATGAGAGCATTCGATGCAAGGGCATGTGGGCTACCCTTTTGGCCTCGTGCCGGGCAAAATGAAACTCTAAAGACTCGAAAAAAGAAATCAGATTAGAGATACATTACAGCAAAGCACCCTCCTGTGTATGAATAGGTGGATCTTTTATTAGTTTGCTTCAATATGAAACCACACCGTACATCTTTCGCCTTTACAGTAATTCATGAAAAGAAATTTATAAAAGGAAACTTGCACACCCTATTTTCTTTGATCCCTCTCTCTTTTTTATGATAATATAAGATTCATTCGCTTACGAATTCTGTATAACGACAATAATTATTAGGCTCCACAATTTAACAAAGATAATGTGATTTTGATGAAATTGAGACCATCTCATAATACAATACATTCTAGTAGGTAGGGCGAGACTTGTCCAGGGATTGACTTAGAAAAAGTAGCAATGACCTCTATTGAAGCTAAGAAGATTTGGAGAAAATATTATTTATTTTTCTTAATGAATCAATATAGCCATAACAGATTAAATAGGGAAAAAGCAAAGTGAAAAAAGAAGCGGGAAAAATATTCCAGCTGGCCCCTAATTACTTACAGCATGAACAAAAAACTAACTAACTAACCTATTACAAAAAATGTGTTTACAATAGGGAAAGCGTTATTTTTAATACTCCCCCGCAAGATGTGCGTAAATATCCTTTGCACATATCTTGGACATTAAGTGAGCCAGCTGAGAAACAGGTAATGGTTTGGTAAAGAGGTCTGCCAACTGATGGTTTGAACGCACTGGAAGCATCTTGATATCGCCCGCATTTATCTTGTCACGTACGAAGTGACAATCAACCTCTATGTACTTCGTACGTTCGTGAAAAACGGGGTTAGTGGCAATGTGAATAGCAGCCTCATTATTACAATAGAGGACAGCAGGAGCAGATGTGCAAACTTGAAAATCCTTCAGTAATTGGTTTATCCAAACGATTTCACTCACAGCTGAAGCAAGTGCCCTGTACTCTGCTTCAGTGGAGGAACGAGATATTGTAGGTTGTTTCTTAGACTTCTACAAAACCAGTAAGTCACCAACAAAAATGCAGAATCCAGTAGTTGATTTTCGAGTGTCAACACACGAGCCCCAATCAGCATCTGAAAATGCTTTAACGGTAATGGATTTGTTTGAAACCATCTGTGAAGGGAAGAAAAGTCCATATCCATGATGGCCTTTTAAGTACTAGCAGATGATGAACCGCTTTTAGGTGTGCCATTCGTGGTTGAGAAACATATTGACTGAGTTTATGTACATCAAATGTTATGTCGGGACGTGATAAAGTCAAGTATAGGAGTTTCCCAATTAATCTCCTATAATGAGAAGCATCAGGAAGTAAATCCCCTTCATGTTGACTGAGAGTGATCTTCGGATCCATTGGGTTGTTAACTAGTTTGCAATCCAGGTAACTAGCATCTTCAAGTAGCTGCAAAGCGTATTGCCTCTGTGAGATGACAATTCCAGAAGAGGACCTGGCTACTTCAATGCCCAAAAAATATTTCAGAATCCCCAAGTCCTTGAGTTTGAACTGAGAGTTCAAGAAGGACTTTAAAGAGTTTATCACTTCTATGTTTGGTCCAGTGATCACAATATCGTCTACATATACCAATAGGGCCACAAAATTTTGTCCTGATCCCTTTGAAAAAAGTGAGTAATCAGACTTTGATTGGGTAAAACCATGTTGTATAAGGGACTGAATGAACTTTGAATTCCACTGTCTCGAGGCCTGCTTGAGGCCATATATCGATTTATGCAGCCTGCAAGCTAATTTCTCTCTCTTGTTAGAAGGCCTGAGCAAATCATACCCAAGTGAAAGCTCCATGTAAACTTCCTCAAATAAATCTCCATTCAAAAAGGTGTTATTTACATCTAGCTGCACTAAATGCCAGCCAAAATGAGCAGCAAGAGTAAGCAGGATCTTGACAGTGACTGCCTTGGCCACTGGTGAGAATGTATCAAAAAAATCGAGCCCTTCTTGTTGGGTGTATCCCTTAGCAACAAGGCGTGCCTTTCGCCTTTCTAGAGTTCCATCAGATTTAAACTTGTTCTTATATATCCACCTATACCCAACAGCATGTTTTCCAGGTGGCAGTTGCACAACAGACCATGTGTGGTTATCTTCCATGGCTTTCAGTTCAAGCTTCATGGCTTCACACTAATGAGGAAACCTGATAGCTTGATGAAAGAATTGTGGTTCGAAGTGTGATGAAATGGATAAGGCAAAGTGCCTGTAAGGTTTGGAAAGATTTTTATAAGAGATAAAGTTCCTAATGTGGTATGGAGAATGAGTGAGAATTGGATCAATATGAGACAACAGATTACAATGATAATCATGAAGATATTTGGGGGGTCTAAGAGATCTGGTGGACTTACGAATTTCAAGATTCGAAGTACTAATAGGATTTAATTCATTTGGCATATTTGGAATATGTGCTTCATGAGAACGATGTGACTCTATAGAAGGAGATGGAATGACAGGATCCTGAATATTTTGTTGCTGACAGTGATGAGAAAGTCCATCATAAGAATCAATAGGAGTGGATAGAGTGAGAGAAGGCAATACCAAATCAAGAAATGGATCAAGTAACTAATCAGAGGGCACTATGGTATAGAAAGGGAATGTTCCTTCATGAAAAATAACATCCCTTGAAATGAAGATCTGTTTGGAAGCAATATCCAGCAATTTGAATCCCTTGACACCTGAGGGATAACCTAGGAAGACACATAGTTTGGCACGAGGTTGGAACTTGTTTCGATGTGCAGTAAGAATAGAGGCAAAACTTAAACAGCCAAAAACTCGAAGATGGGAATAATCAGCAGGCTTGCCATTAAGAGTTCATAAGGGGTTTTGTGTTTCAAAATGGGAGAAGGAGTTCTGTTAATAAGATATACTGCAGTTAATACACATTCAGACCAGTAATGAATGGGAATTCTAGACTGGAAAAACAAGGCTCGAGCCACATTTAATAAGTGTTGATGCTTCCTTTCTACAACAAAGTTCTGTTGTGGCCTTTCTACGCAGCTGAACTGATGGATAACTCCTTTATCAGCAAATTTTTTTTTACAAGCCAGCTCATGTGCATTATCAGATCTAAAGTATTTAATCTTGGCATCAAATTGTGTGGCAACCATGTTGAAGAAACGGATAATAGCAGCTTCCGCCTCAGATTTCTAATGCAACATATAAATCCAAGTAAATCTGGAACTATCATCCACTAGAGTTAGAAAATACTTGTGTCCTGTATGTGATGCTACATGATATGGCCCCCATATATCACAGTGTAACAATTCAAAGGGCCTCCCAGACCATTTATTTTGTGATTCAAAAGACAGCCTTCTTTGTTTAGCGATGGGACAAATGTAACAAGGTGAATATCTATTCAATTCTGAAGTGTTACAGGAAATTTGATTCCTCAAAACATCTAATCTTTTGAAGGACAGATGTCCAAACCTGTTATGCCATATATGAGCGGATACATTGCCAACAAAATTATTTAAAAAAGAATTGAACTTTCTGGTATCTAGAACATACAACCCTTGAATGTTACTGCCCCTGCCAATCATCTTCATACTGATATTCTCCTGTATTTGAAACTGGCCCTGTGAGAAGTGTACTGTCAGTTGAGAGTCATCAGCCAATGCACTAACTGATAGTAAATTAAATTTGAACTAAGGGACGTATAAGACATCATATAGCATCAAACTAGGACTTAGCTCAATTTCACCACATTGATTGACTTTAATTTTGGAGTGATTTGGCAGAGTAATGCTGGCATTTTCGATTGATCTCATGTTAATGGCATTACAACAGACATGCTTAGTAGCTCCTGTGTCTACTATCCAAACTTCCTTAGTGGCAAAAACAGGATCAACAGAGATGGAATGGCAAATACCTGAAGTGCCTGCAGTTTGCTGTTTTTCCAAGTCAGTAGAATTTGTATTTGAATGAGGTGCCAAATGACTTGACAACATGTTCATTAGCTGTTGATACTGATTTGAGTTCAGATTTTTGAATGAAATCCCCTACTCCAGGTTGATCCACGTGTTGATTGATGGATAGTTGATTAACATGGTTGTTGGCAGAATAACCTTGAACACTCTCTCTAGCTCTCGATTTGAATCCTGGAGGATATCCATGTACTTTGTAACACTTATCAACTGAGTGTCCATGGAACTTGCAGTGGGTACAATAGGGTTTATCCCTTTTTTTTTTTGAAATTAGCTACATTTCCAGGTTTGGTTCCTTCATATCGAGAACCATAATTCATTACACTTCCAGATCTAGACCCATCATAGCGAGAACCATAATTCATCATAGGTTTGGCAACATCAAATCTAACAGAGAATGCTGCAGAAGCACCAGAAGACATACTATCAGAAGGCAATGTATGTGCATTTATCTTTCTCTGGTTTTCTTCTTGCACCATGAGTGAAAAAACTTTGTTAATAGGTGGCATAGGATCTATAAGAAGGATCTGTCCTCTAGCTTGAGAAAAGGACTCATTCAATCCCATGAGGAAAGACATGATGTATTCCATCTGGTGATATTTGTTAATTTCCTTAAAACCTTCACATGTACATTTTCTACAGCTGCAATTTGGCTTGAAATTGATTAATTCTTCCCATATCGTCTTCAATTTTGTAAAGTAAACACTGATTGAACTATGATCTTGAGTCAAATTCATCAGTTCCTTTCTCAGCTGAAAAATCTTAGGTCCATTGCTTTGTTGGAATCTTTCCTTTAGATCATTCCAGATCTCACGAGCGGTAGAGGTATAGATGATGCTGGCTGAAATCTCTTTAGAGACTGAGTTCAGTATCCACGACATAACTATGTTATTGTTCCTAATCCATGAATTTATCAATTCTGGATTAGATTCATCAGGCTTCTCCATAGATCCATCAACGAAGGAGATTTTATTCTTGGCAGAAAGTGCGATGATCATTTCTCGATTCCACGATCCATAATTCTCACCCGTAAGTGGCTGTGACACCAATACCAATCTAGGATTATCTGAATGGTGAAGATAGAATGGGCTAGATGGTTCATCAACCGCTGATTTGTTCTTGGATGAATTCTCATCAACGTTGATTTGATTACTTGTTGTATCCATTGCAGCAAAAATGAGGATCGCTGAATGATTTCGAGATTCAGAGTAGAGAAGCTTGTCGCTCTGATACCATATTGAAGCTAAGAAGATTTGGAGAAAATATTATTTATTTTTCTTAATGAATCAATACAGCCATAACAGATTAAATAGGGAAGAAGCAAAGTGAAAAAAGAAGCGGGAAAAATATCCCAGCTGGCCCGTAATTACTTACAGCATGAACAAAAAACTAACTACCTAACCTATTACAAAAAACGTGTTTACAATAGGGAAAGCGTTATTTTTAATAACCTCCCCTTCATAATTTCTGCATACTCCTCCAACATCAAAGAACTCGTTCCCAATTTTTAACTTCAATTTCTGAGATGATGGGTGAACCGATTTCCTATCTGAAGAGTGTGGAGCCAGGACCTTCTCCTGAGTCAATAGGCATGGTTTTTTATATTCTGACAGATAAGATTATTCAGAAATTATAGAAGAATAATAAGCAAAACGTGCCAACCACAACAAGATTGCAATTCAATATATATATATACAGATTTTGAAATCTAGCAATTTCCAAAAAAAAATAAAAAATCTGGGCACTAATAATTAATACTACTGTATAACGTTCTTGGAACTGAATTGATGGTCAAGTTTACAAGGTGGCAGAAAATTAAGGTCAAATGTTGATAATATCATTTATATTTTTTATTTTATTTTATTTTTTAAAATCCAACCATAAACTTCTATTAAGGTCCGATGTTGATACTAATCATTTATTTCTTAGGGTACATACACTTGAGTTACATTCAATTAATTCTAATCGAAAGAGCTGAATTTTTATCATTTTCATGTAAACGAGTTCCTAAGACATTTTGATGTGTTTTTAAGGCATATGCATGAGTTTATTATTCAAAATTCATGTATATTTTAGTTCGAGTCTTCTTATGGCCATTGAGTTGAGTGTCCGGTCGTAAATTTCAGGGACTCGTGGGATTAGTCGAAGCGTGCGCAAGCTGATTCGGACATCCACGGCTATCAAAAAAAAAAATTCATGTATACAATCCGGTATCATCTCCCAGTATAAGCTCTACACAATATTACTTTTGAAATTATTTAATGAAAGTGGATTTACCAAGATAGAGAAGATTTATCTCTGTCCCATAATTCTTAAATCTAAATGACTTTGATTAATAATATCATGTTTTTTAAGTATATTGTTTGTTGTCAGTATCATGTCGTTAATGTACCATAATTTTGTGACAGACATATATGGATAATTGACAAGTATGAACAACATTCTTGTTTCAGTTTTCTATAAAACAATTTTGGTTAAGGCTAAAACAAAAATAAATTTACTTATATATAAATTATAAACCCATCGTGGCATGTTTGGAGCTTTTAAAGTCACTTGAAGTTACTTTTTTCTTTCAAACGTGTTAAGCTTTTCTTCAAAAAGGTTTTTTTTTTTTTTTTTTAACCGTCGAAGACAATATTTAAAAGGATAAGTGTTATCTCTCATTTAGTTAATAAGATGATTAACATAGTATCAAAAAAGAAAAGAAAAGAAACTAGGTTTTTGTGTTTCACCCCTTTTTTTAAAATTGTATATGTTTTGAAGACATTATTTAATGAAAAAGTATGAAACCTCTATTAGAGTTAAACTTTTAGACAAGATGATCGATAAGTGTCGTTGATAAGAATAAGTTAAAATCTCAAATTCCTCGGCTGGTTACTCATTTTGAGTGGGTCTTGGATATACATACTATATATATATATATATATATGGTAGGGATTCTATTCTATACCTATCGTACAAGCTAACTAGCATCATATACCTTCGTCATATCTTGAATGTCAAGTAATGTAACATTTATCAATCTTCATTCCTATTTGAACTTTTCTGCACATGAACAAATTATTCTTTTCTTTCAACTTGCGAAAGACTAAAAATATTCCAGCAGCAACTCATTAAAGGCTACATAAATATAGCTTCTCCCCAAAATGAGTTCTGTTCACCAACACCATAAACAGTTTTACCTTAAACTAGCAGCGAGAAAGAGTAAAAATGAGATACCAGAATGACATACCCATTCAATCCACCGCCGGAAACTACCCCATGAAGCGACACCACACGGCGCGTTACTATGCCCACAGGGTGAAAGAAAGTCTAACCACCAGAGTTTCCAAACTAATTTGTGCCATATTTTTAGCCCTTCTATTTCTTATAGGCATTATCACATTCGTTTTATGGCTAAGTTTGCGTCCCCATCGGCCTCGAATTCACGTACGAGAATTTTCAATCCCGGGTTTAGGACAAGAAAACGGGTTTGCAAATGCTCAGATAATCTTCAACGTGACAGCCCGTAATTCGAACCAGAATGTTGGGTTTTATTACGATACAATTCAGATGACAGTAAACTACCAGGATCAAAGTATAGGTGGGGAAACATTGGCACTTCCATTCTATCAAGAGCCAAAGAACACAAAGATTCTGGCCGGTATACTTGGCGGTGACTCCTTGAAAGTGACAGCCGACCGGTGGCAGCAGTTTGTGGCTGACAGGTCAAGAGGAGCGGTGGTTTTCAGCATTGAATTATCTTCCTCCATTCGATTCAAAATATCGACATGGGAAAGTAAGCACCATAGGATACGTGCTACATGCCCAGTTGCAGTTGGTGTAGATGGGTCGATATTGGCTACTTATAAAGATAAGAAGTGTCAAGTTTATTTCATATAATTTCCTACCAAACGACATGGGAAATATTTGGATGTGTTCAAAAGCAACTTTTTAACACTATCAAACATGTCCAAAATAATCAAATGCTTTTTATTTCTTGGTTGTTTATCATTGATTTGGGGTTTTCTGGGATTGGTTCATTTGCTATGGCTCGAGACCTTGATACTTTAATTTTTATAGAGGCATGGTCCAAATGGTTTTTATTCTTTGTTAGAAAATAACGAAAAATTAAGTTTGTATCTCATGCTTGAAAAATTAAAGTTGAACGAAATATCGTAATATATATTTATTTGTCGAAATTGTCTTCAATATATTTGCTCACTTGCAGAAATTATTTATTTTTTACCTGAAGTCTACACATGCACAATTTACATAAAAGGAAAATTGAAATTTCAGTATTCAACTTACAAGAACAAGTTGATTCTTATCCTTACAAAACGAAGGCATGATAAGTCTCAACCAACAATTCTCATCAAATTTGATGCTAAGAAATAAATAAAGAGTAATGTTATTATCATAACTACTTACCCATAACACACAGGACACACACAATCAGAAAGTTGTTTCGAGCAGTATTTTTCCGGTAGGTCCTTGGACTTTACGAGCTAATTTTTCTACATTTCACACGTAGTTCCCTTGGACATCCGGCTGTGAATAGTAACTTGCTTTTGCCATTCACGAATCAGAATCTGTGGTGACAGCATTAGGAACTTCTGAAGTGCATACTTGAATAATTTTAAGGGAATAATTGAAAAGAACTTAAACGAATATGGCAAAATAATGCAATTGCTAAATGAGTTGGCCCAGCTGGAGTTTTTTTTAGAGGCCCAGCTAACCACACAAGAAACGTGACTTTTGGAAAAGCCTGAAACCGTATTATTCCTCTTACCTAATTTGAATGCTCATGATGTCGCCAAGTGTCACCGCTAATGCCATTGGATTGGCGACCTTAGGTGACTCATATAAAAACGAGCTTCTAGGGCTCGAGATTCATACTTGGCCTCGAGACTCTTCTAATTTGCTCTCTTATGTGTGCCGTTCCTCTCTATCTCTCTTCTTCACTTGAGAAATCAAATATTCTCATTTGATTTCTTGTATTCTCTCAACTCTAACTCTGTATAATCTTTAGTGATTCCTTTGAGTAGAATATGTTCTTGTGTGAACTATTGTGTGTTGTGAAGAAAGAACTCGAATATGTGATAATATAGGACTTGTCTGAGTGCTCATCTTTTGTAATCTTACTTTTGGGGCTTGATTCAAACAACTGTGGTTGTTCTTGTGAGATTGAGGCACTAACTTGAGAACCTTGGCATGTGGGCATCGTTGGGAGAGACACAATTACATCTCTTATATAATAGTTGGAATAGCCACACCAAAAGACACATCTCTTGGAATTTATATATCTCCATAAAGAGACACAATTATATCTCTACATAAAGAGAGACACAATTATATCTCTACATAAATAGACAATTATTGAAAATAATACCAAAATTCATGATCCATATGAAAAGACACATTTTTTCATTAAATTTGGCTGAATTTCTCATTCACCAAATAATATTTCCAACAATTTATTCACACGGGCCCTACTTGCATGTGAGAAGGAGGCACATTTTTGGTAACCCTAATTCGGTACAAATAGAATTATCCATATATAAATGTGTCTACCTAACCTTCTCATGATGGGCAGTCAGAGAGGTCTTTGTTTGAAAAGTTTTGTCGATTACCCCCCTCAAATCTCTCCAAATTACCCTATCGTGATGGACAAACCCATTGCTATTTGTCGATAATTAGCAAGGTATTGAATAACATTAACTTAGTAGACAAATTTGTGCGTCTTAATGTTCAGAGAAGAAAAATCTTGTTCAAAGGTCATAGGTCAAAGGTTGAGAATTAACTAATGTTTAAAATCACATTACTAATGCATAATTTCAATTGCGTAACTTGTCCTCATGCCCATCTCATTCATAACGGTATCGACAATCTTATTCGCGCAAATTCATGATTTTCCAAGTCCCATCCAATCAAGCAAAATACAAGGTTAGACCATCATTTTCAGGGTAATAAAAGAATTTACTCGTTCCTTAATTTCAAAAGATAATGATCACCTATAGATACTTTTACTAGGTTCTTCATCTGTGGAAAACCATGTATCAAGATAATGACCGACATCGTCATATCGTCACTAACATCAATATTATCACTATCATCAATATTGACATCATCAATAAGAAAACTTTTAAACTTATTATCCAAGAACTTAGCATTTGAATGCTTTATAAAATTGAGCATAACGCTTGTGACTTCGACTTTAAGCTACAAAATGTAAGTTGGTACTAACGTGTTTGTTACGTTGAATTAAACAATATTAGCTAGAATTATGTACTCAATTCACACTGTGATTGTAATTGGACCCTCTAAAGAGTTTTGGTTTAAATCATCTTCGGACTAGAATAATTTAATCTTTTCGACACAATTACTCTATCTAAGTCATTCTCCACCAGCCTTCTTGTTTGAAATAAAATAACATAAAAAATAAAATAAAATAAAACAAAATAAACCATTTTCAACAAATAAACTTGTGGGTCTTTTTCAGATAAGAAAATTCTTGTTGAAATGGTCAATGATAGGGAAGTATATGACTTCCGCGCAACTCCTTAATTAATTATGGATTAGTCCTCTTCTCATTATTGTCGTTACGGACCCCCTCTAGATGAATTTTGAAATTTTAATGCAAAAAATGTCGATTTTCAAAGGCAATCCTGGAAAACAAAAGTTGGTTTGATATTTCCTGGGTTGAGAACTCAATTGGTGATCATATTTTGACAATTCAGTCACCTAAATTTTTTGTTGCATGGAGGATCATCTACATTTCTTTCAGTTAAGTCAATGTCTACGTATACGTACATTGATTTAACAGATTTACTGAAGTTCAACAAACAGAACTGACGAGAGGGCATTAAAAAGCTAAAAATTCTTCGAATTTCATCCGTTCAAATTTAAGCTTAATGTTAGTCAAACAAATACGAGAAATGAACTTAGGGCAAAATTGAGCAATCTCTAGATTTTAATGCCATTGACGTCATAATATGCCTCTATGTAGAGAGTTACAAGTGTTAAAGACATTGAGGATTGACACTAATCCAGGCCGAAGACACCAATAAGTGAGTGAAATGAAACAAATGTACAAGTTTGGTGACTAAACTGACATATTTTGAAAGTTTGGTGACCAAAATTTCGTTATTTTCATGAAAGCAAAAAATAATTTCTTGTCAATAAAGTAGTCTTGAAATTCACTCAAGTTTGTATATTCATACTATAGCACTAGCAGTACTGCATTCTCTCATATTAGAGATACACACTGTTGTAATGATATCTTGGAAGTGGCCTTTCCCTTTCATTTTTCTCAGCATTACGAACCTTATTTTTCTTGTCAAATCCCAGTTCCCAACTCCAATTTTTTTCCATTACGAATGTCTAAACAATGGTAATTACACGAATAATAGCACATACAAGACGAACCTTGATACCCTCCTTTCCTCGGTCTCGTCTAATATTGACACTAATGGATTCCACAACGCCTCCTTGGGAGAAAATCCCAATAGAGTCAATGCTATTGCGCTCTGTAGAGCAGATCTTCAGCCTTATCAATGTCGTGACTACATCGAAAACACAACAGCCATGATCCTTAAATTCTGTCCTTATCAAAAGGAAGCAATTTTATGGCACGAATTTGGCATGATACGATACTCCAACGAGTCCATACTTGGGACTCTTGCATATTTCCCATATAAGGCGGGTCATAGTATGGAAAGTGTCCCGAATCAAGACAAGTTTTACAAGGAGCTCAACATATTGTTGGATGGTCTCCGTGACCTGGCTGCTTATGGTAGCTCACCTAAGAAATTTGGTGCAGCCAATCGAGCTTACCCAGATTTTCGTACAATTTATGCATTTGAGCAGTGCACACCTGATATAAGCCCAGAGGATTGTGGTGCTTGTTTAAAACAATCTGCACTAATTATTCAAGATTGTTGCAGTGGGGCAAGAGGAGTTAGAATCCTTAGGCCTAGTTGCTATCTTCGTTTTGAAACCGATCCATTCTATAACGAGACTATGGTTAGAATACTCGAGCCTGTACCTACACAACCAGTACAAGCGCCGCCAGGTAAGTATTTGGTTAAGAAGGCGATCATAACTATTTTAAATAAGGTTCAAAAAAAAAAAAAGTACAGGGGATTTGGGGTGATGGGGAACACTAATTGAATTTTTAATTATCTTTTTTATTTTTGTATATAATTAAATTTTTATCTATTTTATTCCTCGAAAGTAAGACGTTCAAATCATGTGTCTTTTACCTATCAGTTAGTCGGTTTTTGACCCCTGAATATTGACTAGCCACTCGTTGCAACTAGGGACTTTAATCAGTATCCTTAGTTGAGGACCATTCAATGAAATCATCCCATTTATTTTCAAGAATAAGTGAACATTTTGGAACTCTACATTCTTTGCTTTAATTTGTCATATCACAAAGAGATTCTAATCAATGAACTTAAAAATGGTATAATCATGATTTATTTTGGATTTTGCAGGGAAGGAAGACAATACGACTCGAACAGTCCTCATTATTACCATTCCAATTGTTTTATGTCTAATACTAGCTCTTTCCATTCTGATCTTCGTAAGAATGAAACAAAACCATAAACGAAGTGAGAAACTTGAAAGTAAGTTTGGTTTTACTTTTAAGTACATAAGTTTCATTTCAACTAAAATTTTCCTAATTTTTCGTTTTTTTTTTGGAATAGTTGGTCAAGCGGACGACGAGATTATTACTGTTGAATACTTAAACGATAAAAGGCAAGGTGGTTTTGGTGCCATTTACAAGGTGATTATTGAACAAATTGTTGTAATACATAGAAATAAATAATTTATAAGTTCCTTGCGTGTTAAACTGTGTATCTAAAGAGTTTTAGAACCACTAGATACATTCGTTGGTTGAGTAGAAGTTTATTTAATTTTCATTTTGATTTACATGCAGCAAGGACTCTTGAATGGAAACGAAACTGCAGTGAAAATGTTGTCGAGGGATTCAGATTATGACGATCCTCGTGTAGTTGATGCAAATCATGAGGAAAGCCTGGTCAAAAAGATAAAAGAAGAGTGCATGAAAGAATGCAAAGAAATGTACTCGCAACAAATGAAATCATTTGAAGATCAGCTCACTATTATGAACTCTCAAATTGATTTTCTACAATCTCAGTTAGCTCGAAGTGGATCCCCAGTAAGCCCTGGTGTTCGAGGACAGGATTAACTTCAAAAACATTAGTGCCTTGTCATACATAATACATATGACCTTATTGTGACTTTCTGCTACGAGTGTTCATGGTTTTTTCCAGGTTAGCGATAGAGAATCGGACAATCAAAGAGATACATTGAGCCATATTCTATCTTTTATAGAACTTGTGCACTTTATTTTTGTGTATCTCATGTGTAAAGATATTAACAATACTGTTTTTGAATTCACTAATTATGTAATGGGTGATATTTCTATATTGCTCATGACGTTAACATTAGGACAAATTTTGTGATTTTTGACATTTATTATTATTATTATTATTATTATTATTATTATTATTATTATTTATTTTTAATTTTTTAATATTCCATTTGACATTGCTGCTGCATTTGCCTCCCTCCAAATGTGTGTGATCTTGATGTTCGTTCTCTTGACTAGTTGTTCGATTATATTGAACTGCACCATTGTTTGGACTCTATTAAAATCAAATTTTGAAGAAAAATGTATTTTAAAATAGTGATTTTTTTAAGATTATGATGTTAAAAAGGAAAGAAAAGTTTTAAATTTATGTGTAATATCAGTTTATTGAAGAATGTGCGATTGAAAAGAAGATAGAAAAATGCATTAAAATTTTAATCGAGCCCAAACAAACAAGGGTGTCTCCAGCTTTGCCATTCGTGTAGGTGGAAAGACAAATTAAGAGTAATTCTAGAGTGAAGTCTTGATCAAGGGTGCCCTCTTTCACCCTATCTGTTTCTTCTTCGTGCTGAAGCCCTCTCGGGTCTGATTCGCTTGGCAGAGACACATGGACGGATAACTTGAAAATTTGTAGTTTACTAATTAAGTTTGACCTTACACGCGGAATTAAATTAATTAAAGCAAGAAATCACTTTTTAATAGTTTCTAGATGATTAAACATACAATTCAAATATCATATGTTTGAATACTACAGTTTGTAATATGGAAAGCGGTAAATAATGAACACTGATATGATGATGGAGAAACCCAATTGAGTAAAAATTTTAGGACCAAGCCAATTACATCCACTATAGATAATATAAATTACAGTCTGTTTCCAACTTAACAAAGTAATTCTTGTAATCTCCAAGATCCGTTGTTCCTCCAGACTCACGATCTGCTACCGTAGATATTATTTAACTAACCTACTAGATTTCTCAATCTACCTCATGTAACTTCCAAGATCCGTTGTAAATTCCAGACTCACAATTTTCTACAATTGTCTCTTCCAAGTGGATACTCAAGAATCACATATTCATGTTCTTCTTTATGCATTTGTAGTCCAACCTCTCTCAACCTCAGAAACTTTTGAAGTCCAACTGAGAAAGTACCTTCCTCAATGTGTAAAGGAAGTCAGATGTTTTGGATTCACGAACCTTGATATTTTCCTAAAACTTGGTTGCCGGATCTTAAAAATAATATGAATGAATCACCAAATAATTATGCCCTTAGATCTTAAGAATGATATGAATGAATCACCAAAGAAATGAGGTAGATGTATTAAACAATGAAAGCACTATGAAGTAACCATCAAAAATTCGTTCTAGATATCTGTATTTATAGTTGGAGACGCTCAAGTGTTATGGGTCATGTAAAACTCTTCAAAATCGCGAATTAGGTCTAGCCGCATAGCGAAATTAGTTGTATCAAACTGTACAGAATCGTGTCCCTAAACGACGAAAACGAACTAGGTAGTGAGCACAACAGGATTAAGGTCAAGTTATTTTACCTCTAACGTCTTCAGATCAGCGACAATCTCCTTAAACACGACCAGATGGTCTTCCAGTGATTGGCCTTTTGCCATGCGATGAGAATAAAGCCTCTTCTTCAAATATAATTTGCTGGTCAGACTTTTGGCCATGCACAATTACTCCAGTTTCAACCATAATGCACATGTTGTCTTCTCCTTCAAGACGTCTTGAAAAATGTTGTTAGATAGATGAAGATGAATCTGTAAAGTGTCTTGCGATCCTTCTGTTGCTTCTCCTCTGTTGTCCAAGTTGTGAGTATCTTATCAAATTCCAACAACACATCATCTAAATCCATCAGCACCAACATAGCTCTTATCTTCACTTGTCACAACGAAAATATTGTACTGCGTTCCAATAGCGGAATATCTACTTTATGGTAGCCATCAATATCAAAAGCCTCGAACGAATCAAATCATTGCTCTGCGAAACTGTTGGACCTTATCTCTAACATTTAGATATTCTCCGGTATTCTCTAAGTCCATGTTGCACTTTGTGGGCACCAAGAATCAAGATGGGGAATCATCCAAATCCAACTCACAATATTTGCTATGATTATATGGAAGACTATTATTTTTATACATTAGTTCATAACCCAACACATCTATATATATTAAAGTTCTAAAAGGCGTAAGGTGTGACAAGACGTGAATGTCAAGTCTTGATCAATCCTAAATTTTATCCAATCAAAATTAAGTTGGCTTATGGCCTATGCGTTGGCTTTGGTCAACATTTGACTCGGTCAACCGTAAAATGCATGGACTTTATTAATTTGTTTAATTGAGTTACATTCTTTATTTGAAGCAATCAAAGGAACATAATCGGATATATATATATATAATATAGTTCAAGTTTTGACAATTAGGTTCAATCTCTCGGACCCGGATTGTCCGGTCCAACTATCATATGGACTTACTTCACTAAAGGCACATTATTACATAGAGAATTCCTTTTGTGATTTTATGTAATTCCTAGACACTTTGTTCCATAAGGTGGTATAGTCGTGGATCGAAATAATATTCCTTATGTGATTTTATATAATTTGAGAGTACAATGATGGACCATTAGTGGAGTAAGCCCAGACAAATAATTTGGTCGAACATTGTAAGTCGAAAAAATTGAATCCAATTATCGGAGCTTGAATTATATATGTCCTATTAGGTCCCTTAGATAACTTCAAACGATTGCACAATTGACACGGTACAATGTCGATCCAAGTCAACCCATTGTAATAAAATAGTAAAGAATATTCAGTCCGTTAAACTTGTTTATTAACATTTTTGGCTGAGGACCAAGTTTCGACATTAATTAGTGCAAAGTCGCTGATTTTCCAAGTCAAAAGTTTAAAAGGTATAAATGTTTGAGCCACGTTATTTTTTCATTATCATTCTTCTACTTGTTTTCAACCACATATTTTTCAATAAAATAATATTTTCTATCAAGATTAAAAAGAAAACAAGCAAGAAGATGAATTAGTAAAGAAATGAAATACTTTATTAACAACCAATAGAAAGATAATACAATTTATGCAATATTCTGTTTGCAAAACTAAATGAGGAGTTCACTATTTATAGGAGAATTATCCAAAACTCTAAAACATGGTAATTAGAATCGCGTAAAACCAGAAAATAAGGAAAAAGATTCGCGGCTCGAGCAAAGCTCGACGAGAGCCTGTCGCTCGAGCAATAGGCTAGGGACGAATTCGTTGTTCCAATTTTGCTCATCTCGCTCGAGCGGAGTTCAACGTCCGTCCAGCACATTCAATCTATCATTTTTGCTTCTTGGACTCTATTTTGATATCTTCAAGCTCAATACTTCAAAACGCAAAGCTCTAAACCCAATTTGAACCGTATTTGAGTCACAAACCCAACAATAGCTAATGATGGATCGTAATGGATTGATCTCCAAACTTTCAATCTTTAGATCTCCTCCGACAATTTGTGCGTATTGATTTACGAGCTTCTAACATTTAAATATTCTTCGGTATTCTCTAAGTCCATGTTGCACTTTGTGGGCACCAAGAATCAAGATGGGGAATCATCCAAATCCAACTCACAATATTTGCTATGATTATATGGGAGACTATTATTTTTAAACATTAGTTCCTAACCCGATACATCTATATATATTAAGGTTCTAAAACAAGACGTGAATGTCAGGTTTTGATCGATCCTGAATTTTGACTGATCAAAATCAAGTTGGTTTATGGCCAATGCGTTGACTTCGGTCAACATTTGACTCGGTCAACCGTAAAATGCATGGACTTTATTAATTTGTTTAATTGAGTTACATTCTTTATTTGAAGCAATCGAAGGAACATAATCGGATATATATAATATAATTCTAATTTTGACAATTAGGTTCAATCTCTCGGACCCGGATTGTCAGTCAATTATCATATGGACTTACTTCACTAAAGGCACATTATTTTAATATTATTTTAGTTTTTAATCAATTAAAAATAATATTTACTAAGCATTTAAAATAGATTTATAGGAACTTTATACATTTTTTTCAGAGTTTCCAACAAAAATATAAGTTTCAAATTTAAATAGAAAATAGTAAGTAAATAGCATAGAACTTAAATTTTATCTAACTCTTTATCGGACTCCAATTCAGTAACATCTTCTTCATCTAATTCATCTCATGTGTCTTCTGATACAAAATCCTATTCGTCGGACTCCCTTATATAATTTTTCACTCCATCATACTCATACTCATAATTACAACCCTCTACAATCCAAAATTGTATATTAATTACATCGCATACTAATAGAGTCTCTATTTTGCCCTTCCTCCTTTTCTTGTTTGACAACCTTTTAATTTTGAACTTCAAAGAATTGTAAAAAAAAAAGATAATGCTCGCCTGGCGCACTTTAGCGGTCAACAATTGTCGTTGACGGCTATATAAGAAGCTAACATACTTGGCTTGACGTCACGCCTCACGCCAAGACGCGTCTTTTAGAACATTGCACCTAATGCATGAGCAACACCGTTTTTATGTCAAATGAGAATTCCTAGACTCTTTGTTCCATAAGGTGGTATAGTCGTGGATCGAAATAATATTCCTTTTGTGATTTTATATAATTTGAGAGTACAATGATGGACCATTAGTGGAGTAAGCCCAGACAAATAATTTGGTCGAACATTGTAAATCGAAGAAATTAAATCCAATTATCAGAGCTTGAATTATATATGTCCTATTAGGTGCCTTTGATAACTTCAAATAGAGTAGTGTTCGTGAAATTTTACAAGTGTACGGATCGAGACAAATAATAAAGTGAATTATTTTAAAGTCCGAATATCGTCCCTCGGAGACTATTATTTGCTAAAAAGTTTTAAATTAATCTATCTTTAATTTAAATTAAAATGGTAACTAATAATCAAATCAAATCTTATTTTCTAAACGAAATACTAATAAACAAAATAACGAAATATTTATTAAAATAACAAACTCAAATTAAATCTGGAGAAAAGATTATGTGATTAGATAGTTAGGATTTTTGATTTCACTTAGATTATTTATCATACATTTAACTCCAAATTATTCGATCATTTTTCATACATGTCAACGATCTAATTAACCTGATGTAGTTAGTGATATTTTTCAAGCAATACTAATCCTATTCATGTGCCCGAACTTACTATATCTATATGTAAATTCACACACATATAAACGCATTAATTTATAGGAATTCATGACATAGTCACCAGCAAAATCAGAATCGGTATAACCTTTTAATTGTATCCGTTCATTACTTCTTTTAAATTCTAAACCTAAGTTAGAAGATCCTTTAAGGTATCTTAACATCCATTTCATAGCCAGTTAATGTGTTTCACCTGGATTGGACATAAACATGCTTAAAATACTAATTCCACATGCTAGGCCAGGTCCAGTGTACATCATAACATTATTGAACCTACAGTGTTTGCCTAAGGCACATTTTCCATTATTCTAAATTCATCTTCTGTTATAATTATCTCTCAATCTCTTGTAATGTCTATGTCAATTATTGCACGAGCTAGAATTATATATCACCTCTTAGTCTCAATATTATTTCCTAAATCAATTAATTGTTGCACATACAATTAAAGCATTAAACACACAATAATTAATTAACAAGTATAAAAATGGTATAAAAATCTTGAAATTAAATATATAATAAAAACCTAAGTTTCATCAACAATCCTAACATAAAAATATTTAGTCATTCATAATATTGAATTTAAACATGTAAAAGTGAAAAGAAATCATCAAAAATTGACGAAACGTAAAAATTTCTAACTAAAGTGGAAGTTTCCTCCTTTTTCTTTCCCAGAACACGCCGACGAACGCGTTTGAATGTATAATAATTTAGCTCCAATTTCTGCCACTTTTTCCAATGCGTGGACGTGTATGTAAATAAATCAGAAGCTGCATCACCTTTGCGTGTGTATATTTTAATAACTATTGCTACCTCAACTTTCTTTTCTTCCTTTTTTTATTACTCCTGTTCTTTTCTGCTTGCTGTGTTTTTTTCTCTCTCCTCTCCCACGTAAAGCTGCGGCTCTCCCCTCTATATATATATATATATATATATATATATATATATATATATATATATACACACACACCCTAATTTGCCCTAAATTATTCTCTTTTAATTCATCCAATAAAAGTCCAATTGAGTCCCAATAAAATTTTAATATCAAATTAAATTCATTCTTCTTTCCAAACTCAAAAACTTTCATGCAATGCAATTTAATCCTTTAAAATAATTTTATTTGTGCAGTCCATGCGAATGTAGTCCTTGTACTTTGGAATTTGCCATTTTTTTTGCTATTTTGCACTCTTTTCTTCTATTCTTCAATAAATATAAAGTTTTACCTACAAAATACAATTTAACATAAATTAGGTAGAATTTTATTCAAAAGACAATAAAATATCATGATTTAGCACCAAGAATAAGTATAAAAACTACACTTATCAAGTAGGACTTAATTATGCAACTGATTGCACAATTGACATGGTACAATGTTGATCCAAGTCAACCCATTGTAATAGTAAAGATTCGGTCCTTGTTTATTAAAAAAAATTGGCTGAGGAAAAATTTTCGACATCAAGTAGTGCAAAGTCGCTGATTTTCCCAGTCAAAAGTTTAAAAGGCATGAACATTTGAGCCACGTTGTTTTTTCATTATAATTCTTCTACTCATTTTTAATCACAAATTTTTCAATAAAATAATATTTTCCCATCACCTCAATAATTTTTCCTTCCTTTTCAATCACATATTTCTCATCACATAAAAAAAAATGCTTTCTTGGAAAAAAATGTGCACCAAATAGGGGTGGATTAATCTTGTTTATGAACACTTTTGGCTAATGACCAATTCTAAACATTAAGTGCAAAATTGTTGATTTTTTCCAAGTCAAAAGGTTGAAATTTATGGTCTAGCTTCACATTAGAAGCTGGTATATATAAAACTAATTTCTTTTTAATTATGGGTCAAACTTCCTGTTTGTGCAATTACAATTACTCTATATATATTGTGCCTTTTGGGTTCATCATTCTTCCGTTATTAAAGAATGACTTCTCGAAAATGGCTGGTTCCTTTCATTTTTCTAAGCATAACAAACCTTGTTTTTCTTGTCGAATCCCAGTTCCCAACTCAAATTTTTCCCTTTTATAATTGTCTAAACGCTGGAAATTACACGAGTAATAGCATGTACAAGGCAAACCTTGACACCCTCCTCTCTTCTGTCTCTTCTAATATTGATACCGATGGATTTTACAATGCCTCAATGGGAGAGAATTTAGATAGAGTCAATATCATTGCACTCTGTCGAGCAGATCTTCAGCCTTATCAATGTCGGGAGTATGTCGCCAATGCATCCATCGAAGTTTTAAAGAAGTGTCCTTATCAGAAACAAGCAGTTTTCTGGCACGAATTTTGCATGGTATTGCTAACCTCCTTCTCTAAAAGTTAATACAGAGATTAGACATTTATTTGACTTTGTTTTGATTTCATTTTCTTCTCCTAAAATCTACTTTTTATCAAATATTAATTTTTACCATAAATTTCATAGGACCACAAGTATTATTCATTTATCAACCACTCATTTCTTGAAAAGTTCTAGAATTTTAGCAAAATAAAATAAAACCCGAACGGAGGCATAGTTATAGGTTGTCTATAATGCAGCACCATAAACGGGTGAGATTTTTCATTAACAGGTCATCATAAGATTTGAACCTAGATTTTTTTTTTTCTCTCTTTTTGCCGAGGTCTAATTCAATGATAATAACTCTACGCAAAAAAGTTTCCGACACACTTATTGATTTAAATGTTTCTACGGTATCCCTGTCCTGTGCATGCCTGAATTATTTATATATCGAAGGCCTAAAATGTGACAAATTTTTTGTTGGCTTACTCTGATGCAATGTTTACCATTTCATCTAAAGTTTAAACTGTTGGCGACGGGTGTCAAAATATTGTCATCAACAGGTGCGATATTCCAACAACGCTATATTAGGGACTGTTGCAATATCACCATACCAGGCGGCTATTAGTACAAACACTGTATCGGATTCGGAACAGTTTTACAAGGAGCTGAACATATTGTTGGATAGTCTTCGTAACCAGACTGTTTTTAATAGCTCAACGCAGAAATTTGCTGCTGCTAGTCGGCCTGGCCCAAATTTTGAAAGAATTTATGCATTTGAGCAGTGCACACCTGATATAACACCAGAAGATTGTGGTGCTTGTTTATATCAATCTGCACTATTTATTCCACAGTGTTGTGGTGGAAAAAGAGGAGCTAGAATACTTAGGCCTAGTTGCTATCTTCGTTTCGAAACTAGTCCCTTCTATAATGATACTATGGTTAGAACGCTCCAGCTGGAACCAACACAACCAATACTAGTGCCGCCGGCATCAGGTAAGGATGTCGTCGCTAAAACATTACAACTAAATTACAAAATTAATAATGGTGTTATTTATATGCTTTATTTTAAATTTTGTAGGAAAGGAAGATAATGACAATACGACTCGAACTGTCATTATTGTCGTTGTTCCAACTGTTGCATGTCTAATTCTTGCTCTTTGCATTGGCATCTTCCTAAGAATGAGACGAAAGCATAAGCCAAGCGGAGAACTTGAAAGTAAGTTTAGTTTTCTACTGCTATGTACATCAACCTCTATTTAAGTTTTTGTTTAACTGCAATTTGCCTGAAACATTTCTTTATACCTGATCAAGCTGACAATGAGATTAGCACTGTTGAATCCCTGCAATATGACTTTGGTATAATAAGAACCGCAACAGATGATTTCTCCGATGCTAATAAGTTGGGGCAAGGTGGATTTGGTGTTGTTTACAAGGTAAATTTTGAATGGACTGTGACAGGAACATGCTTATCTAGAGTAATATATCCATTGATGAAGAGGATATTGAGTTAAATTTCATTTTTTGTTGATTTATTCTCAGGGAAAACTTCCGAATGGAAATGAAATAGCAGTGAAAAGGTTGTCCCGAGGTTCAGTGCAAGGTGACTTGGAATTTAAAAATGAGGTCTTGTTAGTAGCTAGGCTTAAACATAGGAGTCTCGTTAGTCTATTGGGATTCTCACTGAAGGGAAGCGAGAGGCTTCTTGTCTATGAACGGGTTAAGAATGGGAGCCTTGACCACTTCATATTTGGTAATATTTTGCTGTTTTAAGTAAATCACATTTTTTCATGGCAACCAGCTGGTTGGAACATATGTAATGGCCATTGATTTGGATAATAAATTATCCACATTAATTTAATTTCTCACAATATCATGTGCTTAATTGGACTTGTAGATCCAATCAAGCGTTCGTATTTGGACTGGGATAAGCGATTCAATATCATAAAGGGGATTGCTAGGGGACTTCTTTATTTGCATGAAGAATCTCGACTAAAAATCATTCATCGTGATCTCAAAGCTAGCAATGTTCTGATGGATGAAGAGATGAAACCCAAAATTTCAGATTTTGGTATGGCAAGATTACTTGTCCAAGACGAAACTCAGGGAAACACTGGCAGGATTGTGGGAACCTAGTGAGTATTTTATTTTACGACATTACATAGTCACAAAGTATTTTTTTGGTATATCTTTACGAGTGAAATGATTTGAACTGGTAATTACAGTGGATATATGGCACCAGAGTACCTAATCAATGGACAATTCTCAATTAAATCCGATGTCTTTAGCTTTGGTGTGCTAGTTCTAGAAATCGTAACTGGTCAGAGAATCAACAATTATCAAAATGAGGATGGTGAAGAGAGCCTCTTTAACCTTGTAAGTATAAATATGAAAAAATAAAATTATGTATGCATTATTTGTCAATTTCAAGCCACTAATGATAACTTTCAAAATTGTACTTTAAACACATCAAATTCCCATAGGCTTGGAGAAATTGGAACCATGGAACAATTGAAAATATGATGGATCCTGCATTGAGAGCTTCAGGTTCCTTGCTTGACATCGTGAGATGCATTCATATCGGTTTGTTATGTGTTCAAGAAAATGCAGCTCATAGACCAACGATGGGATCAATAGTTCTCATGTTCACTAGCTTCTCTATTAGTTTGCCAGTACCTTCAAAACCTGCATTTTTTGTGTCTAGTTTCACAAGTCCTGAGATTTTAAATCGCCAAGAGAGCAATTCAAGAGCATTGCGTATCAGTCAATTTTCAGAAGGTAATCCAGGTTATTCTGCTCCTCCATCAATAAACGATGTATCAATCACTGAATTATATCCACGGTGAACTCCAAAAAAGCTTCATATGAAGACATTTCATGGTTTTTTTTTTTCTTATTATTTAAATAATTTGGGATGTATTTGTTATTTCTGTCCTTTTACATGCAAAATGTATGTAATTTATCTTGTAAGCACACTTGTTATGTTTAATGATAAATGAGTAATTGATTGATCACTTTATGTCAATGTTATATTGTCCCTTATGAATCGAATATGCTATTAACACTTGATATTTTTGAGTCCAAACAAATGGAAATCGGGCTACCTATAAAATTGAAAGTTTAAGGATTAATTTGGTATATGTTGAAGGTTGTTAACCTACTTTCTCTATTATAATAAATGGAGGCCCCAACTATAATTTTCCTATATTATGGTAAACTAAGGTATATAACACTAAAAATGAAACAAAAAGGTTACTCAAAACTTTTTAAAGACCAAACCTAGAGTGAAAATGAAAAATAGCCTTATACAATATTTTTACGAAGGATAATACCATTTGCACTACAATTTTTGTAAATTACAAATATAAAAAATAAAAAATAAAAAATTGCAATCAATGTCCCTAATGTTTATTCATTTTTGCACTTATGTCCCTCAATATTTTCATCACATTTTTATCCTTAGCCTTTTATTAATTTGTACATACTATTTCTGATAACAATTTTCTTCTAAAATACTCATTAGGAGTTTCTTAAAACAGTCATTTGCCTCTCGTATTTTTAAATAAGCAAAATAAACATAAAATACCAAAGTTTGACAATATAATTATCTCTCATTTCAATGGACGCTAGCAAAATATTTGGACGGAAAATGTTAATAGAGATATTGTGTGCTAATTATTTGACAGTTAATGACAAAAATGTAAAAATGTAAGGTAATTTTTTGTTGTTTAAAGATTCTTGCTCTTATGTGTTGAGTTTTTTCATAAAGTTATTTGATCAAGTGTTGGGTTGTTATTGCTTTTGAAATAATGTCACTTTTTCTTCTAAATATTGAGAGCCTCTTCAATACAATAATATGAATTATTTTACAATGTAGCAAGCAAAACGGAGGATGGAGAGATGGGACTATAGACTGCATTAATTGTGGGCTACATGTACAAGAGATGATGTAGAGAAAGGGTTTCGATAAATTATAAAAAATTAAATAGAGAATACGAAGCACACCTTCCAATGGAGACAAATTATAGAAAACAAAATGGAGGGTAATTAATGTGGTATACTTTTTTATGCAAATCACAATCTCATTGAAGATGTTCTTACTAACTCAACCTTCTTGTAGAGTTGAACATTCCTTATGAGAAAACTCAACATTTGGCTGACAAGGGAGACATTTTAACCCAATAAATGAACTCAATTTTCACTCTCGTCATTAAAATAGAGCATTTTAAAAATTTTCTCCCAAAAAATATAGGAAAGATTCCTGCTACAATCCTCTTGTTTTACCCCTTTTGTACTTTAGTCCCTCACATTTATTTCTTTGTAATATTATCCTAAACTTCTTATTTATGTTTTACACTGGTGAATCTAATAATGGTTTTTGTCTTAAATGGACTTTTATAGATTGTGACGCTGATCAGAACAGGTCAATGATTAAAAAAAATGTCATGGCTAAAATGAAAAATTGGACAACCAATTCAATGTTTAGATAGTATATGTTTAATTTTTCGCATCAAAACTGCCCTAGTATCGTCTCCTGCGCTCACATCCTCGCTTTGGCAACCTGCAACCTTATCACCATGACCGGCGACCCATATTATATAGTTGACTTGCTTCACGTGTGTTAGAATTTGAGTGTGACCCAAATTCCTTGTTAAAGTAATTGGATGGGGCAATTAGAACACTTGACCAAGTTCGACATGTTCTGAATTTGAAGAAGAATCTCCTCTCATTGTTTATTCTTGATTCAAAGTGTTATGAGTTTTTTTGTGGATGTGGAGCTTTAAATGTTTGTATTAGGACAGAAAAAGTTTCAATTATACATCTTGTAAGGTCGTGCAGAATCTAGAAAAGTCAATCAGTACAGGTTCAATACCGTGGTGGACATTCAGTTTGGTACAATACCTTTAAGAACTCATAAATGGTCAGATTTGAAGAATATTGCTCGGTTGAGTTCAGGAGATATGGATAATGTTGTTTTGCCACCATCACATGTGGTGCCATTATATTCTATTGCGAAGGACGGATTCAGTGGAAAAATGTACGTGAATGTTGATTTTGTTGAGCATGCTTTGAACGTAGTAGAAGGTGTACAATCTAACAAGAGACCTTCTTTAAAAGCATTTGTATTTGATTCTACTTCAGGGGTATGTTACAGCCTAATTTGGTGAATTTTAAAATCATTATGATTTTTTGGGAATATGAGGTAATTCTACAGAGTGGTGCTTTGATTTATTGGAAGAGATAGAGTATTTTGTGTTTGGTTGAATAAATTAGTCTTGGTTATTGTTAAAAAAATCAGTTCATTCCTTGTAGACGCATTTGTTTCTCCAAGTGGAGAAAATTTTGAGGCTTTGTTCGTTGCAGTAGAATTCATGTCAATGTGGAGATTGGTATCAGAGTGATTCTGATATCTTGCTTGTTTCACAACAACAGCCTTCTCGGGTCGAAGGAAACCTAGCCAAAGATAACCAAACTATAGACATCAATCGCATCCAAGAACTTTACGGTCCCAGAAATGGTGGTGTTAACCGGAGGCAGCCACACCATTGGATTCTGCATTGCAGTGAATTCAGTAACAGACTATTCAGCAAAAAAATTGATCCGTTTCTCAATCCTAAACTCACGGAGGCATTGAAAAATCTTTGCGCAAATTACACCTCCAATCCGACCATGTCGGCTTTTCTCGACGTGATGTCTCCAGGAGTTTTCGACAACAAATTTTCCAGAATATGCAGAGGGGATTGGGAATTCTAGCTTCAGACAATGCACTTATTTCAAACCCAAGAACCAAGCCATTTGTGGAAAAATTGATGATTTTGGTAAGGCACTGGAGAAGCTTAGTGTTTATGGAGTCAAGACTGGACACAAGGGTGAGGCGAGAAGAAGATGTGAGATGTTCAATTAATTAAGCCATAGAAGTTGGTCTGAAATTTCACAATTTCCAGAATAGGTAAAAATGGAATTTCTCGTTCTCTTATAATTTTAGAAGCTATTGTCCAAATGAGTTAGAGTTCCTCTCATTCAATATGGAACAAGATAATAGAAAACACGAGGCATGGCGAAAGAAGGAGAATCCCCCCCATTAGATAGTAATACATGAGCAGGTGATTATCCTCTGTCTTGCTCTACTAGAAGCTGCACTTATAAACTCATTGTTGGGTTCCATCGCCATGGAAGCTGTTACGAGGAGATCGTCGTGCCACAGTCTGAAGAAGCGCTTTCATTCACCTTTGTTGGGTTTTTTGATACCCAAAAAATCCGGGTTATGATGTTAAATCAGTATATTTAGTTAGATAATATTTCATAGGCCTCGGCCGATGATTGAAATGATATGTTGACACTACAATCGAATTAATCGAATCACGTAACCCACTTGGACCATTCGAAGTAGCCTAATTGTATTAGTGCTGCTCATGGTCCGACCCGAACGATTTGGATGGCTTTCAGGTTTAGCCCACTTATTCCATCTATTATTGGGCCATGTTTGTTTGACCTAAAAGCCTAAACCATAAACCTACTCTTAACCTATTTAAGTTAGTTGTTAATTACAATTAGAGTGGTGAAAAAGAGTTGGAGCTGTCCTTGCCTTGAGAATTAAGACAAAACTGATTTTGCCTATTGCTTTGTGCATTTTCTTGCTTTGTGCTTGAGAGATCCTTTTGTTCTTCTTCTCTACCTAACCTTCGTGGCTCTTCTTGTGGCTGTAATCTTTTCATCCAGTCCTTTGTGGGCTGAAATCTGGAGCAACCGAGTTCGGGTTGGGAAGTGTTTGGTTTGGGATCGATTTGGTTGATTGTGGTGTAGATTGTGATTAACTGAGCCTGGTTCTTAGTGTTATTGGAGGCACAAATCGCAACAACCTTCTTCACGTATTTGCTGATGGGCAATAAATGGATGAGTTTCGTACTTCCAATTTCCGTGGTCATTATTAATTATTTAATTCTTATATAGCAAGGAGTAAAAAAATAATGTTTTTAACTTGAGAAAATAAAGTTATGTTTTGTGGTTGGTAAAATTTTGCTCAACTAGTTACAATGTTTCGAAAAATAAGAAAAAAAAATTTGTTTGAAATACTTATCATAATTATGACCAAGTGGAGAAAATTGTTTGAAATACTTATTTTTTGAAACATTGTAACTAGTTGAGCAACTAAACCTAAGCAATCAGGGAAGCCTTCTTTTTCGTTGATGGTGGTGATTTCATCTTTCTGTCTGTGTCTTCGTGGCTGTGTTGTGGCAGCACCACCTCTCATCACTGTCTGCTATCTGTATTGCATTCATTTTTCAGATCATGGAGTGATGCAGAACCAATGGTTGAATGGATTGAAGAAGAATTTGATCGAAAAGGAAAAAAAGATAATAGTGCAGGGATAGCAGTCGAGCTCCGGTTTGAGCACATAATACCATTTCCGAAATGGAACAACGAGACGAGTAAAACTCAACACTTGCTATGACATACAATGGATTTTAAACATCCGAGTTCGTTTAGGATTCGAAAATTGTATTTAAATTTTTAGTGCTATTTTTTTTATTTAATTTTTTTTGAATTATTTTCCATTTTAGTTTGTTTATGCTAGGTTTTCAAGTAAATCCTTACATCAATAACTTTTTGTGAGTTTATTTCTTCATAATTTGATGGATTCCAAAGATTGTGTTATTAAAATTTTTACTTAAATTCTTTGTTCGTGCTACGTCATGAAGTTGCCAATTTCTTTCTTTCCCTTTGATGCTGCACTAGTGCTTGGTGCCGTTGGGTGCACAGAAATGGAAACAAAAAACAAAAGATGGCACAACATGATACGTGGAAATATTATTTCTGAAAATTTATCAAAAACAATGAATTAACCATTTTATTTATAAGGGTTTATATGGAAATTTAGTTTAAACAAACTAAAATTACAAAAAATTCAAAATAAACTAAATGACAAAAATAACACTAAAAATTTAAAAGCAGTTTTCGACTTCTAAACGAATCAGATGGCTAAAATTAATCATATATCACGAAAAAGTCATGTGTTCTACGCGTTTCGTTGTTCTTTTCTTGGAATGATATTATGAACCCAAATCAGAGTTTGGACAACACACCTGTACTATTACTTTTTTTTCTTTTCGATTCAACTCGTATTCAATCCATTCAGCCATCTGTTCCGCATCAGTTCTAAGGAGTTTCAATTTTCAAAATGCATATGTAACAAAAGCACTAGCATTCTAAAGGTTTCCAAGCATTCCAACTTGGTAGTAATATAGTTGTTGTGCAGATTTTAGTATTATGACTAGGGTGGGCAATAAGTCGGGTCGGGTTTTGGCTCAAACCCGACCCGACCCGATATACTCGATTTTGGATTCTTTTACAAACCGAACCAACCCGGCTCCTAGCTGGGTACAAAAATCTTATTATTATCAAAATCCTCTTGGTTTTACAAACATGAGTAAAGGTACAATTGAATTATCAAAATCAGTAAGAAGCTGAATTACCTCCATTGCCGAAGTTTACTCATGTTTGAACAATTTTTCGACTTCCATTGCAGTTAAAACACACAATAAACCTTATTCCAGCACAAACATCATATGGTCCTTCAAATTTATCAATAGGAATTCCTTCAAGAAGTGACTTTAAATTTCCTTGTTCATGAAATACTGAAACCTCTGCAGCTCCTCCAATGTAACTTCCCTTTATGAACAACCCTTGGTGGATGCTTGTCTTCATATTCTGGTAGTGGATCTGCAATTTCCTCGATTTTCCTTGACTTTAAAAGGGGCTTTCATCGATTTCTTGACAATTTATTTCCTCAGTTCGAACCCATCTCTCTGTCTTGTCTCGAGATTTAACTTCCATAACTGCCTGCTCAAAGGCTGCAAGAAGATTCGAGTCGAAAAGGGATCCTGAGTCCAAATCTGGCTACCTGAACGAAGACACATCAATCTCTGTAAAGGGACATGCTTCATCATCTTTACGAAATTCTTCTGTAGATTCCAAAACCTTATTCTTTGAATTTTCTCCAAAATCATTTGTGTGTCAGAGGGTAAAGATAACAGCGAGAGAGAGGTTGAAAGAGCGATATTGACCGGAAAAGAGTTCATTTCACTGGGTTTCATTAGAGGTGGTAACGAGCCGAGCCGGCTCGTGGCTCGTTACAAAACGAGTCGAACTTTTGCTAGGCTCGTTGCTCGTGGGTGAGCTCGGCTCGGCCCACGAGCTCGTCTATCAGGAGCCACGAGCCGAACGGCTCGGCTCGTGAGATTTGATTTTTTTCTTTTTTGTAACTGTCCTTATATGGAAGGAAAAAAAAATTTGGACGAATCGCTCGTCTAAAACGAGCCGAGCAGGCTCGGCTCGCCTACTGAGCTGGCCTGCTCGGCTCGTGCTCGAGCTCTTTGACGAGCCCGAGCGGCTCGTGGGTCGCTACAATACGAGCCGAGCGGGCGAGCCGACGAACTACTTGGCTCGATTGTCACCACTAGGTTTCATTGTGGGTGTGTGGGTTTTGTGAAACCGACCAGACCCGTTTTGGGTTGGGTCGGGTCGATTTTTCGAATTTTGGTTTTCAAGCTCAGCCCTAATTATGACTGCATAGCTGGGTTTAGAGGGTTTGGTTTGGAATCACTTTTGTGATTTAGTTTTCTATGGTTGAATTAGATTTTATGGACTATAGTGATTTGAGAAGATATTTTTTATCTTTTTGCCTTCTCAATACTTTACTAAAGTCTAGCAGAATGAGCTTGGAAGATTCCTTTTGCATTTGTAATAATGAGAAATCAAATTAGAATAGTGGAAAAATGTGTCCCGGTAATGTTTCTCTAAATTAGGTAGGAATTTTAGTAACCTACCAAAAAATTCCACCACTTGCGAATTCATTAATTAAGACCGCACAACTTTGTGGTCCACCATTACCACCATGTCCATATTCTAGTAGACCTATCTTCATCCGTTGAAGAAGTTTTTCTATCATCTATGGACCCATGCCGCACCATTTTGCTGACGATTCTGCCTAATTTCCTCCCACTGAACATCCCACCAATTCAGCCCGCCCCATTTATCATGAAAACTCTCGAGAAGGTTACCCCACGGCCCACTCCTTAAAATCACAAGATTTTCTATGGGGAAAAATCAAAACTAAGAGTTTAAGTTTTACCTATTTCAAATTTAAGATATCAAAATTAAAATTACAAGTCTCAGATTTTTTTAATTATATTTATAAATTAATTAATTAAATATATTAAGGTTACAATTCTATATAATTTGGTCACAAATTTCGTATAATTGATCACAAATCACAAATCTTACATGTCACAAATTATGTTACGGTCACAATTCAAAAAATTTATAAGTCACAATTTGTTCATCGATCACAAATAAAAAATTGAAACGTTACAAATTATTTTACGGTCACAATTCAAAAAATTTATGTCACGATTTGTTCATCGAGTCACAAATCATAAATTTTATAGATCACAAATTATTTTACGATCACAAATCAGAAACTTTGTAGGTCACAAATTATTTTACGGTCGCTATTCAAAAATTTTATAAGTCATAATTTGTTTATCAGTCACAAATAAAAAAAATTATACGTCACAACTTATTCATCGGTCACAAATTACAAATATTACAAGTCACAATTTAGTAGACGATCACAAATTGTCAAATTAACGATCACAAATTAACAATTTTATAGCTCACACAGTATTTCTTAGTCACAAATTATCGAATTTTAAGGTCACATTTTAATAGTTAGTCACAATGAACCAAATAATTGGTCACGTATACCAAAATACCTACCCCGATACCGATTTACCACCAATACTTGGTCACAAATCAACCAAACAATTGGTCACAAATACTATCTCATCACCGCCACTGCCACGACAGCACCACCAACAAAGCCACCACAATTAGATCTAATACACTCCCAACAAAAATCATCTCAACCGCCCCTGTCATCGCCGCCACCGCTGCAGCCATGATTTTTACACACCACCATCACCATCACCATCACCGTCACCATCACCACACCGCACCCAACCATCGCACACCACCGTGACAGCACCATACCCAACCGCCAATCACCGCACCACCGCCACGACCACCACCATCACCATCACCATCACCATAGAGGCCGTCTCTCACGCCAGCCAACACCAACACCACCACGACCACCACCACCAACTGCAAAAACTACAAAGCTCACCTAAAAAAACTCCGGCACCAGTTCATCTACACATCAATGCCAGATTCACCACCACCTCCTCCTCTACCAACAAAAGCCACCCCCGTCACCAGATCCAATAAATCCATTTTGATCCACCGCCTTTGATCCACCACCAATCTAACACCACCGCACCAACAAAAATTATTGCCAAGTCACGACGCAAATCATGACACACCATAATCGCATTCTACTCAGGCCACCACAAATCGCCAAAACACCACAACTCAGAATTTGGTTCGATTTACCACTATACCAAAAAAAATCACAAAGCATAGCACATACACACTATTATCACACTACACTTCGACCACCACAAATTGCCAGAGAAACACCATGGCTCTGATGCCATGCATCAACGTCGCGCGCATAGGCGCGGCCCTACGGACTGGACTGGTACAGATGGCTCAGTTGTTGGGCCTCCGACAGCATGAAGTCGTGCCTCAACACTACGCTTAGAGGCGTCGCCCTCGAGGCTAGAATGTTCAGATCGCCGCAACTGTAGCGCCAACGAAGAATTGGAGGTTGTTAAAGGCAAATTTTTCAAGTTTCGAATCGCCCTTTCACGGTTGTGGAATTGGAACGTGGAGATTGAATTGCAGGGGGTAAGGATTTTCGGTTGGGTGGGTTGGGGATAGGTTTAAAATATAATGGGTGAATGGATGAATATTAAAAGATGAATAAGTATTTGATTTTTGAAAAAAAAAAATTCTTGAAATCTGATTTTTGAATTCTGCATCTTAAAAGTCTGGTTTGGTATAATTTCCTCATTTTCTATTTCTACATAATTGGCTGTGTGAGGCAGTGATGCCATCTCAGCCTATTTTAGACAATGATGATATGGCCTTCGACGCAATACAATGCCCATCATTCACGTGAAGTGCCCCATTGAAGCTCAAGCCCAATACCCGGTCCAGTAAGAGAAATGTATTTGGCTTATGCAACTTTAGTTTTTCTTCCATTGTTGAAGTGTTAGTTTCTCTATGCAGTTAGATGAGTTGCTACCAATCTCGATGTCTTGATATTTTGTAGTATTCGAATGGTTTTCAATTAATTCATTCTTTCTGTCTCTGGTTCTCGAGGGTTTTCTGGAGACTTTCGTGTTCTCTTTTCATCTTTTTCTTCTGTTGTGAGGATCTCTTGAATCTATTTCTTGAGTGTGACTTCTATGTGAAATAAGGTGAAAATATTAGGTGTTATTGTTAGTAGCGTTGAGCACTTCTGGTCCATAGAAGAAGCTTCACGTTTACTGTGTATCGTGAGGGTTCTTGGGTGAATCTGAACTACATGGTGTTAAAACATAAATGTACCTTAGTCTGAGCCTTCGATCTGTGATCATTTGGTATTCAATGGTTGTTTGGAGATAAACTTTTGTAATAGGGTTTCAAGTTTCAATCTATCTGTAATATTTAATTTGAGTTTGTATAACAGTGGTATCAGAGCTTCTATTGGCTGCTTTTGAAGTCTTCGATCTAGTTTTGGAGGCTAGAAAACTAATTTGCAATCTTCGATCACCTAAAGATTTGGAAACCTAGTTTTTAGTTTTCTTTCAATTCGGGGTTTGTGAGTACTGACCTGGAGTTGTGGTTGAGAAAGGTATTTGGTATTCGTGATTTCTTGGTTTTGTTTGAACAAGATACCCTCTATATAGGGATTTCCTTGGTTCTTGATCTCCTTTGTGGTTATCTGATGGAACACTACCCCTCTGTTGTGACCTTCGATCCTTCCTATTGTACTATGGTTTGTCTGTTGGTGATTAATCTTAGACCACCCCTCTAGTTGTGATTTCTAATACTAAAATTTCTCACCCATGTGTCTGCATATTCATTCCCACTGTGTATTTTTTGCGTAATCACCCTTAGAAATCAAGTTGTACCTTGACATGAGGACAAGAGTCTCTTAGAATCCTTGTGAATATTGTTTTTCATAAGTGTATTAGCTGACATATTTTTAAAGTTTTGAGATATTTTGTGTTATTTCTAAATAATAAAATATTACAAATACTTTTGAATTTGATGTTTTTGATGGAAAATTGGATTTTTCCATTTGGCGACAAAAGATGAAAGGTGTTTTAGTTCAACAAAATATTTCTAAGGCAATAACACAGACTTTTCCTGAAACTATGACAATACATGAGGCAAAATCTCATTTAGAATCCGACATTGATTAGAGTTCTTTTTCAAGTTTCTTTCTATATTAGGTTAGAGTTTTTTTTTTTCGTTATCGTTTTTGTATTTTGAGTTTCTATTTGATGTCTGTCTTGTTTTTATTCTTTGCTTCTTGTTTTTGTAAATTAAGGGTTCATTCTTTGCTTCTTGATTTTATGAATTAGGAGTTTGTTGTTTTTGTGAATTAGAGATTTTTTGGTGAATGAGTGGCTTGTGTTCAAGTGGGAACAATGAGCAATGGAAGCCTGTCTAGCTATTATCATTGAAATTCAACATTGAAAGTTGTTTAAGGTTGAAAAATTCTATCGGGATTTCACGAGAGAATTTGTGTGAGTCAAGGAACAAATTCTCAGTATTCATCAAATTCAACTCTAAAAGGCTGAAAAGAAAATTAGATTATGAAGATCTACAAAGTTCCTAAAGCACTCTCAATACCAAGAAAAATATAAGTACTCATAAACTAGAAGAGGAGATACTTTGCTCCTAATTATTACAATCCTCAAGAGGACATAGTTTTGAAATCATGACATTACAGACGTCAAGAAGGAGCCATAAAGAGACTAAACGTGCAGAAGTGTATATTTTCTTCCTTGTGCAATCAGTTGAGAGTTCAAGGAATTCAAATTCAAGTATATTGAACACTTTTTTAAAAAAAAAAATTTAAGGAAAAGGAGATAATATTCACACAGGCCAAAAAAATCAACATTTTGAATTGAAAAAAATATATGTTTCTGTTTAATATAAAAATGTTATTTTCATTTAAATATTTAAATGGTTTTACACTTGTTAAAAAAATTATGCTTGATGCCTTTTAATAATTAGTCACATAGGCCTCTAAATTTTCGACACCGGCCCTATTGTTAACCTTTATGGGTGCGGAGTTAAAAGTCTAAGGAAGTAAAAATTACTACATAGTTTTTTTTTTTTTTTAAATCAAGATACTTAATTTTCAAGTTAGACATAATTAGGTGCACATACAAGCACAGTCAATGTTTCCTGATCAAGAAAATAAATAAAAATTAAATTTTGATTTAATTAATTAGTAATTAAGTTGATTAAATCAATTACTAAATAATAAAATTTCAAACCATCACAACAAGAATAATGCTACAAGTACAATGAAAGTTTAACAGAATTCGTACAAGGAATTGACGCAATTTCATTGACAATTGGCAAAAACAAAACACTCACGAGTCAAGTATCATCAACACAGCTCCTATAACTCCTATAATTCACAATTCCCTATACTTGGGAACTTTCCTTACAACAAATAACTCATACGAACAAATCAAGCTTGGGTAGTTCTAAGTGAACAAATAACTTGGGATTTTTTCTAGATTCACACTTGGCATAATCCCATTAACTGTTGGGTCAAAAACATTTTTCTACCATCCAATCACTGTTTGTCAAGTCAACCCTGTAAGTATTTCGTGGCAAATATTCCCTGTACAAATAGCATTCTCCAAAGAAAAAAGAAAATTAATGTTCAATGTCAATGATAGGACACTACCTTCCAATTCCATTTGTGCGCCTTGTCATTATACACTTTAACACATAATTGAACCCTTTTCATTTATTATTAATCTTGACTAGTGATAAATAAGTAAGCGCTTTAATAGTATTAATTTCTCTATTTTCCAGAAACATATTTGTCAATCTGTGGGTCTGGAGTAGAGAAGAAAAATCTTGCCGCTGCTATATCTAGCGGCGGACCCATTAAGAGTCCCCCTCACCCCCATTGAATTGCCAAGTACCTTCAACTGGGCTTTTTAAATTTAAATTTTCATATTTTTTTATTTTCGGTTTCTTTCACAATTTATTTTAGCCCATTTTCTATTGCATCCCTACTAAATCGTAATCTTGAGTCCGTCCCTGTATCCATAGTCTTGCATATATACACATATACATAAATGTTGATACTGTGATATTTTTGTTCTGAATTCTATAAAAGACCGAAGCTTTAGACTCTTTTGGGTTAAGGGCTTGAAGAAATTTCAGCTTTCGGCTTAAACCAATATATGCCCAATACACACACCATTAAATTAGAAACATCCAGTATGAGTTCTTGGAAATGGCTTCCTAATTTCATTTTCCAAATCTGTCTGATAAACCATGTTGCTATTGTCAAATCCCAGTTCCCAACTCCAATTTTTATTCATTTTAAATGTCAAAATAATGGTAGTTACACGAGTAATGGAACGTACAAGAAAAATCTTGATGCCCTCCTTTCCTCTGTCTCGCCCAATATTGACACCAATGGATTCTACAAGGCCTCCATCGGAAGAAATTCTGATAGAGTCAACTTGATTGCACTATGTAGAGCAGATCTTCAGCCTTACCAATGTCGTGATTATGTCAAAAATGCTACGGCTGAAATCTTAAAGAAGTGCCCTTATAAAAAACAAGCAATTATATGGCACGAATTTTGCATGGTACAATACTCCGACGAGGATATCTTTGGAAAGGTTGCGTACTCTCCATTCGACTGGGGTTATAGTAAGGAAAATGTTCCGGATGAAGACAAGTTTTACCACGAGTTGTACATATTATTGGATAGTCTTCATAATCAGTCCGCTTATAATAGATCACCCAAGAAATTTGCTGCTGCCAGTCGAGCTAACCCGGATTATCGGACAATTTATGCTTTTCTGCAGTGCACACCTGATATTACCCCACAGGATTGTGGTGATTGCTTATCACAGTCTGCCTTAGAGATTCGACACTGTTGTCGCGGGGCAAGAGGAGTTAGGATCCTTAGGCCTAGTTGCTATCTTCGTTTTGAAACCGATCCTTTCTACAATGAAACCATGGTCGAAACAGTACTCTAGCCACCAACATCTGCACCATCAGTAGCAACGTCCTCTTGGTGAATCCTGTTATTTGTTTTCTTTTGCTAGAAATACTTTCTGATATTGTTGAAGGATAAGTTATGTTTCTTGGAGTTGGGGGTTCAGTAAATTAATTGTCCAGAAGTCTATTAGTTGGCTAAATTAGAACAATGATGTGAGAGATGATGATTTGTGTCCAAATCAGATTTATCAATACGTCGGTATCGTTAGATTTTTGGTTTGGCAATAGCACCAAGTTGTATGGAGTGACTTGATTGATATATGAAGTGGCAAGTTTATGTGAGAAATTCGGCGTCATCCTCGCATGGAAATTTTATTTCTAGATGAACAAAAGAAATTCATAGTTTCAGTAGAAAATTTAGCAACCGAGATAAAATTTCGCAAAGTTTAGTACTGACCGTTGGTGTATCTAATCATTTACAAATCGATTAATTGTAAAAATGAAATATAAATTTGACACGCAGTATTAGATATGACTAATAACAAAATTGATGATATTAAAGTTTTTTTTTTTTTTTTTCTCATTTAACCATCTACCTCTAGTAAATATGAGAACTCAAAAGCAAAACCTAGAATATTGGAAAAAATAATTCATGGTTTTTTTTTTTTTTTTTTTTTGAATAATTCTAGAATTAATTTTGAGTTATGTGCTATTGACAGAATAATTTTTATTGAACTTCTTTGAATGTTAATTGATCATTTTAAATATATAATTAGTGTTAGTTTTTGTCGAGTTATTATTCTTGTAATCTGATACTCCTGTGTGCATGGTATAGAATTTAGGGACCAACCAAGTTCTTTTGTCATAAAACAAGTCAATTTGCAATAATCTGGTGATTAAATTTATACCACTTGATATGAATATTAAAGTCAAGAAAATATGACAAAATAAAAAGAATCACACAAGAACAAAAGATTTAGGTGGAAACCCAAATCCAAGAAAATCATGGGCAGTAGCGGAGAATTCACTAGGGAAGTCCAAAAGTCCTGAATCAAATCGAACCCGAACCAAACAATTCTTCATAAGTTAAATACCCGAACGGGTATCCGAATTGAGAACCGATAGGTTTGGGTCGGGTGTTGGGTCTAGACGAATAACCGAAGAATTGAATAAGAATCGAAACTAAACAATTTTTTATTTTTATTTTTATGCAGACATGCTACTTTTAATTTATATTTCATTTTCTTTATGTAGGCAGGCTGCTTGAAACAAATAACTTATTAATATGGATCACCGACATTTTAATATTAATATCTACTTTTTGGTATTTGTATCCATTGAATTAATGTTATTCGATAGCTAGTTATTTATATATTTTTGAATTGGGCTACGTTAATTTGTAAAAGTTACGAATGAAATGTCATTAGTTATATTTATTTAGTATTGCTGTAAATGTTAAAAAATTTAATTATGGAACCGAACCCGAATGATTCCATAATCATATTTGGACTCGACGGTTCCATTTATTAAATACCCGAAAATTTTGGAACTGAGCAGAACCAAACTGAACTGACAGCCCTAGAATTCACTGTGATCAATGGCAAAGAAGTACAAAATGATATCAAAAAACTCTCAACATATCTAAAAATATTTGAGTTTCTCTCTCTATAAACCTAGATTATCTCATTTAGACGTGCTCTCAATGCTATACAATATTTTGGTATGTTACTCAAGCCTTTGAAGAGTTTAAACCACGTGGATTATATATAGAAGTTCATTAAGCGTTTTTGATGAAATAGAATACAAGAATCAAGGCACAAATCGAATTTTGTCAAAACAAATGGTGCCCAAGAGCCACGAAGAGGGCGCCCAAGCACCATAGCCGGCATTTTAAAGTTTTTGTTCAAGATATTAAGTTTATGATCGACCAGGATTTTTACTCAAAATCTTTGCTTTGTGGTATTATAATATATTCAAAATTAGAAAGAAAATAAAAGGTTTTAAAAATGGTACATGCTGGGTGTACTGAAAAGTTCTTTCCGCATCCCCATAGGAAATTTCCATAATGGTTAATGCTGGAAAAATGGCTTAATAGTAGAAAATATCCCTACGTTTGGTATGTAGTGTGCAAAATATCCATACATTTCATTTTTTTTGCATTTTCACTCCTATTTCGACGCTTCATTGTGAAAAATGTCATTTTCACCTATTTTTCACCTAAAATGACCAATATACCCTCATATATAAATAAAATAAAATAAAAAAGACAAGAAAAAAAAAATAAAGAATAAATTGAAATCTTACTCCTAAACTTTTTAAAAATGCAATGAGACCAAATAAATTATTAAAATATTAAAAATAACCAAAATAAAAATAAAATCTCTCTCTCTCTCCCTCCCTTCTTCAACCACCTCCACTACCACCACAAGAAATCTTTTCTCATTCTTAACCAAAACACATCTCTCAGAACATCCAAAAATCTTATCTTTAGCCATATGTCAAAAGAAATTGGAAAAGAAAAATAAATGATGATATGATTTTATCAAGATCCATCTATGCGTTCTGGACGAAATTAAGGAAGACTCATGGTTGGGCTAGGTGCGCCATGTGGAGGAGAAGGCAACCCAAGTGGTCCACGACCATGGGTCAATCGGACAGAATCAAAATTTGGGATTTTCGGATTTGTTGTGCGGACTGCGCGACTGGCATAACTTCTGGGATAAATTCGAAATGCTGTGATGACGTTTGGGGTGAATTTTTGACATGGATGGGGTCGTGTGGTGATGGGCAATCGACTAGTGTACAGTTCCGATTATAAGGGTGGCCGGAGGTGGATTTTCCGACGATTTTTAGATTCGCAGGCATCGAACTTTGGGCAGTGATTCCGGATTGTATAGTTTATGGAATTGGAAGGTGTTGGTTGCTAATTGAAGGGAAAGTTGAGGGTTGTTAACCAGTGTCCAAGTCCAGTGGCTTTGGCTGCTGTAGGTTGCCGAAATTTGGATGCATCTTGGGCAATTTATAGGCAAAAAATCGTTCTTGTTTTTAATATTTTCTTAAATTTTGGACTTGTTTACATTTTTAAAAAGTTTAGGAGTAAGATTGCAATTTATTCTTTATTTTTCTTTTCTTTTTTGTTTTATTTTATTTATATATGAGGGTATATTAGTAGTTTTATGTTAAAAATAGGTGAAAAAGACGTTTTTCGCTATGAAACGTTGAAATAGGGGAAATACAAAAATTTGAAACGTAGGGACATTTTGCACACTACATGCTAAATGTATGGACGTTTTGTGCTATTAAACCCTGGGAAAATCATATAATATTCAACTCCCAGTCAATCGTGGAAAAGCACTCTTACATTAGTGATCTAAAATGCAATTATAAACTTTGAAAAATTGGCCTATCGTATAATTTTATTTTATTTTGACGTAGAACCCGCAACCGCTATCCGTTAGTGCATACTGGGGTAAACCTCGCTCCATGTGCAGTAACCTACAAATCACACATAAGAGATAAACCGCACTAGGCAAGCCTGATGCGATGGACTCGACCGAGGAAGTGTTGGCAGGAAATTCGAATTCGTGACATTCGATCTCTGTGTTTCCCTGCTCTACCAACTCGGCCACTCCCAAATGGGTGACTTGTCGTATAATTTTATTCATAGATAAACGTGTGTTAGGTACTCAATATATATTAAATGATACTAAAATTATAGTAAATAAGATTTAAGTTTACTTTTTCTTCTTTACAATATCAAGTACTATCTAATCGTTCAATTGCAACATAGCATAAAAATAAAATAAGAAAAATTATTTACGTGCTTTGGTTTATAATTTAGCAATATGTGTGACGCGATTGGATCTAGTTGTTTTGAATACTAATGCAACAAAAAGCTTAAGGCATGAAGAAGAGCATGAGATTTAAAATCATTAATTTCTGAAATACAGATTAAAGAGTAAAACTGGGGAAAAAATCTCTCTTAATTTAATTTTTTCATTCAAAACAAAATCCAACATCAATATCATTCATGCATCTCAGTTCCAAAGAAACCAAACCTATTTGACAACTTATTTTAAATTACATCGATCAAATGTCCTAACTGCTGAAAAATAATAGACGCGAATATGAAATAATAAGGGCGGAAGGAGCTAAAAATAATAGATGCAATCACCTTCATCAAATTCCAGCGCATATAGCAATAAATCAAGGAGCGGCGAAGAAAAAAAATTCATAGAGCATAACTCATATTGACTCCGAATATATTGGAAAGAAAATCTATTATTGTTATTGTTGTATATTTGTATAACAAATTCTATACACCATTTATTATTGATAAATAATAAAAATTCTGTTTTCAGTCAGAACAATTAATAGGAAAAATTGTTGTTGTCAATGTGTGAATAAGGGAAAAAATATATAAAGGTGAATATTATGAGGGTTGTCATGTGCATCTAGAAGTTGCCAAAGAGTTTTAAACTACAGATTGTGATTGCAATTTTAGAGAAATTTCATATAGATCGCTTAATCTCCTTTTTGTGGCGTGTGGAAAACTAACAACAAAAAATGTGACATGTATACAGGGACGAATCCGAGAATTTGGTTCAGCTAGAGCGTTGACCGTTGACCGTCAACAATCAACTATCGTAATAGTCGAAAACAATGTACACGTGGACATGGTTTAATTGAGCCAAACCCAAACATCTTCACGACTTCACCATTAATTTTTTCACTTATCCCTAAATCATAATTTCCTAAAACCCTAAATTCACAATTCACATTACACAATTCAAAACAACAATATAATATAATTTCTCATTTCTCATAAGTTATAATTCACAACTTAACAAAAACTGAAAAAAAAAAAAAAAAAAAAAAAGAGAATAAAAACGGAAATACAGTGGTCAGTGTACTGTATGCACCCAAAAATCCATAAATTCTGAAATAGCAAATAGCACTAGGCACCAACAATAGCAAATAGCAAGGAAATAGGCAAATCAAACAAATACCTCAGCAAGGCGGAACGAACTTGAAGTTTAGAACTGCAGAAGCAGAGACGAAACCGGAGCCGGAATTCCAGCCTCCAGGCTCCAACTATTGCGCAGCCGCAGCACCACAGTCCAGTTGGCGGCGTAAAAAATTCAAAGCAAAGCCCAAAATAATTTTGCCCTCATCCGTTCCTCGTCGTCTCCTATCGGCTCTCCAGTCTCCCAACTCCCTCTCTCAACGACTCAACCGATTAATTGGTTAATTGGTTGGGAAGAATTCAAAAGTCAAGTGTTAACTTTGACACAATTCATTTTTCAGGTGTCAAGTTTCAAAATGCAAAATTCAGGTATTTATTTACTAATTAAAAATATTTTTATTAATTAATTATTAAATAATATAATTAACTCACCCCACCTCTACCTCCACCTCCACCACCCTCTACCGTTCCAGGGACTATTCCGACGACCGTTCCGACCACCGCTCTTCTCCGACGGTCGTTCTGGAAACTGCTCCGATTCCGACAATTATTCCTGTGGTCACAGTTCAAAAATTCTATAGGTCACAATTAATTCGTTGGTCACAGATCAAAATTTATAGGTCACATAATTCCAAATTAATTGGTCACATATTTTTTACGGTCACAGATTATATAATTTCTAGATCACAGATAAAAAAATGATTGATCACAAATTACCTAATTTTAAGGTCACAGATCATATTTTTAGTCACAAAACCAAAATTACAAACAATCTTCATCCCATCGTCATTGCCATAACCACCACCGTCGCCACCCACAACACACACACAGACCCACATCACACACCTGTAACCACAACTCCACTCCACCGGCTATCGTTCACTGCACACATACCCACAACACACACAGAGACCCACAGTGCACACTCTCAACAACCACCACCACCGTACAAAACACCACCACCAACCAGATCTGAACCACAGTCGCAACCAACAACCACCACAACTTCACACACACACAGAGACACCAGCTGCTAGCAGCAACGCCGATGCTACCATTCACAGCAACACCATCCAAAACTACAAAATCACCACCACCCGAGGTCCCGAACTGAGCTTAAAGCACTCCGACCTGTTTCAAGAAACACACAGAGAGAGAAAAAGCACTGCACAGCGGAGACAAAAGCCTATGGCACCTAATCGTCGACGCTCCGATCTCCTCTTCATTACAGCTGGTGGCGACAGTGCACACACCCGCAACCACCATCACTGTCAATTAGGCACGAAGAACCACCACCACCGATCTGTGCAAAGCCGCACGCAGCGACTTCATCGTTGCTGAGCGTAGCTTCTCCATGCGAAGGGCAGTGGGAGGGGGAGGGAGAAAGGAAAAGCTGATGGAGGTGACGGGCGGTGGATTGCCGCGAGAACTGCAGCAGCGTCGCTGCTGCAGTGGGAGTGGGAGGGGAGTGGGAAATGAGGTGGCAGCGGGCGGTGGATTGGAGAGTGGAATAGATTGGGAGGGAGGGAAGGAGGGAAGAGAAATGAATTAGGTTATGGTTTTGATAGATTAAGGCTTTAATATTTAAAATAAAATACCTGATTTTTGAAAAAAGAAATTGTAGACTTGATTTTTAAAAGTCAATCTTTAAACCTCTGATTTTCTATAATTTCCCTAATTGGTTTTGCAGCTATTGGGCCATTGAAATTTGGGTAATAGAATTCAAGGGCCTGGCTCATTAATTGGGCCTTTTTTTTTAATGAGGCCCAACAAATTTTCCAGACTACTGTAACATGTTCCAGTCCAGCTCCCCGTTCACAACGCCTTCTCTAGTTCTTCCTTCTTCCCAGCTCCCAATCCCGACGCCGGCGGACGGCCTGAAGCTTTCGATGAACCCAGTACAAGCGGCTGGCCAGGTGCTGGGTCGCCCCTGCATGTATATAACACATGAAAATATTACTATAAATTTAAATATTTCCTTAAATTAAGAAATATTTGTTTAAAATTAATATTATTATTAATTTTTATCACCAGCATATATATATATATATATATATATATATAAAGAAATAATAATTTTAAACAAATATTTATTTACACATTATTTTGGTTATAGCTAGGTTGTCGGATTTCCAAGCCAGTCAACGAAACGAATGGTTGGTCTTGGTCTTATCACAATTCACACTAAAGAAGACACACAAGTTGGTTTCAAAATTCATCAAATTAGCGTTCGAAAAGAAAATTCACTGTTTTCTTATACTTCTGGAATTGATGTTTAGTCATTTGATAGTGACAGAGATATTTTGTTGAACTTCTTTGAATGCTATTGATGATTTGTTTTTTGGTGATAAATAAACGATTAGTGTTAATTATAAAGTGTAGGGAAAAAATGAATATAATAATTTTAAGCTACTAGCATCAAATAAATAAATTCGACTGAAAGGAATAAGAAAATTGTTGGGATTTAAATATAAAAACACTTCACAATTGAAATACTAAAACATAAATGAAGTATGAACAGAAAAATAACAAGAACACCAAAACTTGTTGATTCAGTTCAGCCAAACGGCCTAATCTGAGGGCTCAGAAACATCTCATTCCACTAGTGCAAAAACCACCTTCCAAAGAGAGAAGAGTTATATCAAACCACTCATAACCAAAGTTTTGGTCATTGATCCTAAAAGCCACCAAAATCAGAAAGTTCGAGTTCACAAATCTAACCTAAAATATTTAGAGACAATCTACACAAATCAGCCTCTATTTCAGATCTAAAGAAGACACATGATTCACCTCATAAACTAGCTAGATCTATTACAGAGCACAACTCAAGAAGAAGAAAGTACAGACTCAACACGAAAGAGCCAAAAGAGAGAAAACGAAGAGTCCAGAAGAAGAAAAAGTGAAGTCTCAAACAGTAGTTCAAGAGACGATATTATCTCCAACGGTCATCATAATTTCAAACTAGCACAATCCGTGTAAATGACCTAGTTACCAATAAGTGATTGCCACTTAAGCAGCTCAAGCCAAAAATAAAATTGACACAAATAGCACCAGTTTAATAGTGTTTTGAGAAACACAACTCTCACACAAGTGAATAAAACAATATGTTCGGCTGTGTTTAAAATTAAGCCAAGTCTAATTTCATGTTACGAAACATAATTTTCAAAAGTTACTTTTTTAACTATAACTTTATGCACAGGAACATGCTAATTATCAGCAAAAGAAAATTTGGTTCCTGCTTGAAGAAGAAAATTGTCTTGTGGAAAAGATGAGTGATGGTGATTTATGTACCTGCTGAGCACCTTCTCCTTAATAATTAATGCCAAATTCATCGATTTTTTTTTCCAAATCAAATAGGTTTTAATTATGGAACGCTATATAAATACCTGCTGATATGTAGAGACTATCACGCTTCATAGCCATCGTTCCTCTCCATTTTTATTAAAGATAGACATGAGTTCCTGGAAGTGGCTTCCTAGTTTCATTTTGCTAGTCTGTCTGGTAAACCTTGTTTCCATTGTCAAATCCCAATTCCCAACTCCGATATCTTTCCTGTATGATTGTCAAAGTAATGGTAATTACACGAGTAATAGCACATACAAGACAAACCTTGACAAACTCCTCTTATCCGTCTCGCCTAATATCAACACCAATAATGGATTCTACAACACCTCCATTGGAGAAAATTCAGATAGAGTCAATCTCATTGCGCTCTGTAGAGCAGATCTTCAGCCTTCTCAGTGTCGTGATTATGTCAAAAATGCTACGGTCGAAATCTTAAAGAGGTGTCCAAATCAAAAACAGGCAATTTTATGGCACGATACTCTAACGAATCAATCTTCGGAACTCTTGCATATTCCCCAAACCTTGCGGCTAAAAGTTCGCAAAATGTCTCGAATCATGACATTTTCTACCAGGAGTTGAACGTGTTGTTAGATAGTCTTCGCGATCATGCCGCTAATAATAGCTCTCCCAAGAAGTTTGCTGCTAACACTCGGGATGTGGATGACCCGAAATATCCGAAAATTTATGCATTTGAACAGTGCACACCTGATATAACCTCAGTGGAATGTGGTGATTGCTTAACAAAATCTGCCCAACAGATTCGAGAATGCTGTGAGGGTGCAAGAGGAGTTAGAATCCTTAGGCCTAGTTGCTATCTTCGTTTCGAAACTGATCCGGATCCATTCTACAATGAATCGATGGTTGGAACACTAAAGCTGTCAATGCCACCACCGGCTCCGCAGCCGGCTCCGCAGAGGGATGGGGGATCCGGTGGGTCCACATGCCCCCACTGGAATTTGGGACTTTTTCTCTTTTCTCTTTTTAATTTTATTTTCTGAAAATTGATGATTCAAAGGGAACTTATTTCCTTTATATTCCTGCATATTCATCACCCACTGCTTCTTTCCATGTTTTGCGAGTTTAAAAAGTTAATAATATCTTGATTTTGGTCAATTGCTGCTGCAGCCTTCTGATGCAACATTTGTGAGTTAGGGACCCTTTTCAATTGTTTTGGTTTATTCATTAATTTTATGTTTCTGACTTCATGCACCAAGATACTCAGATTATTGGATTCAACAATCTTTTTCTTGTGATTTTTATTCTTTTAAATTCAAAATAAAATCAATCTATCCAACCATTGGAATGATAATGACATTATTGGAATTTTCATTAACTTTTATCAAAATCTACTAAAAATTTAATGTTAATCTCCACCAAACAAGGTCTTAATAATAAATGAAAAGTAATTATTGTTATATAACGTGATAATCACTATAGATCAGCAAGTATTCATGTAGCATTCCGATAATTAAAACCTACTTGATTTGGAATTAAGGAGAAGGTGCAAAGTAGGTACATGAATCCCCATCATTCATCTCGTTTTCAAGCAGGAACCACATTTTCCTTTTTCCGATAGTGAGCATGTTCCTGTGCGTAATGGTTATAGTTAAAAAAAAGAAGAAGTAACTTTTGATAATTATGATTGAATTCGTTGGGAAAACTACTAATTTCTGTATTTAAAAAAAAAATAAAGATTAGGAAAAAATTGCATTTGGTGAATCGTCCAAAATGCTGTCTAAAAGTAATGCTATTCTCTTCATATGTGTATCAACTATTCACTACGGCTTTATTATAAAACACCCTTAAGCTCATAGCGATTTCTCCTATCACCTGCATGACTACCAAAAAAATATCGAACGTCCATTCTTCTGGTTGCTCAAAGAATATATGTATGCTATATTAAATCATATATTAAATATTTGAAGCTTTCAAATTTAGATTACAAAAATGTTAACTCTTGACCAAAATTAACACGGTTTATTTATCACCAATAAATAATTCATTAATTAAGTTCAATAAAAACATCTCAATCATTATCAAATGACTAAAAATCAATTTCTAGAATTCCATGATAACAATGAATTATCTTTTCTAACTCTAATTAATACGATGAAGTTTGAAACCAACTAGCGTGTCTTGTTGTGTGTGAATTATGACAAGACCAAGACCAAGACCAAGACCATGTCCAAGACCAACAATTTATTTGTGTTGCTTGACTTGGAAAATCAACAAAAACTAATGTGTAACGAATGACAAAATGCTCAACAAGCTAGTAGTAGTTATCCATCATTGACCATTTCAACATGAATTTTCTTCAACGAACAAGAGCCATAAACTAATTTACAGGTTTAAATTTATTCGTTCATTTATTTCTGTTTTACTTTTTAATTTATTCATTTTATTTTTAATGTTTGTTTTAAATAATAGAAAACATTTAAAATCTTGAAAATTGTATTATTGAGCCAATTTAAGTAATGAATAAATTAAAAACACTTGTGGTAGGTTAAATTCACAAATGGAAGCTATACTTTCCACAATGTTTAGTATTAGCAACTGAACTTTAAAATGTATATCCTTCGCTCATAGATATTCACCCGTCATATGTTTGACCGTTAGTTTTCACTTGCTACAAAAGTTCATTAGCTAGTCATAGATGTTATGAAAAATAAAGTGGTAAATAAAAAATATTGTGGAAAGTAAAGTGACCTACAAGATATTAATTCAATAGTTTTACTCTATTATATTTTATCTTATGTGTTCAATTTAATTAAATGAGATATTGGTAACATAATGATGAAAAGTAATGAATATTAACAATCTTGACAAATTTGAGCTCCATTATTTTTGAAAAGTGTATTTCGAAATAGTAGATTGATGGAGAATGTGTTCTTAAAAAAGAAAGAAAAGTTTCTGATTTGCGTGTAATATTTTTCCTGATGAAAAATGTGTGGTTGAAAAGAAGAGAGAAAAAAATATATTTTGAAAAAAAAATGAGAATCAAATATCCCCTTAATTACCAATTCAATTTTTGGAGTACACAATGATGAAGTCAATCTAAGAATCATGATTTGGGTTTAGAAGATTGATAATCTGGAGATGAGTTGTTAAAAATAAAAAATAAAATAATGAAACTTAAAAGCAATAAAACTGATTATTTCAAAGTGAAAATATAACCCTTCTTCTTTTTTTTTTTTCTTTTTTCCTCAAGTGCTGGAAATAAAAATACCAACACTGAAAAATAAAAGTAATTTGAACACACACAGAAAAATTATAAGAGTAAATATCAAGATAAATATTTCACTCGACATTGTAGTTTCCACAAGAATTAAGATAGATGTACATAAATATATTTGACAAAAGTTTTACCTATACTCACAATGATGGGCCCCATGGTAATAAAGAATTGCCAAATATATTTGGTTAAGTATAGTGGCTAATAATAAACATTGTGATAGGTATCGTGGTTAACGGTGCATTTAACCCTACTCATGATTAGAAAAAGTTTAAGAGAAATTTTTTCGATCTATATTCTATTTTGTTTCAAATTGATCACTTTATCATATCTATCAGTTTGACTTGTTAAAAATTAAATGTAACATGGCCTTTTAGTTGTCATCGCGAGTCAACATTTGTGCCTATCAATCAAACTGAGAAATTGTTATGTTCAATATATAACCAATCGTAACAAAAAGGAAGTTTAGTGATCCATTTGAAATTCTTAGAATTTTCACTCCTAGTCAGTAATTTAAAAGTCGTTGGTAACTTCTAGATGCATATGCAAACCTGTTCATATTCTTCACAGATTGTCATCAGCAATTTTGCATATTAACTGTCTTGACTGGAAATTTGATTCTCATATTTTTCAAAATACGTTTATGTTTCGCTTCTTTTCAATCACATATTTTTTAATAGAATAATATTACACGCAACCTAAAAAAAAAAATTATTTATTTTTAATCACACATTATCTATTAATTTACTGTTCCAAAATACATTTTACATTAAAAATGGGGCTCAAACACGACCATAATATTTATTATTTTTCTCTAAAAAAGAATGCATATATTACCTTTCCAACATATTTGGAGTAACAATGAGTTCGGCTTTATGAATTTTTTCCGTCTCTCCTTACTTTATTGCAAGATCTGTCGGAATTTGGTGAAGATTATTAAAATTGTTCTCTTTCTGCCCTTTTTATTTATTATTTCATATTTGCATCTTTTATTTTTGATGGATTTAGGACCTTCCATGCAATTTAAAATAACTTGTCAGATAGGTGGTTTGGTTTATTTAAAATTGGAACTATAGACTCACGGTATTTTAAGACTTTGTTTTGAACGAGAAAAATACATTGAAGAGAGGGTTTTTTTTTTTTCTTTCCCAATTTTATTATAAATAGGTATTTACTAAATCAATTATTTATAAATCGCGTGCTCTTTTTCTAGCCTTAAAGCTTCCGTAACATTAGTATTCATAATAACTAGATCCAATTTGTTGTACAAGTATGAGATAGTATTGAATAATGTCATTTGCAATCATTCACTACGACAGTCGCCTTACGTGACGACATATACATGACAAGTGATTATTTGATGCATGAGTCAATAAAAAAAATATCACATTTATGTACCAAATAACTATCTGTCATGTGTGCTACGTAAGATAAATGCTGTAATAAGTGACTACGAATAACATTAAATTAAAGTATTACATGTTTGGTGGGCAATTGTTAGTGGAGGTATGGAATTATGGATGACCAAATTTTTCCGAGCTTTCAACATCAAAAGTTGCCATATTTGACGAATAGTGGTGGCATATTTCTTGTCATGTTAGGGAAATAGTAAAGGCGTGCTTGTTGATTATTGTCGATCTGTTTTCCATCATTATCCCACGGACCAACCCCGTACCCAACCTCCTTCCACCATACTACCAGTTATTGTGTTCAATCAAACACCTCCTTATATTTTAATTGGTAGAGAGAAAAATTCGTGACTTTGACTCAAAAGCATTATTGATCTTGTTATCAACCTTTATTTTCACATCACTAGTCTTCCACACTTATCTAGAGTCAACTGAAAGAGAACTATAATTTTCATCACGTCTCTAATAACATATTGGACACGGTCATCACTTTTTGCATTTTTCTCTGTCATATAGGAACATTGACTACGTGTCATTGAGTCATTTTTCTGGTTTCTCCATGTCGGTCAAATTTGGAAATGAATAATATTTTTGAACTTGTAAATATTTCGTATTAGAGTGTTAATTGCATTTGAATAGAGACGGAGACTATGACTGTCACGTTTCATTGAAAGCGCCAACTCCGCCATCAAAAGTACCCATTCTGCACGCTAGGAGAAATTATGGGATGGTGTCTACTGCAATGTGGGACTGGCATCCCAAAGGGGTTCTCCAGTCGTGCCAGCTTTGGTCCCCACTTGGAAATTATATTCATGTATGTATAGCTATGATTTCATATGAGCACAAAGTAGTGAGAAATTTCTATCTTTTTTTTTTTAAATCAGTATAACATGATTAAATGATTCACGAAACTAGGTTGGTTTGAAATATCTTATTTGTACAATCACACTCACGAGTGTTAGATCAAATTGTTTAATGCAAAAACAGTGTAGGAGAAACTAAAGTGAGCCAGAAATTGTCCAATGCACCAACTGTTTAGATCACATAGTTTAATCACACTCACGAGTCACGGGAGGGGCTGTCATTTTTTAATGCACATGGATTCCTCTCTCCACCCTTCTTATAATTTGTTTTGTGTTCGACAAGATGGGGTGGACATGGCCCATGAGTAGTTATGTCAACGAGTCGAAATTCAAAGTTCGGACTCGACTCGAGCAAAACAGGTCCGAGTTTTTTTGGGGCTCTAGTCGAGTCGAGCAAAAGCTCGGCAAAAAAATGAGGTTCGGCTCGTGTTTTTTTTTTTAAATTCGTTATAAATCTATAATTTTTTATATGTATTTAAAATTTGTGCAATTTGTACGTATTATAACTAATAAAAAAATATTAATATATAAAAAATACATCTAAACTTTAAAAAAAAAAAAAAAATAGCACACTGGCATGCACTTTTTCTGGGCTCTAAACTTTAGAATGTACATTTTTAGTCCTTCAACTTAACAAAATGTAGACCGTTAGTCCATCGACCAGTCTACACTAGTCAAACTAACATAAATGATGACTAGGTAAATGGAATTGCACGAGGCAGTAAATTTTGTTCAACTGAATATCTTACCAAGGTTAGTCTTGTACATGCCATCACTTGTGTAACTACCATTATTTTGACATTTAAAATGAATAGTAATTGGAGTTAGGAATTGGGATTTGACAATAGCAACAAGGTTTATCAAACATTAAATATCAAAAAGTGATAAGTACTGTATTTTCCTAAGAAAACAATTTTCACCCCGCCCTTCACACACCCATTTTCAAGGAGTTGGTTTTCTTGTTGTTTTGGCGGTTTTTTTTTTTTTTTTGAACCAAATTTTATCTCCAACTATAAATTTTTTTTTTCATTTAATGGACAATTTTCATGAAAAACGAAGCCAAACGAACAGTAGAAATCCAAATTTTCAACATTTTCCAAGTGGAAAATTATACCAATCAAACACAATTAATTGACAATTCCCAGAAAAATAAGTTCTAGAAAATTTAATTATCTGAAATTCATTTTCTTTCTACCCAAATTCATCTCGTGCAATCAAACGGGCCCTTAATGAATTTAGATCAAAATTTCTCTTAGGGTCCTTTTGATTGCAAATATAGAAAATAGGTGGAAAGAAAATGAATTAAGGGAAATTGAATTGCTTAAAAATTATTTTACTGAAAATTGTAATTAATCGTGTTTGATTGGTATAATTTTTCACCTGAAAAATGTTGAAAGTTTGATATCCGTTTGACTTTGTTTTGCATGAAAGCTGTCAATAAAAGTGATTTTTTTTTACCAGTGTCTAGAATTTTTTTTAATTGCCAAAAAAAAAACTGGAAAATTAATTACCACAAAAAATACAAGGAAAACCAATTCCATCATTTGAAGGAAAAGAGGCACGTGAGATGGGTGGAAAGAAAAAAATTTCGAGGTAAATTTTTTTGCAATCAGACAGGTAAAAAGTATGAAAATGGAAAATATTCATAGAAAATCAATGGTATCAAACAGGGCCTTAGAGTAATAACATGTTAATTTGTCAATAACGAATAAATCTAGTGTTAAAAGAAAATGGGATAAGATATTTTTTTTCAATCATGCTATTTGTGTTACGTGAAAATATATTATTGGATAATTTTTTTAAAAAAAAAAACTCCTTTTTTGTGTAAAATGCATTTTTGAAATAATAAATTGATGCATGATGTATTTTTAAAAAGAATTTTTTTTTAATATATATAATATTATTTTATTGAATAATGTATGATTAAAAAAAAGAGAGATGAGAAATACATTTTGAAAATATTGAGAATTAAACAAGGTTAACATTATTCATTTTCTTTAATATTACTTTTTATTATCCACTCTCCCCTCCCCTGTGATATAGCAGCGTACACGATTTCATTAATTTATTCTCATTAATTGCCAAGTCAAAAAGTGAGCCCCCGAAAAAAGAGGAAAGACTAAAATAATATAACACATTTTTTGAAAACATATTTTTAATTTTTTAATTTTTAACTACACATTATTCAATAAAATAAAATTATACGTAAATTTAAAACTTTTTTTCTTATTTTTCATATAACATATTTTTCATCAAAACACTATTTAAAAATTAAAATACATTAGTGAAAAAATAATGGGACTTAAACATGTCAAATCCACACATGCCTTTTTATGCCTTTTTAAAGGGTACTACAAATTCCTGTCCTCACCTTTATCATTTTTTGCAAAATCCACTTTCCCACACTTCCAAGGAAAAAGCAGTGCAACGACTTGGCGAAGACTAAATAAAAAAGTGGTTTCACACTTTATTGCTATATCTTTAATATATACCGGATAAGATTTGCTAGAAACGAAAGCTAAATTAGTTAGTTTGCTTCTAAAAATGGAAAAAGAAATGGTTCCACTTTATTGTACAATCACGCTCAAGTGGGAGGGGCTACCATTTTTTTAATTGCACGCGGACCCCATGACTGTTAGATCAAATTGATATATTCATTTTATGCTCTTGAAAATTAGCACTATGCATTCTCTCCATATGTATATTACAAACACGATATACAGCAATGAGTTCTTGGAAATGGCTTCCTAATTTTATTTTCTTAATCTCTCTGATAAACCTTGTTGCTATTGTCAGATCCCAGTTCCCAACTGAAATTTTTATTCATTATAGTTGTCCAGACAATGGTAGTAGGTACCCAAGAAATAGCACGTACGAAAGAAACCTTGATACTTCTCTCTCCTCCGTTCCGCAAAATATCGACGCCAATGGATTCTACAACGCCTCTACGGGAGAAAATCCTGATAGAGTCAACGTCATTGCGCTCTGTAGAGCTGATCTTCAGCCTTCTCAGTGTCGTGATTATATGGAAAATGCTACGGCCGAAATCTTAAAGAGGTGTCCAAATCAAAAACAGGCAATCTTATGGCACGAATTTTGTATGGTACGATTTTCCGACGAGGCTATCTTTGGAACTCTTGCAAATTCCCCAATGAAATGGGGTGATAGTAGTGAAAAAATCACAAATAGAGACGTTTTTTACCGGGAGCTGAACGTACTATTGAACAGCCTTCACGACCATGCCGCTTTTAATAGCTCGCCGAAGAAGTTTGCTGCTGCCACTTGGGATGTGGATGTTCCGAATCATCCGTCAATTTCCGCATTTGAACAGTGCACACCTGATATAACCTCGGAGGAATGTGGTGATTGCTTAAACAAATCTGCCCAACAGATTCGAGAATGCTGTGATGGTGCACGAGGAGTTAGAATCCTTAGTCCTAGTTGCTATCTTCGTTTCGAAACTGATCCGGATCCATTCTACGACGTATCGATGGTTGTACCGGTGCCCCAACCACCAACGCCACCAATGCCACCGCCACCGTCACTGTCACCAATGCCACCGCCACCGCCACCGTCACTGTCACCAATACCGGTGCCCCAACCACCAACGCCACCAATGCCACCGTCACCGTCGCCGCAGCCCCCGGGTAAGGACTCTGTCTACAGAATCAATTTTTTTGGCCAGAGATATTTTCCGATGATAATAGGACCATTTGTACCACGTTATTATCCTAATAATAAGTTGGCCCCAACCATTAGCTGTGGATGGTTTCTATCATCTTAGATTGATTAGGCTAATATAACAAAAGATTGAGGACCAACTTACTCAATTTTAAAGCATGAGTAACCCCTGTTTGGTACACATTAAAATAATATTTTCTATCACATCAATAACTTTTTTCTTTCAACCACACATTTTTCGTCAATCTACTATTCTATAATACATTTTTTTCAAAATAATGTGGCTTGAACATACCCATAATTAATGATTTTTAAGAATAAAGTCAATATGTCTAAATTCATTAGTTTGGCAAATGAAAACAGCCATCATTTGAGAAGAATTTATAAATGGATAATAACTTATAAATAAATAGAGATGAGCGATACATAATCGAATAGTGCTGGTAGGTCATTTAAAAATAAAGTTTGTTCATTTATAAATGATTAGTTTTCTAAACGCTCTCTCGTGTTGTTTGATACAATAAAAGAATTTATAATTAAAAAAACCACTTTATTTATTTTTCAAATTTAATATCTTTCTGTGTTTAGTAATGTTATTTTTTTATATTCAAAAACATTTATATATAATACAGTCTTACATACTAAGTCAATGATACTTAAAATTATGATATCATAGTCATAATTGTAGATAATTTTTTTTTTATATTCAATAACATTTAAATTTTGGTATTGTCAAGTTAAAATATATAGTGTCATATGACACAATAAAAATAGCTTACTTCATTTCAATTATTTCCGTCCTTTAGTCTAAATCTCTCAACAGAGAGCATAAATTTAAAGAAAAAAACTTCACCTTCCTAATTTTTAATTTTTGTATTTGATTAACAAGAGATTTAAAGATTGCAATTATGGAACAAATTTATGGAGTTACGACTCTTATCATTCCTTTCATCCATGCGATAGCAAAAAGTTTCAAAATTAAAAATAGTAATAGAATCAATAAGTTTCATATCTTAAATAATAATTGTATACTAGTGATCTAATGGTAAATACAATATGATAAGTTAAAAATGCTATTAACGCGATTTATTTTCAATTTTGCAGGAAAGGGGAAAAATACTTCTCGAACTATCATTATTGTCATCGTTCCAATTGTTGCGTGTCTAATACTTGCTCTTTGCATTGGTATCTACTTAAAAACCAAAAAAATGCGTACACCACGGGAAAATGTTGACCGTAAGTTTATGTTTCTAATTTTAGGTAGATCCACATCTATCTATGATATCTTTTAATTACAATTTACCTGAGATGTTTCTTTATACTTTGGTCAAGTTGACGGGGAGATCAGTACTGTCGAATCCCTACAATATGACTTTGGTACGATAAGAGTTGCAACAGACAATTTCTCTGACGCTAACAAGTTGGGGCAAGGTGGATTTGGTGTTGTTTACAAGGTTAAGTATTTAAGTGAACTGCTAGGTGTCATACATATTAACACTATAGGGAAGTTAATGTAATTTTCACTTGTGATTTAATCTCAGGGAAGACTCCCAAAAGGAAACGAAATTGCAGTAAAAAGGCTGTCCCATGGTTCAAGGCAAGGTGACTTGGAATTTAAGAATGAGGTCTTGCTAGTAGCGAGACTTCAACACAGGAATCTGGTTAGGCTCTTGGGTTTCTCTGTTGAAGGAAATGAAAGACTTCTTATATACGAATTGGTTCAGAATGGGAGTTTGGACCGCTTCATATTTGGTAAAATTTTATTATTTTTTTTAAGTAAATCATATTTCAAAATTCTTAAAGCAATCTAGTTGCTCTGTATGGCTAATTAATTATAGCATAATTATCATTATTTGAGGGTTTTTATCGTTATTGTAGATCCAAACAATCCATGTATGGATTGGGAAAAGCGCTACATAATTATCGGTGGTGTTGCTAAGGGACTTCTTTATCTACATGAAGATTCTCGTCTCCGAATCATTCACCGAGATCTCAAAGCCAGCAATGTTTTGATAGATGGAGAGATGAACCCCAAAATTTCAGATTTTGGCATGGCAAGATTATTTGTCCCGAACGAAACTCATCACAGCACTAGCACAGTAGTTGGAACATAGTAAGTTGTTTACACTGTGCATGTCTCATAGTATCACTTAGTTTATTTTTACAAAGTGGTTGTTACGAAAAGAAAACATGAAGTGATGCACAAAACTAAACATAAATGGTCATGTTAATAACTAAACATAGCTTGAAGGTTATTTTATTAAACTCGTGACTAATGATATACCTGCAAACTGACTGTCACAGTGGATACATAGCACCTGAGTATGTAATACATGGACACTTCTCTATTAAATCAGATGTCTACAGCTTTGGTGTCCTAATTTTGGAAATCATAAGTGGTCAGAAAGTTTATAATTTTCAGAATGGAGAGAGTATGGACGACCTCATAAGTTTTGTAAGTACAAATATGATACGGTTTGGTCTTTGTCAATCTTAAGCCACCAAGGGTTATATTTATTGTATTTCAACATTCCAATTCTAACAGGTTTGGAAAAATTGGCACCAAGGAACGGTTGCAAATATAATAGATCCTGCATTGAGGACTTCTTCAGGATCCATGCATGATATTAGGAGATGTATTCACATCGGTTTGTTATGTGTTCAAGAAAATGCAGCTGATAGACCTACAATGGGATCGATAGTTCTCATGCTCTCTAGCTTTTCCTTAACTCTACCGATACCTTCACAACCTGCATTTTTCATGTCAGGTAGCTTTCGTCCTGAAATTTCAGTTCTTCATGAGACTCATTCATCCAAAGATCAATCAAATAATTTATCAACAAATGAGGCCTCTATGAGTGAGTTATATCCGCGATAACTTCCAAGAATATGCATATCCATTATAACAAGACATTTTCTAGTAATTATGTTCTTATTAGAATGTAATATCTTGTAAACAGATTTATTCTCTTTACTTGATTTTTTTTTGGTATGGTTTGTGGTAGTGATATTCCCCATGTGAATAACACGATATCTACATATTATGTTATTATTGATATTATGTTAATATTCTCTTGCAAGTAGATTGTCTAGCAATTGTTTGGCCATGTGAACAACGTACTTTACTCCTTTGCATAATTTTGTGCAAGTGGTGATGCCTAGAATCAGGGGCGAACCCAGACCATTTGTTTTGTGGGATCAAAAATGAGAATTCAAAAATATTTAGAACTACATATCATTAACGAAAATAAGTCAATACGCTATTATAATTGTAGCCTACGCGTTTTCATACTTTGAAAACGTCGTATAATTACATTGTTATCAACCACACTCAAAACATACATATTTTCGTTTAAAATATTTCTCAATACCTGTTAAAAAATAATACATAAATAAACAAATAAATATCATATTTCGTTTTCATCAAAAAAGAACATTAAATTCATAATAAACAACAATTACTTTCACAAACAATTCTATTTTAAATCACCAAGTTAGACAAACTGACAAAGCCATTATTTACTGAGACTGAGTTACTTTACTACTTCACTACAATATTTCCAATTTCTCAAATCCAAACTAGTGAACTATTGACTACCAAATTTCAAATACATTTTAGAAATTAGAATAATCAATAACTAATATACTCGAATTAGTTTCAATTCAATTAAAAATCCAATACTTAAATGAATTGAAAAATGGATCGAAGACGAGAGACGAATTCACGTGCGTAGCCGTATAGGTAGTGTGCGCATGAGAAAATTAGGGATTTCAAATTTTTGAACGAGGAATATCAAAGTCATTGCCTTATAAGTCATAGTATATTAGTTGGGTTGTGTCAATCAATGAATTATAGATTAATGAGTTGGTGTAAAGTGTAATTGGACTTGAGCTTGTGAGTTGTGGATTGGACTGTTCTTATGTAAGTGGTAAGTGTTAGGTTAAAAAAAACTCAGAGAAAAAAAAAATGGGGGGTCATTTGACCCCATAAGACCCCGTGTGGGTTCGCCCATGCCTAGAATATGAATGCTTATGACTTGAATCTAATTGCCAATGATTTGAATTTATTTCAATATATGATTTCAAGAGTGTCAATGATCTTACATCATAATTTACATGCTGATTATGCTGCTACGACTACTTATCGATTAAGGTAACGTTGGATGTCCCCCTCCTTTGAAGAGAGGCGTGTGCCTAGAAAAACGGCCTCAAAAGAAGCGTCTTGCTTCAGGCAGGCCTTGAAGAATTTATTCGTGTACCAAATTACTTATTTGTTTCATGTCACTGTAAATGAATTTTATATTTTCGAGTGGCATTATAGTTTTTCCCTCACAACAAAAACATTGACATAAATTGGCCAGTTTTGAAGAATGATTCACATGTTAATGGTCTTTCGACATAAGGCTGACATTCAATAATTCGATAGAATTGAAAACTCGAAAAACGAGTAAAATTTTGAATTCCAGTTAATTTTTTTTAATGGAAAATCCGAACGTTACCATTTAGTTTTTGCAACGAAGTATTTTCATAACATTTTAGCAATGTTTTTTTTGAGTGTTGTCGTTACTTTTGTGATGAACTTTTTGCAACATTTTTTAAATATTGTCATTCCTCTTTTGCAACATTTTATGAATGTTGCCTAATGTCTTTTTTTTAATCGTCATTTTTATATTTTTATAGTAACCAATATAGTTAAGAAAATGCTAAGTGTACATAATTATTGTACATAAATGTGTGCATAACCCTCACATGGAGTAGATGGACACCTCTATGGACACAAATTATGTACATCAAGCAAAGTCCTATATTTAAATACATTTTTATAGTAAAATACACAAATTTAGTAAACAATATTATGTGTACAAGAAAAATAATAATAAACATTATTTAGTAAACATATTTTATAAATATTTCTGATGTAAACAATAGCCTCGAGAAAAAGGCACAATAGATGGACCAAAAAAGAGAGAGAGAGACATTAAAAATGAGAAAATGAATGTCATTTGAAGACTAAGTTCATATTTCACACTTTAGATAAATGTCATTTGAAGTTTGTACACAAAAAGTTTTCCATCAAGGAGAATAACAAGGATTTGGTCTTATTTATACCGCACGTAGTGTTTATAACCAAAACCCTTTTGAGCATTTCAAAATTCACTAACGCGGTGGACAATACCTTCATCAAAGAAGTCTAATACTGCTCTTTGGCCAAGCAACCATACTTTCCATGGCTTAAACATGTCTGATAAACCACTGTTTGATAAATCATGTGAAACTTTATGCTTAAATATAGCAACAGAAGCTGACATCTTCGTGAATGCCCTACAACCAAGATATAAAGGCGTTTCAGTATCATCAACTAAACTTTCAATCTCTTTCGCTCTTCCATTAGGGAGAGTTTTCGGTGTTCTACGAAAATATGTTTCGAATAAAAACTACCACAAGTGTACGGATCGTTCAAGTAATAAAATTGATTTTAGAGTCCAAGTATCGTTCCCACGGAGATTTATTAGTTGGATTTCACCTATTATGACCTTAACCGAAACGTGAAATATGGTTGAGTTTTGTAACTAAATTGTAGCTAAACTAAATGAAAGCAATAGCGGATGAATTAATTGAACTAAATGCAAACTATATGATTGAATGCAAATTGAAGTAACTAATAGAAAAGAAACGCACTAGGTTCGCGAATTCCCATGCAACGATCCATTTTAATTCTAGTTCTACCAAATTGACAACACGTTTGAATTGAACAAGAATCAATATTTCTAACATATTCAATAATTCAAAACGTGTTTTAATGTCAACAAAGTAAAACTAGGAATTAAAATATCACATCACAAGGTTCATCATTCACCTAGCACATATAAATCTAGCCTAACATGACAGAAAAAAGAAATCAGAAAATTTAATAAAGAACGACATCACCAATTTAGATTCTTGAATTGATTCTTCGCATCGTGATGTTATTCTCCTTATTTGTGCATTGATTTCTCTCTCAAACGCTTCAAAAGTCTCCTTTCAGGCCTGTCTAGGGTTTGAGGACGGCTTAAGAATTTATATAGTTGCCAAAAGATTGGTTTCCATAAGAGTTGGAACGAAATAAGGAAATTAGAATTTTCATGTCGGAGGTCTTCTATGCTACCGCATATTACAAAGTCATCGGTCGCATAGTACAAAGTCATGCGGTCGCATAGAACAAATAAATTCAGCCCAAAAGATATCGGTAGTGGTCTATGCAGTCACAAGGAATTAACACTATGCAACCGCATAGTGTTGGCATTTTTCTCCGCTGGACAGTGTTTAGTATTTTCATCATATCTTCCACTCCCAATGTCTGATTGTAGTGATAAAAGATGTGTTGGAAACCTAACTCAAAGGGATACAACTTTTCTTTAGATATCATCTTCCAATTAGACCGCTTACCATGTTAAAAATGGGTTTTAATATGAGACTGAAAACCGGTACATAACTTTTTCAATTGGAAATTGATGTGTAATCATACTTTGACGATATTTCATCCATTTGATGTCTTCTTTCATCCAATTGTCTCCTAACACTCTCAAATATTTATCATGAGGTTCGACATAACTTTTCAATATTTGCACTTGAGTCCTCAAACTTTGCTTTTGCTTCATTTAAGCCTCCTTTTTTGCTTGTTTTTCCTAATTTCCCCCCACTTTCATCATTGATATCCTGTAAACACATATTACATCGAATTAAGTTATATCCTGCACATTTATCGACAATTATCCATGTTTGTGACCTAAAATGAACGTGTAAAAAAGCCCTTATCATTTAGGATCCACCTCATGTTGTGCATAGAAGTCCTTAAACATCCTATATGACTCAAACATTTCTACATCGAGCAAACTTGCTTCACTTGGTTATTCTCCATGAAATACCCAATCACCGTATGTAGGATCCATACCCTTAATAACCAAATATTCATAAATTGTATCATAATGGTGATACATTAGATTCCTACACTTAACCCAAAGGCATACTAACATTTGTAAATTGGGTATTTTGTGGGTTGCTCTTTTAAATGAGCCAGGATATTTTTGCAACGTTTTATAAACGTTGTAAAAGGTTTGCCTATTTTAAATTATTAACAATATTGAAAAAACGTTGCGAAATATCCATATTAACAATATTTAATAAACGTTGAAATAAGTTTACCTTTTTGCAGCGTTTAATGAAATTTGCAAAAAGGTAAACATTTTGCAACATTAAGCGAACGTTGCAAAAGATTATACAATCTAGGTATTAGCAACGGCCAACAAATGTTGCAATAGAGTGGGTTTTTAGCAACACCCGATAAATGTTGCAATAAATAAAACTTTTAACACTAAATAAGCGTTGCAAAATGCAACTTTAGCAACATTCATTTAAAAAAATGTTGCCAAATCTCAATTATATTAACCAATTGCAATATTCACTTTATTTGAATGTTGCGATAGACATCTTCAGCAACACTTAATAACCAAATGTTGCCTTTTATGTGTTGCAAATGACCATTTTTTTGTTATAGTGGTTATATTAGAATCGTGTCCCTAAATGATGAAAACGAACTAGCAGCGAGCACAACGGGATTAAGGCCAAGTCCTCTTCATCATATTTTACCTCTAACGTCTCCAGATCGGCGACAAAATCATTAAACACGGTCAGATGATCTTCCTGTGATCTGCTTTCTACCATGTGATGAGAATAAAACATTTGCTTTAGATGCAATTTGCTGGTCAGACTTTTGGTCATGCACAATTGCCCCAGTTTCAACCACAACGCAAATGTTGTCTTTTCCTTCAAAACGTCTTGAAAAATGTTGTTAGATAGATGAAGATAAATATGCAAAAGTGCCTTGTGATCCTCCCGTTGATTTTCATCGGTTGTCCAAGTTGTGACATCTTATCAAATCTCAATAAAGCATCATCTAAATCCATATGCGCCAATATAGAATCTTCACTTGACACAAAGAAAATTTTGTACTGTGATCCAACAACGGTATATCATACTTCATGGTAGCCATTAATAACTAAAACATCAACCAAATCAAATCCTTTTGCTGATGAACTGCTGGACCTTAGCTTTGATACCACTTGTTAGCAATTTGAGGAGGCAATATGACACAATATGAAGTATAGATCTCACAAATAATAATAAGATTAAAAGAAAGCAAACAAGAAGATGAAATTGGCAGAGGAACCAAATATTTTATTAACAGTCAATGGAGAGAAAAATTACAACTTCTACAACTTAACGTCTAATAAATTGAATGAAGAGTCTATTATTTATAGGAGACATGTTCAAACCCTAGAATAAACCTAAAATATGGAAACTAGGTCAAAAATTGCGTAAAATCGAAAAATAAGGAAATAAATCAGTGCTCGAGTGAAAGCTCAACGACAAGCGGGCGACAGACTCGCTGTTTCAATTTTGCTCCTCTCGCTCGAGCGGGAGTCGATTGTCCGTTCAGCACCGTCAATCCTTCTTTTTTCATTCTTGGACTCTATTTTGACATCTTCAAGCCCAATATTCCAAAACGAGAAACCCAAGACCTAATTTAAACTGGATTTGGGTCACAAAACCTAACAATCTCTATCTTGACACAAATTTCGGTACAACGAATAAAACTCCAAAATTTCTCCACCTGAAAAAATAAGTCCAACTATATCGAAACACGTTGAACTCTTCAAACAGAACCAAACCTCTCCAACAATCAAAAATATTCTTCTTCTTCCACCATATCCAAATGTGGATACAAATGAACTCAACCCCCGGGTTCCCAAGATTTACCAAACAGGGTCGAAACACACTCGGTAGTAGAATCACCACTAAAGGCTTTAACTAAAAGCCTTGGCTAGACTCGCCACCTTCAATAACTTTAAAAGCATGCACATTTAGATCAACATCCCCGTACCTATTTCCAATGGGTCTCTCCCTAGCCGTTGAATACAATGGAACCGCATACTGTGGTGGCAAAGCAGAATTATCCATATCTTCCAAACTCGACAAAGTAGTATTTTTCAAAGCCAACTCCCAATGATACTGACCAAATTGTATTTCCACCACGGTACCAAACCTGTGTTGATATTTCTTCACTGATTCTGCCCGACCTTGCAAGATGTATAACTGGACTTTCTCCACCCCTCCAATACAACACGAACACATTTTCGAACCTTCAAGACTCTACCCGCACCAGAGAATGTGTATCCTCTCGAATCCAAGGTACTCACGAGATGACGTTCTTCTTCAAGTTTGGAACATGTTGAACCTAGCCAAGTGTTGTAATTGTTCCATCTACCAACTTCAATCTGACTTTCCCAATACCAGCTACCCGACAAGATTTGTTGTTTCACATGACAACGGCACCACGGGTCACCGTTTCATATGATTCAAACAAATCCCGATTGAGACTCATCTGAAACGCACAAGCTGTATCCGAAATCCACTACTCGTCAGGCTTGGATTCCACGTCAGAAATCATCAAAAAATCGCCATCACTTACAAAGTTCTCTGCAATGTCTGCTTCACCTGAAGTCTCTGATTTTCTCCCACGATTTGCAGCTGAATTACCCTTACCATACAACTTCTCGAAATCCTTCTTGATGTGTCCTTTCTTCTTATAGTAATTGCAGACCCTATTGCTGAGATCTACCCTCGACTTGCCTCTTTGCGAATCACCACAAACCACAAAAGCTTCATCATCTCTAGAACCAGCCCCAACCAGATGCTTCATCTTCTTCTTTGAGAACAAGTCATCATATGCGTCTTCAATGGTGAGTGTGTCACGACTGTATAGAATCGTGTCCCTAAACGATGAAAACGAACTAGGCAGCGAGCACAACGGGATTAAGGCCAAGTCATCTTCATCATATTTCACCTTTAACGTCTCCAGATCAGCGATAATCTCCTTAAACATGGTCAGATGATCTTCCAGTAATCTGCCTTCTACCATGTGATGAGAATAAAACATCTGCTTCGGATGCAATTTGCTGGTCAGACTTTGGTCATGCACAATTGCTCCAGTTTCAACCACAATGCAATTGTTGTCTTCTCCTTCAAAACGCCTTGAAAAATTTTGTTAGATAGATGAAGATGAATATGTGAAAGTGCCTTGCGATCTCTCGTTGCTTTTCATCTGTTGTCTAAGTTGTAGGCATCTTATCAAATCCTAATAAAGTATCATCCAAATCCATCAGCGACAATATAGCTCTCATCTTCACTTGTCACAAAAAAAATCTTGTACTGCAATCCAACAACGGGATATTATAATTCATGGTAGCCATCAATAACTAAAACCTCGACCGAATCAAATCATTTTTTCTGATGAACTGCTGAACCTTAGCTTTGATACAACTTTTAGGAATTTGAGGAGGCGATATGGCACGATATGAAGTATAAACCGTACTAACAATAACAAGATTAAAAGAAAGCAAACAAGAAGATGAAATTGGCAGACAAATCGAATATTTTATTAACAACTAATAAAGAGAAAATTTTCAACTTCTACAACTTAAGGTCTAATAAACTTAATGAAAAGTCTACTATTTATAGGAGACATGTCCAAACCCTAGAATAAACCTAAAATATGGAAATTAGGTCAAAAATCACGTAAAAGTGAGAAATAAGGAAATAAATCTGCTTCGATAAGTGAGCGAGAGCCTGTCGTTCGAGCGTAGGCTCAACGACGGCGGACGACATACTCGTTGTTCCAATTTTGCTCCTCTCGCTTGAGTGGGAGTCGAGCGTCCGTGTCTTTTTTCCTTCTTGGATCATATTTTGATATCTTTAAACCCAATACTCCAAAACGCGAAACCCTAGACCCAATTTGAACCGAATTTGGATCACAAAATTCTACAGTAACAAAAGCTTAAGGCATTGAAAGAGCATGAGATTTAAAAATCATTAATTTTTGAAATACGGATTAAAGAGTAAAACTGGGAACAAAAATAACTCTCTTAATGTAATTTTTTCATTCAAAACAAAATCCAACATCAATATCATGCATCTCAGTTCCAAAGAAACGAAATCTATTTAAAAACTTATTTTAAATTACATCGATCAAATGTCCTAAACTCATGAAAAATAATAGACGTAAATATGAAATAATAAGGGCGGAAGGAGCTAAAAATAATAGATGTAATCACCTTCATCAAATTCCAGCACATATAGCAATAAATCAAGTAGCGACCAAAAGAAAAAAAAAAATCATAAAAGCATAACTCATATTGACTCCAAATTTATTGGAAAGAAAGTCTATTATTGTTATTGTTGTATATTTGTATAACAAATATACAAATATACAAAACCTTTAATTTAGTAGCAGACTTTGCAGAACGTGGAATGAGTTTTTAATTTTAATTATTTGATTTTGGTTATTTCATTATTAAAAATGTAAAATTACCATTTTAACATTTTAAAATCAGTCAATATTATTAATCAAAATCAATTATTTGATCAACTAACGATCAAACTAACAGAAACCATTCATTTGGACTTCAGGTGCGGATATTTTGAAAGGTTTGGTACCGTTGGTGGCAAAAATGAAAGGTTTGGTACCGTGATTGTCACAAATTAAAAGTTTGGGCAAAGTCTGTTACTAAATGAAAGGTTTGGTACCGTTGATGCAATTATCCCTAATTTTAAACAAATATTTATTTACACATTATTTTTGTTATAGCTAGGTTGTCGAATTTCCAAGCCAGTCAACGAAACAAATTGTTGGTCTTGGTCTTATCACAATTCACGCTAAAGAAGACACAATTTGATTTCAAAATTCATCAAATTAGCGTTGGAAAAAAAAAAAAAAATTCACTGTTTAGTCGTTTGATAATGACACAGATATTTTGTTGAACTTCTTTCAATGCCATTGATGGTTTGTTTTTTTGGTGATAAATAAACGATTAGTGTTAATTTTGGTAAAGAGTTAACATTGTTGTAATCTAATAATATAAAAGCTTCAAACCATTACTTATATTGTTTAATTAGTATTTGATTCTCTATACGTACATATATATTCTTTGAGCAACAAAAAGAATGCATTCTCAATAATTTTGTGTTACAGTACACATGACAGGGGAAATCGCTATGAGTTTAAGGATGTTTTTATAATAAAGTCATATCGAATAGTTGATATCCATACTCGAAAATGCTGCAAATACATAATAGATATTCCAAAATGCACAAAGAGACATCGGTATTTGCTAATAGACAGCATCTCTTAGTAGAGGGGTGTGAAAATGCTGGGGAGACTTTGACCGAATGAATAGGGATCAATTGATAGACATTTTGATTTGAGGACATTTTCGACAATTTACCAAATGCCATATTTTCCTCCCTTTCCTTAATAGCTTATAAAAAAATATATTTATTTTTTGTTATTATAAGTTCCAAGTAGTGTAGATCACTATACACAAATTACTAATTTTCCCAACAAATTCAATATTAACTTTACAAGTATAATTGAAAAAGCACAGTTAATAAATACAAATAAGCTAAAAGTTGTTCAACTAAAAAGATTTAATAATAAGGCCCAAATGTTGGGTTAACAAAGTTAAAAAAAAATTAATTTGGCTGGATTAATTTGTTTAAAAAAATTTAATTAATTCAATATAAAAAAAATTAAAAAAATTATTTAGATTCAGGTCCTATTCGATTTTTCAGTTCTTGGTCTAGAACCGAGAACCGATCCAAACCAATCGGTTCTCAATTCGAGTACTCGTTCCAGTATTTAACTTATGGAGACCCACTTGGTTCGATTTGGTTCGGGTTCAATTTGATTCGAGACTTTTGTCCAACCCTAATTGCATGTGGCAGTAAATTTGTTCAATTGAATATCTTTCCAAGGTTAGTCTTGTACATGCCATCACTCGTGTAACTACCATTATTTTGACATTTAAAATGAATAGTAATTGGAGTTAGGAAATGAGAATTGACAACAGCAACAAGGTTTATTAAACATACAAGGAAAACTAAATTTAAAAGTGATAGTACTGTATTTTGTCTTCATCATTCCTTCTCACTTTTCTACATCAATTAGCTCATTAATCAAATTGTGGTCCTTGTTCTGTTCAAAGAAGAAAGGTCTCGTTAAAATATCTTATGACAAATGACAATTGAGGCACGCAAGGTTGGTTTGAAATGTATGAAGAATTGGAAAAGAAATATCTTAATTGTCTGGTTTCACAACCCTTCTGTTCATTTGTCAAGTGTTCGACAAGATGGGGTGGACATGACCCACGAGTGTTAGATCAAATTGATTTATTCATTTTATGCTCTCAACAAGAAAATTGTAAAGCTTTTTACATGTTTTGCAAATATTTAAGTTTCAATTTTATGTTTAGAGTGATGATTAATCAAAATACATATTAATTTATATAAAATAAATGATATGTAAATTTGGTTATGAGATATCGAAAGCCATAATACATTAGATGTATTAAATTTGGTCCGTAAGAAATAGAGAGCCAAACTAGTCGAGTTCTCGATTTTAATACTCAAAATCAATTAAATTTTAAGTAAAACTTAACTAGTCCAATTGAGAAAAAATATTTTTTAAGAGTAGAACATATATGAAGTATAATTTTTCTTTCTAAAAATATATTTTGAAAAAAAACGGGAATCGAACATCCCCTTAATTACCAATTCAATTTTTGGAGTACACAATGATGAAGTCAATCTAAGAATCTTGATTTGGGTTGAGAAGATTGATAAATTGGAGATAAGTTGTTAAAATTAAAAAATAATGAAACTTAAAAGCAATAAAACTGATTATTAAAAAGTGAAAATATAACCCTTCTTCTTCTTCTTGTTTTTCTTTTTTCCTCAAGTACTGGAAATAAAAATACCGACACTGAAAAATAAAAGTAATTTGAACACACACAGAAAAATTATAAGAGTAAATATCAAGATAAATATTTCACTCTACATTGTAGTTTCCACAAGAATTAAGATAGATGTACATAAATATATTTGATAAAAGTTTTATCTATACTCACATTGGTGGGCCCCATGCGGAACCCATGGTAATAAAGAATTGCCAAAAATATCTCAACCCACTCCCCCATTGTGAGGTATCGGTGGGGGTTCTCCCACCCCGTATCCCCAAGCAACTCTCTTTTCACAATGAAATCAATTGACCAATGCTCTTTCTACAATGAATTTTTATGACTAGTTGTTGTACTTTTGTGCAAGCCACATGTGAACATTGGTTATCTACATCATCCATTTAGTCTATTTTTTATGGAGTGATAGATGGTGTAAAAGTTTGGTTAAGTATAGTGGTTAGTTAGGGATGCTTTAAAGCTCAATGACTAATAATAAACATTGTGATAGGTATCGTGGTTATCGGTGCATTTAACCCTACTCATGATTAGAAAAAGTTTTAGAGAAATTTTTTCGATTTATATTTTATTTTGTTTCAAATTGATCACTTTATCATATCTATCAGTTTGACTGTTAAAAATTAAATGTGACCTGGCCTTTTAGTTGTCATCTCGAGTCAACATTTGTGCATATCAAACTGAGAAATTGTTATGTTCAATATATAACCAATCGTAACAAAAAGGAAGTTTAGTGATCCATATGAAATTCTTAGAATTTTCACTCCTAGTCAGTAATTTAAAAGTCGTTGGTAACTTCTAGATGCATATGCAAACCTGTTCATATTCTTCACACATTGTCATCAGCAATTTTGCATATTAACTGTCTTGACTGGAAATTTGATTCTCATATTTTTCAAAATACGTTTTTGTTTCGCTTCTTTTCAATCACACATTTTTTAATAGAATAATATTACACGCAACCTAAAAAAAATTCTTTATTTTTAATCACATTATCTATTAATTTACTGTTCCGAAATACATTTTACATTAAAAATGGGGCTCAAACATGACCATAATATTTATTATTTTTCGCTAAAAAAGAATGCATATATTACCTTTCCAACATATTTGGAGTAACAATGAGTTCGGCTTTATGAATTTTTTCCGTCTCTCCTTACTTCATTGCTAGATCTGTCGGAATTTGGTGAAGATTATTAAAATTGTTCTCTTTCTGCCCTTTTTATTTATTATTTCATATTTGCATCTTTTATTTTTGATGGATTTAGGACCTTCCAATTTAAAATAACTTGTCAAATAGGTGGTTTGGTTTATTTAAAATTGGAACTATAGACTCACGGTATTTTATGTTAAGACTTTGTTTTGAACGAGAAAAATACATTGAAAAGAAGGTTTTTTTTTTCCCAATTTTATTATAAATAGGTATTTACTAAATCAATTATTTATAAATCTTAAAGCTTCCGTAACATTAGTATTCATAATAACTAGATCCAATTTGTTGTACAAGTATGAGATAGTATTGAATAATGTCATTTGCAATCATTCACTACGACAGTCGCCCTACGTGACATATACATGACAAGTGATTATTTGATGCATGAGTCAATAAAAAAATATCACATTTATGTATCAAATAACTATCTGTCATGTGTGCTACGTAAGATAAATGCTGTAATAAGTGACTACGAATAACATTAAATTAAAGTATTACATGTTTGGTGGGCAATTGTTAGTGGAGGTATGGAATTATGGATGACCAAATTTTTCCGAGCTTTCAACATCAAAAGTTGCCATATTTGACGAATAGTGGTGGCATATTTCTTGTCATGTTAGAGAAATAGTAAAGGCGTGCTTGTTGATTATTGTCGATCTGTTTTCCATCATTATCCCACGGACCAACCCCGTACCCAACCTCCTTCCACCATACTACCAGTTATTGTGTTCAATCAAACACCTCCTTATATTTTAATTGGTAGAGAAAAAAATTCGTGACTTTGACTCAAAAGCATTATTGATCTTGTTATCAACCTTTATTTTCACATCACTAGTCTTCCACACTTATCTAGAGTCAACTGAAAGAGAACTATAATTTTCATCACGTCTCTAATAACATATTGGACACGGTCATCACTTTTTGCATTTTTCTCTGTCATATAGGAACATTGACTACATGTCATTGAGTCATTTTTTTGGTTTCTCCATGTCGGTCAAATTTGGAAATGAATAATATTTTTGAACTTGTAAATATTTCGTATTTGAAGAATTGGGGTTTTTGGAACTTCGGTCTTTCAACGTCTTCATTGAATTGTACCAGTACGATGTCATTATTCTTTTTTTTTTCAACGGTTGTCCTTCACACTCACGAATCACGGGAGGGACTGTCATTTTTTATGCACATGGATTCCTCTCTCCACCCTTCTGATAATTCGTTTTACGATTTTGCTAATGGTACATCAAAACGTACATAGGGTGGAAAGAAAATCAATTACCACAAAAGTACAAGGAAAACCAATTCCATCATTTGAAGGAAAAGAGGCACGTGAGATGGGTGGAAAGAAAATCTTTTCCAGGTAAAATTTTTACAATCAAATAGGTAAAAAGTATGAAAATAGAAAATATTCATAGAAAATCAATGGTATCAAACAGGGCATTAGAGTAATAACATGTTAATTTGTCAATAACGAATAAATCTCTTGTTAAAAGAAAATGGGATAAGATATTTTCTTTCAATCGTGCTATTTAATTTTTTTACATTGTGTTACATGAAAACATATCATTGGATAATTTTTTTAAAAAAAATTCTCATTTTTTGTGTAGAATGCATTTTGAAATAATAAATTGATGCATAATGTATTGTTAAAAAGAAAAAAATTTGAATATATATAATATTATTTTATTGAATAATGTATGATTCAAAAAAAAGAGATGAGAAATACATTTTGAAAATAATGAGAATTAAAAAAGGTTAACATTATTCATTTTCTTTAATATTACTTTTCACTATCCACCCTTCCCTCCCCTATGATATAGCAGCGTAAATTTAAAACCTTTTTTTTTTCTTATTTTAATAACATATTTTTCGTCAAAACACTATTTAAAAATTAAAATACATCAGTGAAAAAATAATGCGACTTAAACATGTAAAACAAATCAATGCTTAAACCCATTTTTTTTTTTATTATTATTATTATTTTCAAAATCCACTTTCCACACTTCCTTGCTCCCAAGGACCGTTTGACTGCAAGGTAAAAAATAGGTGGAAAGAAAATATTTTACTGGGAATTGATTTTCTTAAAAAATATTTTACTGAGAATTGTAATTAATTTTATTTGATTGGTATAATTTTCCATGGAAAATATTGAAAGTCTGGTGTCCATTTGATTTCGTTTTTTATGAAATTTGTCCATTAAAGTGATAATTTTTTCTACCATTAGGTCTAAAATTTGTTCCAATTGTAAAAAAAAATATTTATCATACCGAATATCATTCGTTTGACTTTATTTTGCATGGAAGTTGTCAATAAAAGTGAATTTTTTTTACCATTATATCTAGAATTTGTTTCCATTGCAAAAAAAAAAAAAAAAAGTGGGAAAACAAAATTAAGATTTTGTGCACCAAAGGATTGTACCTAAAAAAAGGTTGAAAACATTTTGCCAAGAAAATTTGTGTTATCAAACACCCTTAATTGGCTAAAGTTAGAAAATATTTCCCTTTTCCACCCATTTTCTAGACTATCAAACGGACCCTAAGTTCTTTGCCGGTCTGACCCACACGTGACACGTGTCATGGTCATGAGACCGGCTTGGTCCATACCTCGTACTGAGACGTACTAGGCTCGACTGGAAAAGAAAACCTCGAGTCCATTTCGGCACTATGGCTCCATACTGTCAACAACGTAAAGGTTAAGGAAATATGTATAAGGTGTATTTGGTATGTGATTTTAAATCCAACCATATTACATGCACAGTCCTGAAGGTACTTGAGTTGAGCGATTGCACATAACCTCATCATTGTAGGGGTACTAAATTTTTTTTGTTATTTGTGTATAATTATATATTTAAAATTTAAATTATTATGTTAAGTTAAAGGGCACAATATTTATGAAAATAGTTAAAAGATAGACAAATGATACTTTTTATTTAATATTGTTGTATTTCTTATTCCTAAATACATATCATAATAAGGTATTTTTATTAAAGCAGGGGAAATGATTCAGATGACATGTCTTTAATATATATTGGATAAGATTTGCTAGAAAAGAAAGTTAAATTAGTTAGTTTGCTTCTAGCAAGAGAATAAATATTTTTACATGATTTGTTGTATTTCAAAATTTACATGTAGTATTTGATATTTCTGATTTCAAAGTTTTCTCATATGGAACTGCACAAACAGTTTAGGAGGTTGGATATTTTTTGTTGATGACATGAATTTTGATGAAACAGTTTTCTGATGAATTTTGATGGAAATTGCAAGTTTTGAGAGTGAGATTCAACTTTTGGAAAGTTCGGGTACTAAGTTTTGAAATTTGGGACGGACCAAACTCGGATGGTTATGAAGGTTCAAGGACCAATATGAAAGCTTTTGGAAGTGGCAGAATCAAATATTCCTGTTAAGGGTTTTTTATTTTTATTGAATTGGATAAAGCTATTGGGTATACTTCCACTTCTTCGATCAGTTCTTGGCTTCTTCAAAATTAATGAGTTTTTTTTTTTTTTTTCCTTCATTTTTCTCTACATCAATTAGGTTTGTCGTGTGTATCTAGAAGGCCTTTGCGAATTGGTTTCGAGTATTGAATTTGATTGAATAATATATTATATCGACAAGATTTTAATCTTTTTTTTTCTCATTTAATACGTACAATTTAATCCTTTCCAATTTTCCTTAATTAAGAAAACAATCAATAAATAAAATTATCTCATTAATCAAAATCTGGTTCTTGTTATGTTCAAAGAATAAAGGTCTTATGACAATTGAGACACGCAAGGTTGGTTTGAAATTTCAGGCGCCCCACCAATAGGGGCGCCTGGTGTCCATTATGAACACGCATGACAAAATCCAAAATGAAATATCTTAATTGTCCTTGTGTGGTTTCACACTTTAACCATTTATTTGTACAATCACGCTCAAGTGGGAGGGGCTACCATTTTTGTTAGATCAAATTGATATATTCATTTTATGCGTCGATTTTCAACACCACAAATTGAAAAATATTTTATTATATTATATAAATGCTCGATTGAAAATCAGTACGAAAATTAAAGAGTTTAAATCAAAGTAAACTATTGAATGGGATCCCCTCCCAATTTTCCTATATTCGCCATTCATGCAATTCTCACTCGCTCGCCATTCATGCCAGTTCTTTTGCTAACATACACAAACCCTAGCATCCTTCTTCTTCATCCTCACTGCCGTTAGGTTTACGTCAAATTTCAAATCCTCAACCTTCTTCATTTTCATCTGTTTTCATTCAGAATTCTTCATTTCTGGTTTTCCTGATTAAACGCCGTTAGTTTCCGTCAAATCACAATTCCTTGATCTCTTCCATTTTTCAGCCGAAATTCCTCTTTTCTGCTTTTGGTTCTGCATGGTGGGGTGTGTTTTCGGGATTTAGATTTGTTACTGATTCATTTTTCGTACATTTTTCAATTTGTGGATTTGAAATTATCTTCTTCTGAGCGGATCAATTTAAACTGTAAACATCAAAATATAAAAACTCTCAATATAAAATAAAATTTTATCATAAATAAATTTGTTGGTCGAGAAAAAAATATTTTTGAAATGATATGATGCGTCGATTTTCCATATCAAATAGGTTTTAAATTATTAGAAGGATATATATGCATACATACTGGTAATATAGCACTAAGCATTCTCTCCATATGTATATTACAAACACGATATACAGCAATGAGTTCTTGGAAATGGCTTCCTAATTTTATTTTCTTAATCTCTCTGATAAACCTTGTTGCTATTGTCAGATCCCAGTTCCCAACTGAAATTTTTATTCATTATAGTTGTCCAGACAATGGTAGTAGGTACCCAAGCAATAGCATGTACGAAAGAAACCTTGATACTTCTCTCTCCTCCGTTCCGCAAAATATCGACGCCAATGGATTCTACAACGCCTCTACGGGAGAAAATCCTGATAGAGTCAACGTCATTGCGCTCTGTAGAGCTGATCTTCAACCTTCTCAGTGTCGTGATTATGTGGAAAGTGCTACGGCCGAAATCTTAAAGAGGTGTCCAAATAAAAAACAGGCAATTCTATGGCACGAATTTTGTATGGTACGATATTCCAACGAGGCTATCTTTGGAACTCTTGCAAATTCCCCAATGATACCGGCTCATAGTGGGGAAAATGTCACAAATACAGACGTTTTTTACCGGGAGTTGGACGTATTGTTGAACAGCCTTCACGACCATGCCGCTTTTAATAGCTCGCCGAAGAAGTTTGCTGCTGCCACTCGGGATGTGAATGATCCGAATCATCCGTTAATTTCCGCATTTGAACAGTGCACACCTGATATAACCTCGGAGGAATGTGGTGATTGCTTAAACAAATCTGCCCAACATATTCGAGAATGCTGTGATGGTGCACGAGGAGTTAGAATCCTTAGTCCTAGTTGCTATCTTCGTTTCGAAACCGATCCGGATCCATTCTACAACGTATCGATGGTTGAACCGGTGTTCCAGCCACCAACACCGCCAATGCCACCGCCACCGTCACCGCAGCCTTCGGGTAAGGACTCTGTCTACAGAATCAATTTTTTTGGCCAGAGATATTTTCCGATGATAATAGGACCATTTGTACCATGTTATTATCCTAATAATAAATTGGCCCCAACCATTAGCAGTGGATGGTTTCTATCATCTTAGATTGATTAGGCTAATATAACAAAAGATTGAGGACCAACTTACTCAATTTTAAAGCTTGAGTAACCCGGTACACATTAAAATAATATTTTCTATTACATTAATAACTTTTTCCTTTCAACCACATGTTCTTCATCAATCTACTATTCCATAATACATTCATCTACTATTCTATAATACATTTTTCCAAAATAATGTGGCTCGAACATACCCATAATTACTGATTTTTAAGAATAAAGTCGATATGTCTAAATTCATTAGTTTGGCAAATGAAAACAGCCATCATTTGAGAAGAATTTATAAATGGATAATAACTTATAAATAAATAGAGATGAGCGATGCTAATCGAGTAGTGCTGGTAGGTCATTTAAAAATAAAGTTTGTTCATTTATAAATGATTAGTTTTCTAAACGCTCTCTCGTGTTGTATGATACAATAAAAGAATTTATAATTAAAAAACCACTTTATTTATTTTTCAAATTTAATATCTTTCTGTGTTTAGTAATGTTATTTTTTTATATTCAAAAACAAATATATATAATACAGTCTTACATACTAAGTCAATGATACTTACAATTATGATATCATAGTCATAATTGTAGATAATTTTTTTTTTATATATTCAATAACATTTAAATTTTGGTGTTGTCAAGTTAAAATATATAGTGTCATATGACACAATAAAATAGCTTACTTACTTCATTTCAATTATTTCCGTCCTTTATTCTAAATCTCTGAACAGAGAGCATAAATTTAAAGAAAAAATTTCACCTTCCTAATTTTTAATTTTTGTATTTGATCAATAAGAGATTTAAAGATTGCAATTATGGAATAAATTTATAGAGTTACGACTCTTATCATTCCTTTCACCCGTGCAATAGCAAAAAGTTTCAAAATAAAAAATAGTAATAGAATCAATAAGTTTCATATGTTAAATAATAATTGTATACTAGTGATCTAATGGTAAATACAATATGATAAGTTAAAAATGCTATTAACACGATTTATTTTCGATTTTGCAGGAAAGGGGAAAAATACTTCTCGAACTATCATTATTGTCATCGTTCCAATTGTTGCGTGTCTAATACTTGCTCTTTGCATTGGTATCTACTTAAAAACCAAAAAAATGCGTACACCACGGGAAAATGCTGACCGTAAGTTTATGTTTCTAATTTTAGGTAGATCCATATCTATCTATGATATCTTTTAATTACAATTTACCTGAGATGTTTCTTTATACTTTGGTCAAGTTGACGGGGAGATCAGTACTGTCGAATCCCTACAATATGACTTTGGTACGATAAGAGTTGCAACAGACAATTTCTCTGACGCTAACAAGTTGGGGCAAGGTGGATTTGGTGTTGTTTACAAGGTATTTAAGTGAACTGTTAGGTGTCATACATATTAACATTATCGGGAAGTTAATGTAATTTTCACTTGTGATTTAATCTCAGGGAAGACTTCCAAATGGAAATGAAATTGCAGTAAAAAGGTTGTCCCATGATTCAAGGCAAGGTGACTTGGAATTTAAGAATGAGGTCTTGCTAGTAGCGAGACTTCAACACAGGAATCTGGTTAGGCTCTTGGGTTTCTCTGTTGAAGGAAATGAAAGACTTCTTATATACGAATTGGTTCAGAATGGGAGTTTGGATCGCTTCATATTTGGTAAAATTTTGTTATTATTTTTAAGTAAATCATATTTCAAAATACTTAAAGCAATCTGGTTGCTCAGTATGGCTAATTAATTATAGCATAATTATCGTTATTTGAGGGTATTTATCATTATTGTAGATCCAAACAATCCATGTATGGATTGGGAAAAGCGCTACATAATTATCGGTGGTGTTGCTAAGGGACTTCTTTATCTACATGAAGATTCTCGTCTCCGAATCATTCACCGAGATCTCAAAGCCAGCAATGTTTTGATAGATGGAGAGATGAACCCCAAAATTTCAGATTTTGGCATGGCAAGATTATTTGTCCCGAACGAAACTCAGCACAGCACTAGCAGAATAGTTGGAACATAGTAAGTTGTTTACACTGTGCATGTCTCATAGTATCACTTAGTTTATTTTTACAAAGCGGTTGTTACGAAAAGAAAACATGAAGTGATGCACAAAACTAAACATAGCTAGATGGTTATTTTATTAAACTCGTGACTAATGATATACCTGCAAACTAACTGTCACAGTGGATACATGGCACCTGAGTATGTGATACATGGACACTTCTCTATTAAATCAGATGTCTACAGCTTTGGTGTCCTAATTTTGGAAATCATAAGTGGTCAAAAAGCTTATAATTTTCAGAATGGGGAGAGTATGGACGACCTCATAAGTTTTGTAAGTACAAATATGATACGGTTTGGTCTTTGTCAATCTTAAGCCACCAAGGGTTATATTTATTGTATTTAAACATTCCAATTCTAACAGGTTTGGAAAAATTGGCACCAAGGAACGGTTGCAAATATAATAGATCCTGCATTGAGGACTTCTTCGGGATCCATGCGTGATATTATGAGATGTATTCACATCGGTTTGTTATGTGTTCAAGAAAATGCAGCTGATAGACCTACAATGGGATCGATAGTTCTCATGCTTTCTAGCTTTTCCTTAACTCTACCGGTACCTTCACAACCTGCATTTTTCATGTCGGGTAGCTTTCGTCCGGATAATTCATCCAAAGATCAATCTGATAATACTACTCATTTATCAACAAATGAGGCCTCGATGAGTGAGTTATATCCGCGATAACTTCCAATAATATGCATATCCATTATAACAAGACATTTTCTAGTTACTCGTGTTCTTGTTCAAATGTAATATCTTGTAAGCAGATTTATTCTCTTTAGTTGATTTTTATTGGTATGGTTTGCGGTAGTGATATTCCCCGTGTGAATAACACGATATCTACATATTATATTATAACTTGAATCTAACAGCCTACGATTTGAATTTATTTCAACATATGATGTCGAGTGTCAATGATCTTACATTATAATTTACAACGATGGCCAGAACATTGACGTAAACTGGCAAGTTTTGAAGAATGATTCACATTTTACTTTACAGTTAAAGGACTATCTACAATGCTATCAAATGGCTTTAATGGCATGCTTGTATGGTGGACTGGACACTACTAGCAGAATAAATAAGAGAAAAATTAATATGTTGTTCATTTTGTGCTGCCCATTCCTGTTTAATGTTGTTTAATGCTAATGTGCTAAATTCATTTTAGATTTTGACAAAGTGTTACTTTTAACATAACTATTCGATGCACGTGCAATGCACGTGCTGTAGTTTAGTTGGCTATTTAATAGCGTGGAATGAAAAAAAAAAAAAATTACCATATGGAAAAAATAAAATCTTTAGTTTTATTACTCGATTTATTTCTCTAGTTTCATTGCAGTTTTAGTTCGAACCATGAAAGAGTCAACAGAATATAAGCAACTCTCTTGATCATGAATGTGCCCATATTTAACATATTTAATTGTCAGAAGAAACAAACAATAAGCTACCTCCTGAAGGCCTTTCTTTAAGTTTCAGAATAAAATTATGGAGGGTCTAGTTGATTAAATAACTTAGCATCTATCATGCAGCTAAATTATAAGCAGGTGCACTTCCATTCTTTGCCTTGAGGTTTGTAGTATGTGGAAAATGAAAAGGCACGTTCTTCTACCTTGAGCTTTATTTATGATCTTGTAGTATGCCATTTTTAAAAAACTGCCGCACATTATTGTCAAAAGACCTCAAATTTACCTAACTTCATCCTCTTCCAGTAATCCTCCTAGGCATCTATAGCTACGAAAGAGCATTCTGCCCTTCCTCGACGTGTCAACTAGTCAATTCTAAAGAATTAAAAAGAGAATTCCACAAAGACAAGAATGGGCTACAACTAAGCTAGGAATAATTACAGAAAAATCACACTAACCTAAACATTAACCTTTAAGTCATAATTACATAAAAATTACACTAACCTAAACATTAACCTTTAAGTCATGTACCTAGGAACCGAATTTATCAAATGACGAAACAAAATCTTCACCCGTAAACGAAAATCTGCAGGCTTGAAAAGCCAAGTCTGTTAAAGCAAGCACAACCCCACCTCAGAAATAGCACTATGAAATGGATCCAATTTGGGTGAATTCAAAATTATTTCTTTTCTAACATTTTCTACTATACTTATTTTATCTTCCAAATCTTCCATTTTCACTCTGGATGAAGGAAACCCATCAATCTCCTACAAAGTGGCAGCCAATTTTCAGGCCGATACCTCCGTGCGCGACGGAGACACGAACTGTGTCTCCGTGTCTTCATTGCTCCGTGCGCGAGGTCCGGTAAATTTTAGAGGGAAATAACTTACCTTTTTTGGCGGCGGCGACAGTATGAATTTGTTGTCGCGACGGACACATCTAATTTGTTCTCCTTCTTGATGTTGTAGGTGACGAGGGTTTATGAGAAAGAGTGAAATGGAAATGAGAAGAAATGAGGGAGAGTGAGTGAAAAGGAAATGGAAAAAATGGCGAAATGTGACGTCGTTGAGTTTGACGATGGGAAAAGCCAACACGTGTCCCAAAATCAACAGTGCCAAAAGAGCCTCTTTTAGTATTGTTAGGAGTTAGGATTAGGATAGGATTAGGATTAGGAAACATTCTAAAACTAATTATTATATTAGCATTGTTTTATTCTGGATTTTGTAGGAAATGATGTTAGTAAAACTCGAACCATCATAATTAAGTTTGTTCCAATTTATTTAGAGCAAACATATATAATTACACAATTAAAAGTAGCAAGTCATTTTTTAATTGTTTATAAATAATTATGACAACTAAGTCAATTTATTCTATATTTGAATACCACAATTTGTAAATTGCATAAAGTAAATAACATCAATATGATCACGGAGAAAACTCTTCATAAAGGATCAAAAACTCCGAACACTTTGTTAGTGAACAATCACTATAAAACGACAAGGCTTACAATACTGTTCAGACCTAACTAACTCTTAGTCTCCTCTGACATTTTTTTCTACAATTACCTTGACTTGTCTGGACTGCGTGCTTCTCACACTAGTTCCCGATCTCTGGTATTGTTTATCTCCTGTCGACTTTGAGGAACGAACCTCATTCTCTAGCTCAAGAACTTCAAGCGTCTCTTCCCAAAACTCCAATAAACCTGAAGGCTAATTGGCGAAGATAGGTTTGGCGTTTGATCAAAAATCTTGTGTGTTTTGATATGTGGTTTAATGTAAAGGTTTATAGCTCGATCAACAAATCTAAGTTTAGATGAATCTATGAATCAAATAATATGGTGGTTGAATTTTAAAATCAATGAAAGCGATTTGGAATTTCAAATGAATGATCTCTATCAAATAATTATGATTCAACAACTTTGGGAAGCTCATAGGATATGCTATATGTGTTTGGGATGAAAAGTAATTGAAAAATCAATGTTTGAAATAAAAGAGAATTCTAGACGTCGATCCGCACTCGAGCGCTAGGTGAGTAATAGTTTAGCAGTCATCAGTATTTTCATCATAACTTTCTTTCCCGATATCAGATTAATGTGATTCAAAATACTTTGGAAAGCTGACTCAATTAACTACAATTATTCTTGTAATAGTATTCTCCAAATTCGAAAGTTTTCTGTGTGAAAAATGAGTTGAAAATTGCCACTAAGAATTTGAAGCATAATTTGGCGGCTCTTTGACGCCCTTTAGACTTTTAATTGCATTCTCTTGATCATATATGATCTTCTTGGACATTTTTGACATGTGGACTCCTTTAAGACCTTTATTACCAATTCTTAACTATTTTGACTTCAATTATAACTCAATAAACTTTTAATACAATTTAACTAGGACTTGATTTTGTATTAGAAAATTGTCAATTAGAATTTAAACTTAACAATCTCCCCTTTGTCATTCCGTGATAAAATCATTAATTTCAAAGTCAAAAGCCCACTACAATCTATCTAATAGAGAATTTCCAAACTACACTTCTGAAACTTGTCATCATGTTTCCTGAAACACGTGGAAACCACAATACCATGTGAAACTGAAGAGGAAACTACCAAAATCAAAATCATATAATTAAGTTAAATAAAACATGTGTAACACCGAAACATGTAATATCATGTGAATTATAAATATAGGTTAATATAGACAAAATACAACACTATATCAATAACCAAATTCTAGCAAATATATCAAATAACTCCTCCTAAGCCATCTATCAATAAAAAATTTCAAAATTTCAAAATTCTCCCCCTAATTCATATAATCAACTCTCGTAAATAAATACACATATCTCCCCCCTTTTGTCACAAATAATAAAGGAAAAACAAGTAATAATCATGTAAATACAGAGAGAAATGAGTAAAAGAAATATGCACGTGTATAATGATACAATGATTATGCAAAAACATGTGAAGAGAGTAAAAAAAAAAAAAAAAATTCAATTTTGAGACCAACTGTTTTTTTTTTAAAAAAAAAAAAAATCATGGATTTTCATCTTAAACAATTATTCGCTTACTTATAAATGCATAGTTCATAAAAAGTAAATTTTTCCACATAACTTGTTTTCAACCAAAATGAAGTAAATTGTATAAGCTACATATGTGTGATAAGTGCCACTAAACTCTTGTAAACAAATCTCAAAACTTTAAATCAGTGAGAAAGGACATGCAAAAATTACTGGTGAATGAATATATCCTTCAACTTATGAAGTCAAATCCAATGTCACTAGAACCTTTTATATAAAGAGCTCGTATTGATTTTTCAATTTGTAACTTTTCTTTCTCCTCCTATCAATAAGCACATATATCTTTTTCTCAAACTTTTCTTTCATATCTTATGTACAATCTCTTATCCATTAAGTGACTAATATGACATATGTAACGAATTTTGGATCGATGACTCCAAATCAATTGACTATAAGGCAACAAGTTATGAGAAATCCATCAGACTTAATTGCTCAAGTCAAGTAGGTTGCAAAGAAGAGTATGAGATGAATTTCACTTTTTCATATATTTCAAAAATTTTGAATCTCAATCATCTTTTTCTTTTAAGGGGAATATAGTGGAGTTTTAGGTCAACTAGTTAAATGTCATTCTATATTCTAAGCCAGTTACCACATAAATGATCGTCATCCCAAATTTCAAACACGCGGTCAAAACTTACTCACAAGAGTCTAATGTGTGCATGATAATGTAATAACATATACCAAGTACGCCAAGTAAGGTCTAAACATATTAATGAAAATTTAATTTACTAATCATGAACCTTACTAGTAATTGATAACAAAATAACATGTCCAATAAAAATTCCCTTTTTTCAATTTTTAAACAATAAATAATCACACAAAAAATTAAAATAACAACAAACAAACAATATATAGTGCATGCCATATATGTAAATATCATGAATAAAGCAGATGCATGCACTTAAATGCCTGATCAATGAGGCAAAGAAATTTTCTTACCATGAAGATCAACACGAGCAATACCACAACGAAAATCATCACTTTGATCTATGAGTTCTCTCTTTTTACCCCAAACCTTCTTATATGGAGATGTAATTTTAGTGAATATGTTGATATATTATAATATTTATTCAATTAATAGATTATAATATTTGGGAAGTTATTAAATTTGGTCCATATGTGCCTAAAACGGTTATTAAAGAGGATGGTAAACCGGATCAAATAATTTCTAAACCTAGAGAGGAATATAACAAAGAGGATAAAAGAAAATTGTCTTTAAATGCTAGACCCAAAAATTTACTCTATTGTGCTTTGGATATAAATGAATTTAATCGTATTAGTACATGTGATTCAGCTTATGATATTTGGCATGCTTTAGAAATTACTCATGTTCGAACTAGCAAAGTGAAAGAAACTAAGATAAATCTCTTTGTTAAAGATTTTGATAAAATTTTCATGAAAGAGAATGAACATATTGTTGACATGATTACTCTCTTCACCGATATTGTTAATGACCTCAAAAGCTTTGATCATAAATTTACTAATGGTGAGCTTCTAAGTAAACAGCTTAAGTCACTCTTGGAAGAATGGAGCCCATTGAGAATGTTAATAGAAAATACCAAAGATATCAACACATATCCACCGGAAGAGTTCTAGGGAACATTGATGGCATATGGGTTAAATCGCACCGAGACAAATGAGAAAACGTTGAAAAACAAAGAAGAGGAAATGTGTCAAATTGCTTTTAAATCCGTAGTTGATGAAGATACTTCAATCGAAAATATGAATGATAAAGAACTTGATAATTCTTCTTGTTAAGAAATGAAAATGTTTTTGCAAAAATCATCGATTCCAAAAGAAAGAAGAAAATGGCGAAAAAGAAGAATAGATTCATAAAAAAGAAAGTCCTTCAATCAACATGAGATGAGAGTGAAGATGGTGATCATGAAGAAGATGGAAGTCAAGAGAAAATTGCCAACATGTGGCTATTGATGATGAGGTAAATTCGAATGGTTTGTATAATGAATTATCTACCTTTTATGATGAGATTCTTGAATAATTTGAAAAACTTGCTTTAAATCATTCGATCCTCAAAAAATAAAAATTCTTTATTGGAAATTGAGATAAATGAACTTTTAAAAATTCAAAATGATTTTGAAAAACGAAAAGTCGATTATGATTCTTTAATTAAGGAGAATTCTTTTTTACAAGAAAGGATTTTAGATTTGACTCAAATTATTCACAAATTTACTTAAGGTAAGGAAAATTTTGATTTAATATTTGGTGAACAAAAATGTGTTTTTGATAAAGGAGGAATTGGATATAAATCACTTTTGAAACAAAAGTCTCTTAATTTTTTTTTGTTAAATCTTCCACTTCCCCTATTTCAAATATCACCTGTAATTATTGCAATAAAAATGGATATGTAGCATTTTATTGTTCTATCAAAAAGAGGTTACATTTTGGAAGCAAATATAAGTGGATTCAAAAATCCACTAACATTAACTATCGATAACCCAAGTATGTATGGGTATCAAAGACCAAAAATTGAATTATTTTGTCGGTACCAAGGAAAATAGAGAGCAAATAGACCTTGGATAATGAATGTTCAAAGCACATTATTGCAAATCAAGCTTCAAAATAAAGGACGAAGATCATGATACTTTTGAAGATAATGCCAAAGAAAAATCATTGACATTGATATTATTGGTAATCATTCATCTCTCTTTATTGAAAATATCCTCTTAGTAGATAACCTTAAACGTAATATACTTAATTTTAGTTAATTGTGTGATGAATATTATCATATCAAATTTGATTCTTCCAAGTGCTTTATTAAGGATACTATATCAAAATGAGTGTTGTTAAAGTGAAGAAAAATGTTTATCACATTAAAAGACACTTGATTGTGGGATAAAAAATTATGTCATATTTGCATGAACCCACTTTCAAATATTTTCAAAAATTGTTTTGTTAAAAGTATGTCATATTTGAAATTTAAGAAAGAGAAAATTTGTGATGCATGTGATTTTGGGAAAAACAAGTTAAGAGTTCCTTCTAACTTTATCAATACTCTTCGACTACAAAACATGCTCAACTTCTTCACATGAATCATGTTGGGCCATCTAGAATTATAAGCTCAAATGATAAGCATTATGCTTTCGTCGTTGTTGATGACGTTTCTAAAATTCAATTGAGTCCTATTTTTGAACCTAAAGCATGAAACTTTGAATTATTTAAACTTTGTAAAAAATTTCAAAATGAAGATATTGCATTTAATGATTTTTGCAAAAAAATATGGCTATGAACATAATTTTTCGGCTCCTAAAACTCTAAAAACAAAATGGTGTAGTAAAAAAAAGAGTCGCACATTGTAAAAAAATGGCTCGGACTATACTAAATAAAAATAGTTTACCAAAATACTTTTGGGCCGAAGCTGTTAACACTACTTACTATATTGTTTACATGAAAGAAAACACAAAACCCCCTATGAGTTTTGGAAAAATAGAATTTCAAATATCGGTTATTTCAAGTTTTTTGTTGTAAATGCTTTGAATACAAAAGAAAATTTTGAAAAATTTAATTTAAAATTCGATATTGGAATATTTCTAGATTTTTCATCGACTAACAAAGCTTACAGAGTCTTTAACAAAAGAACTCTAGTCGTTGAAAAATCAATGCATGATACTTTTTGATGAAACTAACCTTTTTGATCGTGAGAAATGTATTACTAATGATGTAGGATCGGAAACTCCTTTCAAACAAATGACTATTCAAGACCAAAATAAGAAAGATCCAAGAAATGAACACTTATATGAGCTCATCAATCAAAATGGACAAAGATGATCAAGGTACTTCCATAAATATAACAAAATATCGAGGCATGATCAAATCTTTTCTTTACTTAATCGCAAATAAACTCGATATTTGTTTGGTGTGTGATTATGTGATTGATCTCAACTCAATTCTCAAGAATCACACCCTAGTGTCATAAAACGAATTTTAGACATCTTAGTAACACTAAGATATTACATCTATGATATTCTAAAGGTACCTAGAAGGAGGTTATTGTATTTGAATTTGTAAATACAAAGAATCAATTGATCAATATTCTCACTAAACCTCTAACACTTGATTAAGAGTGTGTTTGACACTCATTTTAGTAGAAAAATATGTTTTTGAATAGTGATTAATGGAAGAATGTGTGGTTAAAAAGTAAGGAGAATTTTTAGGTTTATGTGTAATATTATTTTATTGATAGAATGTGTGGTTGAAATGAAGAATTATCAATGAATGTGGCTAAATCGAACTCTTGCTAAATGTTGTCTTATGATTGATTCTATGTGAATGATTGGTTGGAATGTATATAAGTTTTACATAAACGATTATGATTTTGTCATTTCATCACTCATGATTTTATTATTATTTTACTATACATGTAATGATTATCCTCTTATTTATACTTGCATATATTTGCCATCTTGTGCTTAATTGAGGGGGAATATATTATTATTTTTTATGGTTAATTTAATATTTTGATTTTATATGTCATACTCTTTCTTTCATATGTGCTATCATTTTGCTTATACTAAACGGAGAGATTGAGTAAAATAGATTTGAAAAGTATTAAAAAGGGAAAATCTTTTATTGATCCCTATGGTTGTCTTTTAATTTTAAATGATATACCTTTTTGCTTATGCCAAAAGGTAAAAAAAAGTGAGATGATGATTATGCATGTCTTGATTTGAAAATATAATATGCTTAGAGTATTTGAAAAATCATTTATATGCTTTAAATGTGTAGTTATTGATTTGTAAAAGATAGAGGGAATATGAATTATATGATAAATTTATAATGTATATTCCTTTATCAATATATGATATTAATTGTTCAAATCTTGCATACATATCATCTTGTTTGTCATAATAAAAAAGGGAAAAATTGTTGATATATGGTTGTTTCATCCTCAATGTTTTAATTATAACAAACAAGATTAATATTATTTCTAACAATTGATTTTGAGTGATGATAGTTTAATATTAAAATCTATCAAGTATTGCCAAAATCAACACATCATAAATCGGACTCAAAATGAAGATCAAAGTGAAAGTTAAGTATTCAAGTTAAAAGAGAAATATTTCTTGAGAAGATTTTTGAACCTATATTATATTTATCTTTTCATCTTCTCATTAAAATATTTTGATTGATTGAATCTAATTTTTTACTATCATATTCATCAAAAAATTTCATCTAATACTTGAGTTACATTCATTACTATTCATTGAAGTGTTAGTCTCTCTAAGTACTTAATTTGTTTGTATTATTTATGAAGAGATGTATTTCATTGTAAAATCACTTTGATAAAGTGTGGATCATGTTGAAGTCCCTTAAAGATCAATATTGTATAAGGATCGGTGTTCTTTGTTGTAAGTCACCATGTGAGTCATATTGAGGTCCGTAAAGCTCAATAGTGTTGGTAGTGTTGAGGTTCCATAAAACTCAACATTGTATAAGGATCGATGTTTTTTGCTTGTAAGTTATCGAAATATTTGTAAAGGGTTGGATTGCACCACAAGTCAATCAATATAGTGAAAACTGGTCATACTCGTGCCAGAGAGTTTGGTAACAGGAGACGTAGATCATTGCATTGGATCGAACCTCCATAAATATATTGTTTAAATTGTCCGTGCTTACTTATCTTTGTATTTGTGCATATTTGTTGAATTGTTATAATTTCTAGTATATTGTTTAAGACTTGAATTTATTTTCATTTAAAGTTTTAAAAACCAATTCATCCCCTTCTTGATTATCTATTCTTGGGCTTTCAATGTCATTAATCGTTAAAAAATAGACAAAATGGATTGGCATTGATAACGGATATTACACATGACACATTTGACCATTAGTTTTCACCGACTACAAAAGTGCACTAGATGTTCATAAACGTTATGTCAAATGCGGTGGTAAATGAAAAATATTGTGGAAAGTATGTACAATGGCTTACGGGATTCTAATCTAATAGTTTTACTCTTTTATATTTTATCTTATATTTTCAATTTAATTAAATGAGATAATGGTAACATAATGATGAAAAATAATACATTTCTAATAATCTTGACAAATTTAATTACCAATTCAATTTTTGTAGTACACTACGACGAGGCCAATATAAGAATCTTGATTTGAGTTTTGATGATTTGTAATCATGATTCATGAGATGAGTTGTTAAAAAAAAACAAAAAATAATGAAACTAAAAAACATTGAAATTGGCTATTTTAAAGTGAAAATGGACATATGAGTGCAAATGGACATATTTTAATAGTGTATTAACATTATTTTCTCTATTTTTAACGCTTGATGACAGAGTGACGGGGTCAGTTAGAGATACTTTAAAGTTCAATGGCTAATGATAAAGATTGTGAAAAGTATAGTAGTTATTAGTGCATTTAACCTACTCGTGGTCACCAAACTTTTAGAGAAATTTTATCTCGATTTACATTTTATTTTGTTTCAAATTGATCACTTTATCATATCTAAAGTTTGACTGTTAAAAATAAAATGTGACATGGCCATTCAGTTGTTTTCGCACGTCAGCGTTTGTGTCAATCAACTAATGGATGTAAATGAAATGATCAAAACTGATCCACAAATTTGCATATTAACTGTTCTGACTGAAAACATAATATTTATTATTTTTCACTAAAAAAGTGTGCATATATTATCTTTCTGTTGTAAAAAGAAAATAAATTAGGATTTAATGTGAATAACACTTGTATCCCTACAGCCCTAGATATTATTACCATATGTATTCCTATTGCTGCCCTATAAATATAGGGCTTTGGTTCTCATTATAATACACACAAAAAAGTCTATTGACTTTTATTCTCTCTTCTCTTTTTTTTTTTTTTTTTTATCTTTTTATAATAAGTTCTCAGTACGATTCTCTGAGTATTCTTTTTACTTGCGCTTAAGTATTTCTAAACTCAATTTTGCAAAAGAAAACTTCTTTCACTGCCCAACCCAATATAATACGTAATGATTACTTTCCACTGCCAATGATACATCTTTTTATTTTCCCATATGCATATTATGATTCTTGTCTTTTTCTCTGCTATTGTAGGAATTCGTGTTACTGTAATTAAACTTGATACATTTTTTTATTTACCTAATGCATATTTTGAATTCTTGTCTTCTCTGCTATTGTATGAATTCATGTTCTGTAATTGAATGTTAAGTTTTTAATTTTCGAATTCTCTAATATATATTACACACAATTTTGCCGCTACTTCTCTCTTGAAATCTCAATGCTAATTTTCTAAATTGTTTGCCGTTGCATCTGGTGAATCTTGTCTCTCTTTTTGCCTATATAACTTTTATTCACGACTTTTAATTCAGTGTTAATTTTGTCTTTTTAACTCCGTATATGATAAATTAATGTGCATGTTTTGAAGTTTTTCTTAATGCATGTTTGATAATTATTGTCTTTAACATGATTAAACGTCTTATATAATTTTTAAATTAATAATGTATCATGTTGTTGCTCCTGAAAAGTAGGCACAACATTCTAATTAATATTCGTGGAAGAATATTATTTGCTCTGAAGAACATAAATTTATTTTTCAATATTCCAGAAGAATCTTGATATATTGCACTTGAAGAAGCAATATTAAAATACAACGTGCTCCGAAGTAGCACATGTTCGAAGAACATACTATTTTTAATTAGTGTTTATCCCTGAAGAAAACACTTAACTTATGTCATATTGATATTACTATTGATGTTTAAAATCATATTCTTTTTCAACCACAAAAAAAAATATTTTTCCCTTTTTTTTATTGTGTAGTTAATCAAATGACAAACATTAAAAACTTGAGTTTTGTTGCACTTGACATATCCGGCAAAAACTATTTGTCATGGGTACTCGATGCCGATATTCATCTGGTCTCAAAAGGTTTGTGAGAGACAATTAAAGAAGGAAAAACAGAATTCATGCAGGATCGTGCAAAAACACTCATCTTCCTTCGTCATTACCTTCACGATGGATTGAAAATTGATTATCTCACTGAAAAAGATCTACATGTTCTTTGGAAAAATTAATTGAAAGATTTGGTACATCCGAGGACTATATCTCCCAAAACCCACTATGCATGGATGCATCTTCGTTTGCAAGATTTTCAAAACTGTTAGTGAGTACAATTCTGAATATTCAGAATATGTTCAAAGTTGACATTATGTGGAAGAAAAATCATTGATGATGATATGTTGGAGAAAACTTTTTCACCTTTCACGTGTCTCGAATGTGCTCCTGCAGCATCAATATCGTGAGCGTGGTTTCAAAAAGTACTTTGAATTCATATCTTGCCTGCTTGTGGCTGAACAAAATAATAAACTGTTGATGAACAATCATGGATTACGTCCAACTGGTTCTATACCATTGCCTGAAGCAATGATTACTGGCTTTTGAAGTAAATATAATATCAAGACAAGAACATAGACGTGACGTGGACAAATAAATCAACAAACATTATCAGTCAACAAGGCAATAATTTCAAAAAGCACAAATCAAAGGAAAGTAGCACATCCAAAAAGAAGCATGAAGAAAGTTGCTTTAGATGTAGAATGAAAGGGCATTGGGCACGTATCTGTCGTACGGCAAAACACCTCGTCGATCTCTACCAAAAAATCAACAAAGGGAAAAGAAAAATTGGAGACAAACTTTGCTGATTATGATATGGTCCCCAATTCGGATGTTACTCTTTGGATGTATCAGATTTTCTTTTGCTGATCCAAAGGAGAATATTGACCATTGATTGGGGTGGTATAATGGAAGATATAGATTAGTTTACTTCCTTAGTATTTCCTTTCCTTTCATTTTAGAAATTCAATTTAAATTATGTTCTTATTTTTTTTTTTTTTTTTTTTTTAGTATGCATCGTTAATTTCATAATAAATTATGTTCACCCTTTTAAATTTAATTTCAAGTCTTTTTAAATATATATTTGTTTTCTTATAAATTCAAGATGGATTGTCAAGATATATTTGTTTGATTGATAGTGCCACTACACACACTATTTTCCACAAGACAAAAAAATTATTTGCTTAAAATTAGCAGAAAATAATGTTAATACGATACTATGTGCATCGAATATCGTTGAAGGCTCGGAAGACTTGTTATTAATTTTTGCCAAATATACAAAATTATATATTGACGATGCATTTTATTCAAGCAAATCCATAAGAAATTTGCTTAGTTTAAAGATATCCGTTGCAATGGATATCACATTAAGACAATGCAAGAAAATAATGTTGAACTATTTTTGTATAACTTCTTTTGTATTTGACCAAAAGCGAGATACAAGGAAAACTTTATGCACTCTCATATGTCTGGGATGTATTATACATTTATAAAAATGGTGTGCCGTCAAATAATTTATCACAAACCAGAAGTTCGTTGATCCAAAAAATTTTATACTCTGGCATGATCGACTTGGACATCCAAGAACTATAATGATGCGTTGAATAATAAATAACTCACATGGACATCCTTTAAAGAACCAGAAGATTATTTTACATAATTATTTATCTATGTGTGGCTTGGTTTCGCAAGGCAAGTTAGTCATTAGACCTTCTGCTATAAAGGTCAATATTGAATCTCCAACTTTCTAGGAAAGAATTAAGGGGATATATGTGGGCCAATACACCCCCCATGTGGACCATTTCGTTGTTTTATGGTATTAATTGGTTTCTTCTACTATATGGTCACATATTTGTCTACTTTCTAATAGGAATGTAGCTTTTTGCTAGACTATTTGCTCAAATCACAAAATTCGTGTGGCAATTTCCCGATTCCTCATCACAACCTATTCGTCTTGACAATGTTGGTAAATTTATATCACAAGTCATTCGATGATTCTTGCATGTCATTGATATTCTTGTTGAACATTCGTTGCACGATGTCCATACTAAAATGGTCTACGTATATCAAATTATTAACCGCTACAACTTTTTGTTAGACCATTACTTATGAAACAAAACTCACAGCTTATGTTTGGGGTCATGCCATATTGCATACTGCGTCATTGGTTCGTATTAGACCAAACGCATATTATCAATGTTCACCTTTGCAACTAACATTTGGTCATGAAACTAATATTTCTCACCTGCGGGTTTTTTGTTGTACTGTTCAATCCCCATTTCACCCCCACAACGGACTAAAATGGGTCCCCAACGAAGACTTGAGATTTATGTGGGTTTTGATTCACCATCTATTATTAGTTATCTTGAACCTTTAACAAGTGATTTATTTACTGCACGTTTTGCAGATTGTCATTTTGATTAAATGACTTTTCCCACTTTGGGAGGGGAAAACTACATCCTGATAAACAATGTACAATTTTTTGGAATTGAAACAAATTATATCCTCTATTGATTCCTGCGTAATCATGTGAGGCAGAAGGTTGAAAACAATCATTCATTGCAAAAGTTGCAAATTAATTACCGGATGCATTTGTTGACACGAGAAAAGTGACAAAAATCATATATACCAGCAGAAAAATTCCACCAAAATTGGTGTCCTTAGCCAGGACAATTTGCTTTGGTGAATGAATCTCAAATACGCAATAAGTTAGTCGACCATTGGTTCAAAAGACTCTCTACCTCGAAAAGAAAAGTACAAGAGAAAAACACAACCAAATTTTTTGGAAGAAGTAATGTTGGAGAAAATTGATCAATCAAATATTTAAAAAAATAATTATGTGTTGCAAAAGACCATTTTGTTGTGATGAATAAGGTGCGGTGGTTTCATGTCTGATTCCCGTGTTGTGTACATAATTCAGCAAATGGTGCTTCATACTCACCACTTCGATCGCTTCTTATCACCTTAATTTTCTTGTTAAGTTGGTTCTCACTTCATTCTTGTAAGAATGATTTCTCTAGTTCGCTTCATCTTTTATTTTTAGCAAGTACACATAGCTAATATTTTGTGCTATCGTCGACAACAGTAATGAAATACTTGTTGTCACCTCTTGTTTGTACAAATTTTAAATCACATATATCACTATGAAATAAACCAAGTGGTTTTGTATTCCGTTCAATTGATTTAAATGACGACCTTGTCAATTTTGCTTCACCACAAGTTTCGCACTTATATTTGGAATCAATATGGAACACATGTATACAATTCAAGTTAACTAATCTCTGTAAAGAATCATAGTTAAAATGTTCCTATTCTACCATGCCACACATTGGAAGACTCAAGCAACTAAGCGGAAAATTTCACTTTATTCATTTTTTGGGTTTACAACCCTTACATTCAACTTAAACATACCATCGAAAACAATAGACTTTTCCGACAAACCTTCCACTCTTAGACAAAATACTTTGTCCGACTCAAATACAATACGAAACCATGCTTATTTAAAAGTGACCCGGACACAATGTTCTTGCGAATTTCCGACACATACAACACATTGTTAAGAGTTAGCTCTTTTCCCGAAGTCATCTTTAGAACCACTTTGCCTTGTTCCTTGATTTCAGAAGTTGCTGAATTTCCCATGAACAACTTCTCTCCATTTTCAATGGCTTCGAAGCACAAACATTTCTTTATCAGAATACACATGCCTCGTAGCTCAGGTATCAATCCACCATTCTTTTGGATTAGAGCCCACCATGTTCACTTCAGAAATTACGGCTGCTAGATTCATCTCCGCCAAATCATGCGCCAGCGTAGCCAACCACATTTGCTTCCTCTTTTTCTTTGGCAATCTGCACTCCGAAGACTTGTGACCCACTTTGTCACATTAAGGAAAGCATTTTACTTGCAACTTCCTTAGAGGTTCCACCTTTATGTCCTAGCTTGGTCCCTTTACCACCGAATGACCCAGTCTTACTTTTGTAGGCCCTTACTGCTTTGACCATGCTTCACACAACGTTGGCCTTAGCAACACTAGGATTGAACTTCTTCTCGGAACTTTTGTTATCTTCTTTCAATTCGAATCTACACAATCAGTTCTTCCAACTTCATTTCCTTTCGCTTGGTGCTTTAGTTAATTCTTGAATCTTTCCATGCGGGGGGCAATTTTTTTCAATAATTGCAGCCACTTGGAAAGTCTCACTCAACACCATCCCTTCAGCATGAATTTCGTGAAGAATTACTTGGAGTTCTTGCACTTAACTGATTATAGTTTTGAGTCCACCATTTTATAATCTAAGAATTTGTCGACAATGAACTTTTTAGCCCCGGCATCTTCAGTTTTACATTTACGGTCCAAAGACTCCCACAACTCCTTATCAGTTTTCATAGTGCTATACACGTTGTACAGCGAATCTGCTAAACTGTTCATAATGTAATTTCAGCATAGAAAATCCGAATGATTCCAAGCATCAAGTGCACTGATCTCTTAGAACTTTTTTTTGCTTCTCTTTTCTTTTTCCTTGGACCAAATATTGTATCTAAATGCACACTTACATGTTATCCAGTTTTACTACAAATTATGTTTTATGTAAAATTCTATTTTAATGAATTTTATGATTTTTTTTACACTACTGAGGCTTATAAGTTTGCTTATTTTACTTGATGAAGAGCAAAAAAAAAAAAAACTTATAAACTCAAACCATTTACATAATAAAACAATAAATAAATAAATAAATTATAGAAAATAATATTATCTCCAAACTAATGATTTTCTTTAACTTTATTTAATAAGGTGGTATTCTGATTACCAATAAAACTTTAGCAATAAAAAGTTGACAAAGTTTTATTCCAGAGTAAAACTTTAGCTATAGAACTTGACAAAGTAGGCAACATATCATTTTTTCGTCACCAACTGTTTCCAGAGTAAAAATTTTGTCGCCAATTATTTCTAGAGTTAGTGATTATGTAGGCAACATATTATTTTTTAGCTTCAAAATTGTGTCAATATATCATTCTAATGGAATACAAGATAAAAATCATTGTCGTAAATTATTGTTAACAAGTAAAAAAAAAAAGAAAAAAAAATCATTTCGTCACCCGCGCCTTTTCATTTTATTTCCTTCTTTTGTCATTCCAAATTTAGTGATTATGTAGGCAACATATCATTTTTTAGCTTCAAGATTGTGTGAATATATCACTCTAAGGGAAAGACTTTAAATAACAATTGGAATACAAGATAAAAATCATTTTGTCGTAAATTATTGTTAGCAAAAAAAAAAAAAAAAACCCCCATGAAGAATGTAAAAAAATAAAAATCATTTTGTCTCCACATTGTACGGAGATACGGCTTATCATCTCTACACTTCTCAACTGTAATTTCTTTTTTAATTTTCATTTTATTTCCAGTGAATTTGTTTAGAAAAATTTATAAATGAAAAAACCTTTTTTTAACTCTAGATTAATTACTAATACTATAATTTTCGTCAGAAGTTTTTAGTTGTTTGTGCGAATTTCTATACAAATATTGTGATGTACAGTGAGTGATTTTATTTAATCAATAATTGTATTTTATTTTTATTTGTGATTATTAGATTAATAGGACAGTTCAACCCTCCGAACTCGGGTGGCAGTTACAGGCGAGTGTGGAGGCGCAGAAAATTGGTAAAATCCGAACCTCTAATTGCATGTTATATATATTACAATTCAATGCAATGATGCAAATGGGTTCTAATATTTATTTCTAAAATACTGTGATTCAATTGTGAAATATTTGTTGATAAGTGAAGGAGTTGATTATGTTAGGTTAAGCATACATTTTTTCTGTGAACTGACTATTACGTAGTAAATTAAGTTTGAAAATAAATATTTTTTTAATGGTGAAACATATGAAGGTATTTTTTTTTCTTTTTCTATTTGTCTACATCCTCTGTTGATTACTTTTCTTTTTCTCTTTTTCCCATTTTTGCTTGAGGAAACACCGCAATGTTATCAATGTACAATAAACAACAAATATTTATCATATTAATTTATGTAAGGAAAACAGATTCCAATATATATTTGCAAACAATTTGACTTTTGTCTAAAACGCTAATATTACCTTCAAAATACTACAACCCGTGCATTGCACGGGTTAAGACTAGTGTTCGGAGAAGAAAGGTGCTCCCCATCAATTTCAGGTTCCACTTTATTGTACAATCACGCTCAAGTGGGAGGGGCTGACATTTTTTTAATTGCACGCGGACCCCATGACTGTTAGATCAAATTGATATATTCATTTACGTGCTTTGGTTTATAATTTAGCAATATGTGTGACGGGATTGGATCTAGTTGTTTTGAATACTAATGCAACAAAAGCTTAAGGCATGAAGAACAGCATGAGATTTAAAATCATTAATTTCTGAAATACAGATTAAAGAGTAAAACTGGGGGAAAAAATCTCTCTTAAATGTAATTTTTTCATCCAAAACAAAATCCAACATCAATATCATGCATCTCAGTTCCAAAGAAACCAAACCTATTTGACAACTTATTTTAAATTATGTTGACCCCAAAAATTGGTCCAACAGAGGAATAGTTCCAAGTGTCTCTTTTAGGGTAGTGGGATTATATTTTATAAAAAGGGGGTCGGCCGGAGAGAAATCTTGTAAATGGGAGGAAAGCCAAAACGTTTCTGTATATAAATTTTGCATCCCCTTCTATAATGTTAAGTGTGTGCTTTTATAGTAAAATACAATAGTGGAGAGCCGTTAGATGGCGGAACACGTGGCCTCATCCGCATAGCCGAGACCTCTTATCGTAGCCATCAATCAATCATTTATAGGCCATTTCGTATTTAATGCTGTGACGGCTTGGCAGCCCTAGGTCTGATATGTAAGACTAGACTTGACTTGCTTCATTAAGTGGAGCTACATATATAGTGAATTGTCACATCACCCACTTGATACAAGGTCTAGTATGAAATCTCCCCCAATACGCCTACACATATTTCACCTCGTCCATTGGGGCTCAGCTCTTCATAATAGTGGCTCGGCCACGAGAGGTTCCGCAAGATAGGGGTTCGGCCAAACTTCCATATGGGCAGAATGTGGGACGGATCTATATTCACTTGCTGTGTAGTTTGTCACTTGGCTATATTTAGGACTTCGTTGAAACTTGTCCACTTGCCACGTGTATTTATTGTACGATTATTGTCCCCCAGGTAAATGGAATTGCACGAGGCAGTAAATTTTGTTCAACTGAATATCTTACCAAGGTTAGTCTTGTACATGCCATCACTTGTGTAACTACCATTATTTTGACATTTAAAATGAATAGTAATTGGAGTTAGGAAATGAGAATTGACAATAGCAACAAGGTTTATTAAACATACAAGGAAAATTAAATTTAAAAGTGATAGTACTGTATTTTGTCTTCATCATTCCTTCTCAGTTTTCTACATCAATTAGCTCATTAATCAAATTGTGGTCCTTGTTCTGTTCAAAGAAGAAAAGTCTCGTTAAAATATCTTATGACAATTGAGGCACGCAAGGTTGGTTTGAAATTTCATCATATGAAGAATTGGAAAAGAAATATCATAATTGTCCGGTTTCACAACCCTTCTGTTCATTTGTCAAGTGTTCGACAAGATGGGGTGGACATGACCCACGAGTGTTAGATCAAATTGATTTATTCATTTTATGCTCTCAACAAGAAAATTGTAAAGCTTTTTACATGTTTTGCAAATATTTAAGTTTCAATTTTATGTTTAGAGTGATGATTAATCAAAATACATATTAATTTATATAAAATAAATGATATGTAAATTTGGTTATGAGATATCGAAAGCCATAATACATTAGATGTATTAAATTTGGTCCGTAAGAAATAGAGAGCCAAACTAGTCGAGTTCTCGATTTTAATACTCAAAATCAATTAAATTTTAAGTAAAACTTAACTAGTCCAATTGAGAAAAAATATTTTTTAAGAGTAGAACATATATGAAGTATAATTTTTCTTTCTAAAAATATATTTTGAAAAAAAAACGGGAATCGAACATCCCCTTAATTACCAATTCAATTTTTGGAGTACACAATGATGAAGTCAATCTAAGAATCTTGATTTGGGTTGAGAAGATTGATAAATTGGAGATAAGTTGTTAAAATTAAAAAATAATGAAACTTAAAAGCAATAAAACTGATTATTAAAAAGTGAAAATATAACCCTTCTTCTTCTTCTTGTTTTTCTTTTTTCCTCAAGTACTGGAAATAAAAATACCGACACTGAAAAATAAAAGTAATTTGAACACACACAGAAAAATTATAAGAGTAAATATCAAGATAAATATTTCACTCTACATTGTAGTTTCCACAAGAATTAAGATAGATGTACATAAATATATTTGATAAAAGTTTTATCTATACTCACATTGGTGGGCCCCATGCGGAACCCATGGTAATAAAGAATTGCCAAAAATATCTCAACCCACTCCCCCATTGTGAGGTATCGGTGGGGGTTCTCCCACCCCGTATCCCCAAGCAACTCTCTTTTCACAATGAAATCAATTGACCAATGCTCTTTCTACAATGAATTTTTATGACTAGTTGTTGTACTTTTGTGCAAGCCACATGTGAACATTGGTTATCTACATCATCCATTTCGTCTATTTTTTATGGAGTGATAGATGGTGTAAAAGTTTGGTTAGTATAGTGGCTAGTTAGGGATGCTTTAAAGCTCAATGACTAATAATAAACATTGTGATAGGTATCGTGGTTATCGGTGCATTTAACCCTACTCATGATTAGAAAAAGTTTTAGAGAAATTTTTTCGATTTATATTTTATTTTGTTTCAAATTGATCACTTTATCATATCTATCAGTTTGACTGTTAAAAATTAAATGTGACCTGGCCTTTTAGTTGTCATCTCGAGTCAACATTTGTGCATATCAAACTGAGAAATTGTTATGTTCAATATATAACCAATCGTAACAAAAAGGAAGTTTAGTGATCCATATGAAATTCTTAGAATTTTCACTCCTAGTCAGTAATTTAAAAGTCGTTGGTAACTTCTAGATGCATATGCAAACCTGTTCATATTCTTCACACATTGTCATCAGCAATTTTGCATATTAACTGTCTTGACTGGAAATTTGATTCTCATATTTTTCAAAATACGTTTTTGTTTCGCTTCTTTTCAATCACACATTTTTTAATAGAATAATATTACACGCAACCTAAAAAAAATTCTTTATTTTTAATCACATTATCTATTAATTTACTGTTCCGAAATACATTTTACATTAAAAATGGGGCTCAAACATGACCATAATATTTATTATTTTTCGCTAAAAAAGAATGCATATATTACCTTTCCAACATATTTGGAGTAACAATGAGTTCGGCTTTATGAATTTTTTCCGTCTCTCCTTACTTCATTGCTAGATCTGTCGGAATTTGGTGAAGATTATTAAAATTGTTCTCTTTCTGCCCTTTTTATTTATTATTTCATATTTGCATCTTTTATTTTTGATGGATTTAGGACCTTCCAATTTAAAATAACTTGTCAAATAGGTGGTTTGGTTTATTTAAAATTGGAACTATAGACTCACGGTATTTTATGTTAAGACTTTGTTTTGAACGAGAAAAATACATTGAAAAGAAGGTTTTTTTTTTCCCAATTTTATTATAAATAGGTATTTACTAAATCAATTATTTATAAATCTTAAAGCTTCCGTAACATTAGTATTCATAATAACTAGATCCAATTTGTTGTACAAGTATGAGATAGTATTGAATAATGTCATTTGCAATCATTCACTACGACAGTCGCCCTACGTGACATATACATGACAAGTGATTATTTGATGCATGAGTCAATAAAAAAATATCACATTTATGTATCAAATAACTATCTGTCATGTGTGCTACGTAAGATAAATGCTGTAATAAGTGACTACGAATAACATTAAATTAAAGTATTACATGTTTGGTGGGCAATTGTTAGTGGAGGTATGGAATTATGGATGACCAAATTTTTCCGAGCTTTCAACATCAAAAGTTGCCATATTTGACGAATAGTGGTGGCATATTTCTTGTCATGTTAGAGAAATAGTAAAGGCGTGCTTGTTGATTATTGTCGATCTGTTTTCCATCATTATCCCACGGACCAACCCCGTACCCAACCTCCTTCCACCATACTACCAGTTATTGTGTTCAATCAAACACCTCCTTATATTTTAATTGGTAGAGAAAAAAATTCGTGACTTTGACTCAAAAGCATTATTGATCTTGTTATCAACCTTTATTTTCACATCACTAGTCTTTCCACACTTATCTAGAGTCAACTGAAAGAGAACTATAATTTTCATCACGTCTCTAATAACATATTGGACACGGTCATCACTTTTTGCATTTTTCTCTGTCATATAGGAACATTGACTACATGTCATTGAGTCATTTTTTTGGTTTCTCCATGTCGGTCAAATTTGGAAATGAATAATATTTTTGAACTTGTAAATATTTCGTATTTGAAGAATTGGGGTTTTTGGAACTTCGGTCTTTCAACGTCTTCATTGAATTGTACCAGTACGATGTCATTATTCTTTTTTTTTTCAACGGTTGTCCTTCACACTCACGAATCACGGGAGGGACTGTCATTTTTTATGCACATGGATTCCTCTCTCCACCCTTCTGATAATTCGTTTTACGATTTTGCTAATGGTACATCAAAACGTACATAGGGTGGAAAGAAAATCAATTACCACAAAAGTACAAGGAAAACCAATTCCATCATTTGAAGGAAAAGAGGCACGTGAGATGGGTGGAAAGAAAATCTTTTCCAGGTAAAATTTTTACAATCAAATAGGTAAAAAGTATGAAAATAGAAAATATTCATAGAAAATCAATGGTATCAAACAGGGCATTAGAGTAATAACATGTTAATTTGTCAATAACGAATAAATCTCTTGTTAAAAGAAAATGGGATAAGATATTTTCTTTCAATCGTGCTATTTAATTTTTTTACATTGTGTTACATGAAAACATATCATTGGATAATTTTTTTAAAAAAAATTCTCATTTTTTGTGTAGAATGCATTTTGAAATAATAAATTGATGCATAATGTATTGTTAAAAAGAAAAAAATTTGAATATATATAATATTATTTTATTGAATAATGTATGATTCAAAAAAAAGAGATGAGAAATACATTTTGAAAATAATGAGAATTAAAAAAGGTTAACATTATTCATTTTCTTTAATATTACTTTTCACTATCCACCCTTCCCTCCCCTATGATATAGCAGCGTAAATTTAAAACCTTTTTTTTTTCTTATTTTAATAACATATTTTTCGTCAAAACACTATTTAAAAATTAAAATACATCAGTGAAAAAATAATGCGACTTAAACATGTAAAACAAATCAATGCTTAAACCCATTTTTTTTTTTATTATTATTATTATTTTCAAAATCCACTTTCCACACTTCCTTGCTCCCAAGGACCGTTTGACTGCAAGGTAAAAAATAGGTGGAAAGAAAATATTTTACTGGGAATTGATTTTCTTAAAAAATATTTTACTGAGAATTGTAATTAATTTTATTTGATTGGTATAATTTTCCATGGAAAATATTGAAAGTCTGGTGTCCATTTGATTTCGTTTTTTATGAAATTTGTCCATTAAAGTGATAATTTTTTCTACCATTAGGTCTAAAATTTGTTCCAATTGTAAAAAAAAATATTTATCATACCGAATATCATTCGTTTGACTTTATTTTGCATGGAAGTTGTCAATAAAAGTGAATTTTTTTTACCATTATATCTAGAATTTGTTTCCATTGCAAAAAAAAAAAAAAAAAGTGGGAAAACAAAATTAAGATTTTGTGCACCAAAGGATTGTACCTAAAAAAAGGTTGAAAACATTTTGCCAAGAAAATTTGTGTTATCAAACACCCTTAATTGGCTAAAGTTAGAAAATATTTCCCTTTTCCACCCATTTTCTAGACTATCAAACGGACCCTAAGTTCTTTGCCGGTCTGACCCACACGTGACACGTGTCATGGTCATGAGACCGGCTTGGTCCATACCTCGTACTGAGACGTACTAGGCTCGACTGGAAAAGAAAACCTCGAGTCCATTTCGGCACTATGGCTCCATACTGTCAACAACGTAAAGGTTAAGGAAATATGTATAAGGTGTATTTGGTATGTGATTTTAAATCCAACCATATTACATGCACAGTCCTGAAGGTACTTGAGTTGAGCGATTGCACATAACCTCATCATTGTAGGGGTACTAAATTTTTTTTGTTATTTGTGTATAATTATATATTTAAAATTTAAATTATTATGTTAAGTTAAAGGGCACAATATTTATGAAAATAGTTAAAAGATAGACAAATGATACTTTTTATTTAATATTGTTGTATTTCTTATTCCTAAATACATATCATAATAAGGTATTTTTATTAAAGCAGGGGAAATGATTCAGATGACATGTCTTTAATATATATTGGATAAGATTTGCTAGAAAAGAAAGTTAAATTAGTTAGTTTGCTTCTAGCAAGAGAATAAATATTTTTACATGATTTGTTGTATTTCAAAATTTACATGTAGTATTTGATATTTCTGATTTCAAAGTTTTCTCATATGGAACTGCACAAACAGTTTAGGAGGTTGGATATTTTTTGTTGATGACATGAATTTTGATGAAACAGTTTTCTGATGAATTTTGATGGAAATTGCAAGTTTTGAGAGTGAGATTCAACTTTTGGAAAGTTCGGGTACTAAGTTTTGAAATTTGGGACGGACCAAACTCGGATGGTTATGAAGGTTCAAGGACCAATATGAAAGCTTTTGGAAGTGGCAGAATCAAATATTCCTGTTAAGGGTTTTTTATTTTTATTGAATTGGATAAAGCTATTGGGTATACTTCCACTTCTTCGATCAGTTCTTGGCTTCTTCAAAATTAATGAGTTTTTTTTTTTTTTTTCCTTCATTTTTCTCTACATCAATTAGGTTTGTCGTGTGTATCTAGAAGGCCTTTGCGAATTGGTTTCGAGTATTGAATTTGATTGAATAATATATTATATCGACAAGATTTTAATCTTTTTTTTTCTCATTTAATACGTACAATTTAATCCTTTCCAATTTTCCTTAATTAAGAAAACAATCAATAAATAAAATTATCTCATTAATCAAAATCTGGTTCTTGTTATGTTCAAAGAATAAAGGTCTTATGACAATTGAGACACGCAAGGTTGGTTTGAAATTTCAGGCGCCCCACCAATAGGGGCGCCTGGTGTCCATTATGAACACGCATGACAAAATCCAAAATGAAATATCTTAATTGTCCTTGTGTGGTTTCACACTTTAACCATTTATTTGTACAATCACGCTCAAGTGGGAGGGGCTACCATTTTTGTTAGATCAAATTGATATATTCATTTTATGCGTCGATTTTCAACACCACAAATTGAAAAATATTTTATTATATTATATAAATGCTCGATTGAAAATCAGTACGAAAATTAAAGAGTTTAAATCAAAGTAAACTATTGAATGGGATCCCCTCCCAATTTTCCTATATTCGCCATTCATGCAATTCTCACTCGCTCGCCATTCATGCCAGTTCTTTTGCTAACATACACAAACCCTAGCATCCTTCTTCTTCATCCTCACTGCCGTTAGGTTTACGTCAAATTTCAAATCCTCAACCTTCTTCATTTTCATCTGTTTTCATTCAGAATTCTTCATTTCTGGTTTTCCTGATTAAACGCCGTTAGTTTCCGTCAAATCACAATTCCTTGATCTCTTCCATTTTTCAGCCGAAATTCCTCTTTTCTGCTTTTGGTTCTGCATGGTGGGGTGTGTTTTCGGGATTTAGATTTGTTACTGATTCATTTTTCGTACATTTTTCAATTTGTGGATTTGAAATTATCTTCTTCTGAGCGGATCAATTTAAACTGTAAACATCAAAATATAAAAACTCTCAATATAAAATAAAATTTTATCATAAATAAATTTGTTGGTCGAGAAAAAAATATTTTTGAAATGATATGATGCGTCGATTTTCCATATCAAATAGGTTTTAAATTATTAGAAGGATATATATGCATACATACTGGTAATATAGCACTAAGCATTCTCTCCATATGTATATTACAAACACGATATACAGCAATGAGTTCTTGGAAATGGCTTCCTAATTTTATTTTCTTAATCTCTCTGATAAACCTTGTTGCTATTGTCAGATCCCAGTTCCCAACTGAAATTTTTATTCATTATAGTTGTCCAGACAATGGTAGTAGGTACCCAAGCAATAGCATGTACGAAAGAAACCTTGATACTTCTCTCTCCTCCGTTCCGCAAAATATCGACGCCAATGGATTCTACAACGCCTCTACGGGAGAAAATCCTGATAGAGTCAACGTCATTGCGCTCTGTAGAGCTGATCTTCAACCTTCTCAGTGTCGTGATTATGTGGAAAGTGCTACGGCCGAAATCTTAAAGAGGTGTCCAAATAAAAAACAGGCAATTCTATGGCACGAATTTTGTATGGTACGATATTCCAACGAGGCTATCTTTGGAACTCTTGCAAATTCCCCAATGATACCGGCTCATAGTGGGGAAAATGTCACAAATACAGACGTTTTTTACCGGGAGTTGGACGTATTGTTGAACAGCCTTCACGACCATGCCGCTTTTAATAGCTCGCCGAAGAAGTTTGCTGCTGCCACTCGGGATGTGAATGATCCGAATCATCCGTTAATTTCCGCATTTGAACAGTGCACACCTGATATAACCTCGGAGGAATGTGGTGATTGCTTAAACAAATCTGCCCAACATATTCGAGAATGCTGTGATGGTGCACGAGGAGTTAGAATCCTTAGTCCTAGTTGCTATCTTCGTTTCGAAACCGATCCGGATCCATTCTACAACGTATCGATGGTTGAACCGGTGTTCCAGCCACCAACACCGCCAATGCCACCGCCACCGTCACCGCAGCCTTCGGGTAAGGACTCTGTCTACAGAATCAATTTTTTTGGCCAGAGATATTTTCCGATGATAATAGGACCATTTGTACCATGTTATTATCCTAATAATAAATTGGCCCCAACCATTAGCAGTGGATGGTTTCTATCATCTTAGATTGATTAGGCTAATATAACAAAAGATTGAGGACCAACTTACTCAATTTTAAAGCTTGAGTAACCCGGTACACATTAAAATAATATTTTCTATTACATTAATAACTTTTTCCTTTCAACCACATGTTCTTCATCAATCTACTATTCCATAATACATTCATCTACTATTCTATAATACATTTTTCCAAAATAATGTGGCTCGAACATACCCATAATTACTGATTTTTAAGAATAAAGTCGATATGTCTAAATTCATTAGTTTGGCAAATGAAAACAGCCATCATTTGAGAAGAATTTATAAATGGATAATAACTTATAAATAAATAGAGATGAGCGATGCTAATCGAGTAGTGCTGGTAGGTCATTTAAAAATAAAGTTTGTTCATTTATAAATGATTAGTTTTCTAAACGCTCTCTCGTGTTGTATGATACAATAAAAGAATTTATAATTAAAAAACCACTTTATTTATTTTTCAAATTTAATATCTTTCTGTGTTTAGTAATGTTATTTTTTTATATTCAAAAACAAATATATATAATACAGTCTTACATACTAAGTCAATGATACTTACAATTATGATATCATAGTCATAATTGTAGATAATTTTTTTTTTATATATTCAATAACATTTAAATTTTGGTGTTGTCAAGTTAAAATATATAGTGTCATATGACACAATAAAATAGCTTACTTACTTCATTTCAATTATTTCCGTCCTTTATTCTAAATCTCTGAACAGAGAGCATAAATTTAAAGAAAAAATTTCACCTTCCTAATTTTTAATTTTTGTATTTGATCAATAAGAGATTTAAAGATTGCAATTATGGAATAAATTTATAGAGTTACGACTCTTATCATTCCTTTCACCCGTGCAATAGCAAAAAGTTTCAAAATAAAAAATAGTAATAGAATCAATAAGTTTCATATGTTAAATAATAATTGTATACTAGTGATCTAATGGTAAATACAATATGATAAGTTAAAAATGCTATTAACACGATTTATTTTCGATTTTGCAGGAAAGGGGAAAAATACTTCTCGAACTATCATTATTGTCATCGTTCCAATTGTTGCGTGTCTAATACTTGCTCTTTGCATTGGTATCTACTTAAAAACCAAAAAAATGCGTACACCACGGGAAAATGCTGACCGTAAGTTTATGTTTCTAATTTTAGGTAGATCCATATCTATCTATGATATCTTTTAATTACAATTTACCTGAGATGTTTCTTTATACTTTGGTCAAGTTGACGGGGAGATCAGTACTGTCGAATCCCTACAATATGACTTTGGTACGATAAGAGTTGCAACAGACAATTTCTCTGACGCTAACAAGTTGGGGCAAGGTGGATTTGGTGTTGTTTACAAGGTATTTAAGTGAACTGTTAGGTGTCATACATATTAACATTATCGGGAAGTTAATGTAATTTTCACTTGTGATTTAATCTCAGGGAAGACTTCCAAATGGAAATGAAATTGCAGTAAAAAGGTTGTCCCATGATTCAAGGCAAGGTGACTTGGAATTTAAGAATGAGGTCTTGCTAGTAGCGAGACTTCAACACAGGAATCTGGTTAGGCTCTTGGGTTTCTCTGTTGAAGGAAATGAAAGACTTCTTATATACGAATTGGTTCAGAATGGGAGTTTGGATCGCTTCATATTTGGTAAAATTTTGTTATTATTTTTAAGTAAATCATATTTCAAAATACTTAAAGCAATCTGGTTGCTCAGTATGGCTAATTAATTATAGCATAATTATCGTTATTTGAGGGTATTTATCATTATTGTAGATCCAAACAATCCATGTATGGATTGGGAAAAGCGCTACATAATTATCGGTGGTGTTGCTAAGGGACTTCTTTATCTACATGAAGATTCTCGTCTCCGAATCATTCACCGAGATCTCAAAGCCAGCAATGTTTTGATAGATGGAGAGATGAACCCCAAAATTTCAGATTTTGGCATGGCAAGATTATTTGTCCCGAACGAAACTCAGCACAGCACTAGCAGAATAGTTGGAACATAGTAAGTTGTTTACACTGTGCATGTCTCATAGTATCACTTAGTTTATTTTTACAAAGCGGTTGTTACGAAAAGAAAACATGAAGTGATGCACAAAACTAAACATAGCTAGATGGTTATTTTATTAAACTCGTGACTAATGATATACCTGCAAACTAACTGTCACAGTGGATACATGGCACCTGAGTATGTGATACATGGACACTTCTCTATTAAATCAGATGTCTACAGCTTTGGTGTCCTAATTTTGGAAATCATAAGTGGTCAAAAAGCTTATAATTTTCAGAATGGGGAGAGTATGGACGACCTCATAAGTTTTGTAAGTACAAATATGATACGGTTTGGTCTTTGTCAATCTTAAGCCACCAAGGGTTATATTTATTGTATTTAAACATTCCAATTCTAACAGGTTTGGAAAAATTGGCACCAAGGAACGGTTGCAAATATAATAGATCCTGCATTGAGGACTTCTTCGGGATCCATGCGTGATATTATGAGATGTATTCACATCGGTTTGTTATGTGTTCAAGAAAATGCAGCTGATAGACCTACAATGGGATCGATAGTTCTCATGCTTTCTAGCTTTTCCTTAACTCTACCGGTACCTTCACAACCTGCATTTTTCATGTCGGGTAGCTTTCGTCCGGATAATTCATCCAAAGATCAATCTGATAATACTACTCATTTATCAACAAATGAGGCCTCGATGAGTGAGTTATATCCGCGATAACTTCCAATAATATGCATATCCATTATAACAAGACATTTTCTAGTTACTCGTGTTCTTGTTCAAATGTAATATCTTGTAAGCAGATTTATTCTCTTTAGTTGATTTTTATTGGTATGGTTTGCGGTAGTGATATTCCCCGTGTGAATAACACGATATCTACATATTATATTATAACTTGAATCTAACAGCCTACGATTTGAATTTATTTCAACATATGATGTCGAGTGTCAATGATCTTACATTATAATTTACAACGATGGCCAGAACATTGACGTAAACTGGCAAGTTTTGAAGAATGATTCACATTTTACTTTACAGTTAAAGGACTATCTACAATGCTATCAAATGGCTTTAATGGCATGCTTGTATGGTGGACTGGACACTACTAGCAGAATAAATAAGAGAAAAATTAATATGTTGTTCATTTTGTGCTGCCCATTCCTGTTTAATGTTGTTTAATGCTAATGTGCTAAATTCATTTTAGATTTTGACAAAGTGTTACTTTTAACATAACTATTCGATGCACGTGCAATGCACGTGCTGTAGTTTAGTTGGCTATTTAATAGCGTGGAATGAAAAAAAAAAAAAATTACCATATGGAAAAAATAAAATCTTTAGTTTTATTACTCGATTTATTTCTCTAGTTTCATTGCAGTTTTAGTTCGAACCATGAAAGAGTCAACAGAATATAAGCAACTCTCTTGATCATGAATGTGCCCATATTTAACATATTTAATTGTCAGAAGAAACAAACAATAAGCTACCTCCTGAAGGCCTTTCTTTAAGTTTCAGAATAAAATTATGGAGGGTCTAGTTGATTAAATAACTTAGCATCTATCATGCAGCTAAATTATAAGCAGGTGCACTTCCATTCTTTGCCTTGAGGTTTGTAGTATGTGGAAAATGAAAAGGCACGTTCTTCTACCTTGAGCTTTATTTATGATCTTGTAGTATGCCATTTTTAAAAAACTGCCGCACATTATTGTCAAAAGACCTCAAATTTACCTAACTTCATCCTCTTCCAGTAATCCTCCTAGGCATCTATAGCTACGAAAGAGCATTCTGCCCTTCCTCGACGTGTCAACTAGTCAATTCTAAAGAATTAAAAAGAGAATTCCACAAAGACAAGAATGGGCTACAACTAAGCTAGGAATAATTACAGAAAAATCACACTAACCTAAACATTAACCTTTAAGTCATAATTACATAAAAATTACACTAACCTAAACATTAACCTTTAAGTCATGTACCTAGGAACCGAATTTATCAAATGACGAAACAAAATCTTCACCCGTAAACGAAAATCTGCAGGCTTGAAAAGCCAAGTCTGTTAAAGCAAGCACAACCCCACCTCAGAAATAGCACTATGAAATGGATCCAATTTGGGTGAATTCAAAATTATTTCTTTTCTAACATTTTCTACTATACTTATTTTATCTTCCAAATCTTCCATTTTCACTCTGGATGAAGGAAACCCATCAATCTCCTACAAAGTGGCAGCCAATTTTCAGGCCGATACCTCCGTGCGCGACGGAGACACGAACTGTGTCTCCGTGTCTTCATTGCTCCGTGCGCGAGGTCCGGTAAATTTTAGAGGGAAATAACTTACCTTTTTTGGCGGCGGCGACAGTATGAATTTGTTGTCGCGACGGACACATCTAATTTGTTCTCCTTCTTGATGTTGTAGGTGACGAGGGTTTATGAGAAAGAGTGAAATGGAAATGAGAAGAAATGAGGGAGAGTGAGTGAAAAGGAAATGGAAAAAATGGCGAAATGTGACGTCGTTGAGTTTGACGATGGGAAAAGCCAACACGTGTCCCAAAATCAACAGTGCCAAAAGAGCCTCTTTTAGTATTGTTAGGAGTTAGGATTAGGATAGGATTAGGATTAGGAAACATTCTAAAACTAATTATTATATTAGCATTGTTTTATTCTGGATTTTGTAGGAAATGATGTTAGTAAAACTCGAACCATCATAATTAAGTTTGTTCCAATTTATTTAGAGCAAACATATATAATTACACAATTAAAAGTAGCAAGTCATTTTTTAATTGTTTATAAATAATTATGACAACTAAGTCAATTTATTCTATATTTGAATACCACAATTTGTAAATTGCATAAAGTAAATAACATCAATATGATCACGGAGAAAACTCTTCATAAAGGATCAAAAACTCCGAACACTTTGTTAGTGAACAATCACTATAAAACGACAAGGCTTACAATACTGTTCAGACCTAACTAACTCTTAGTCTCCTCTGACATTTTTTTCTACAATTACCTTGACTTGTCTGGACTGCGTGCTTCTCACACTAGTTCCCGATCTCTGGTATTGTTTATCTCCTGTCGACTTTGAGGAACGAACCTCATTCTCTAGCTCAAGAACTTCAAGCGTCTCTTCCCAAAACTCCAATAAACCTGAAGGCTAATTGGCGAAGATAGGTTTGGCGTTTGATCAAAAATCTTGTGTGTTTTGATATGTGGTTTAATGTAAAGGTTTATAGCTCGATCAACAAATCTAAGTTTAGATGAATCTATGAATCAAATAATATGGTGGTTGAATTTTAAAATCAATGAAAGCGATTTGGAATTTCAAATGAATGATCTCTATCAAATAATTATGATTCAACAACTTTGGGAAGCTCATAGGATATGCTATATGTGTTTGGGATGAAAAGTAATTGAAAAATCAATGTTTGAAATAAAAGAGAATTCTAGACGTCGATCCGCACTCGAGCGCTAGGTGAGTAATAGTTTAGCAGTCATCAGTATTTTCATCATAACTTTCTTTCCCGATATCAGATTAATGTGATTCAAAATACTTTGGAAAGCTGACTCAATTAACTACAATTATTCTTGTAATAGTATTCTCCAAATTCGAAAGTTTTCTGTGTGAAAAATGAGTTGAAAATTGCCACTAAGAATTTGAAGCATAATTTGGCGGCTCTTTGACGCCCTTTAGACTTTTAATTGCATTCTCTTGATCATATATGATCTTCTTGGACATTTTTGACATGTGGACTCCTTTAAGACCTTTATTACCAATTCTTAACTATTTTGACTTCAATTATAACTCAATAAACTTTTAATACAATTTAACTAGGACTTGATTTTGTATTAGAAAATTGTCAATTAGAATTTAAACTTAACAATCTCCCCTTTGTCATTCCGTGATAAAATCATTAATTTCAAAGTCAAAAGCCCACTACAATCTATCTAATAGAGAATTTCCAAACTACACTTCTGAAACTTGTCATCATGTTTCCTGAAACACGTGGAAACCACAATACCATGTGAAACTGAAGAGGAAACTACCAAAATCAAAATCATATAATTAAGTTAAATAAAACATGTGTAACACCGAAACATGTAATATCATGTGAATTATAAATATAGGTTAATATAGACAAAATACAACACTATATCAATAACCAAATTCTAGCAAATATATCAAATAACTCCTCCTAAGCCATCTATCAATAAAAAATTTCAAAATTTCAAAATTCTCCCCCTAATTCATATAATCAACTCTCGTAAATAAATACACATATCTCCCCCCTTTTGTCACAAATAATAAAGGAAAAACAAGTAATAATCATGTAAATACAGAGAGAAATGAGTAAAAGAAATATGCACGTGTATAATGATACAATGATTATGCAAAAACATGTGAAGAGAGTAAAAAAAAAAAAAAAAATTCAATTTTGAGACCAACTGTTTTTTTTTTAAAAAAAAAAAAAATCATGGATTTTCATCTTAAACAATTATTCGCTTACTTATAAATGCATAGTTCATAAAAAGTAAATTTTTCCACATAACTTGTTTTCAACCAAAATGAAGTAAATTGTATAAGCTACATATGTGTGATAAGTGCCACTAAACTCTTGTAAACAAATCTCAAAACTTTAAATCAGTGAGAAAGGACATGCAAAAATTACTGGTGAATGAATATATCCTTCAACTTATGAAGTCAAATCCAATGTCACTAGAACCTTTTATATAAAGAGCTCGTATTGATTTTTCAATTTGTAACTTTTCTTTCTCCTCCTATCAATAAGCACATATATCTTTTTCTCAAACTTTTCTTTCATATCTTATGTACAATCTCTTATCCATTAAGTGACTAATATGACATATGTAACGAATTTTGGATCGATGACTCCAAATCAATTGACTATAAGGCAACAAGTTATGAGAAATCCATCAGACTTAATTGCTCAAGTCAAGTAGGTTGCAAAGAAGAGTATGAGATGAATTTCACTTTTTCATATATTTCAAAAATTTTGAATCTCAATCATCTTTTTCTTTTAAGGGGAATATAGTGGAGTTTTAGGTCAACTAGTTAAATGTCATTCTATATTCTAAGCCAGTTACCACATAAATGATCGTCATCCCAAATTTCAAACACGCGGTCAAAACTTACTCACAAGAGTCTAATGTGTGCATGATAATGTAATAACATATACCAAGTACGCCAAGTAAGGTCTAAACATATTAATGAAAATTTAATTTACTAATCATGAACCTTACTAGTAATTGATAACAAAATAACATGTCCAATAAAAATTCCCTTTTTTCAATTTTTAAACAATAAATAATCACACAAAAAATTAAAATAACAACAAACAAACAATATATAGTGCATGCCATATATGTAAATATCATGAATAAAGCAGATGCATGCACTTAAATGCCTGATCAATGAGGCAAAGAAATTTTCTTACCATGAAGATCAACACGAGCAATACCACAACGAAAATCATCACTTTGATCTATGAGTTCTCTCTTTTTACCCCAAACCTTCTTATATGGAGATGTAATTTTAGTGAATATGTTGATATATTATAATATTTATTCAATTAATAGATTATAATATTTGGGAAGTTATTAAATTTGGTCCATATGTGCCTAAAACGGTTATTAAAGAGGATGGTAAACCGGATCAAATAATTTCTAAACCTAGAGAGGAATATAACAAAGAGGATAAAAGAAAATTGTCTTTAAATGCTAGACCCAAAAATTTACTCTATTGTGCTTTGGATATAAATGAATTTAATCGTATTAGTACATGTGATTCAGCTTATGATATTTGGCATGCTTTAGAAATTACTCATGTTCGAACTAGCAAAGTGAAAGAAACTAAGATAAATCTCTTTGTTAAAGATTTTGATAAAATTTTCATGAAAGAGAATGAACATATTGTTGACATGATTACTCTCTTCACCGATATTGTTAATGACCTCAAAAGCTTTGATCATAAATTTACTAATGGTGAGCTTCTAAGTAAACAGCTTAAGTCACTCTTGGAAGAATGGAGCCCATTGAGAATGTTAATAGAAAATACCAAAGATATCAACACATATCCACCGGAAGAGTTCTAGGGAACATTGATGGCATATGGGTTAAATCGCACCGAGACAAATGAGAAAACGTTGAAAAACAAAGAAGAGGAAATGTGTCAAATTGCTTTTAAATCCGTAGTTGATGAAGATACTTCAATCGAAAATATGAATGATAAAGAACTTGATAATTCTTCTTGTTAAGAAATGAAAATGTTTTTGCAAAAATCATCGATTCCAAAAGAAAGAAGAAAATGGCGAAAAAGAAGAATAGATTCATAAAAAAGAAAGTCCTTCAATCAACATGAGATGAGAGTGAAGATGGTGATCATGAAGAAGATGGAAGTCAAGAGAAAATTGCCAACATGTGGCTATTGATGATGAGGTAAATTCGAATGGTTTGTATAATGAATTATCTACCTTTTATGATGAGATTCTTGAATAATTTGAAAAACTTGCTTTAAATCATTCGATCCTCAAAAAATAAAAATTCTTTATTGGAAATTGAGATAAATGAACTTTTAAAAATTCAAAATGATTTTGAAAAACGAAAAGTCGATTATGATTCTTTAATTAAGGAGAATTCTTTTTTACAAGAAAGGATTTTAGATTTGACTCAAATTATTCACAAATTTACTTAAGGTAAGGAAAATTTTGATTTAATATTTGGTGAACAAAAATGTGTTTTTGATAAAGGAGGAATTGGATATAAATCACTTTTGAAACAAAAGTCTCTTAATTTTTTTTTGTTAAATCTTCCACTTCCCCTATTTCAAATATCACCTGTAATTATTGCAATAAAAATGGATATGTAGCATTTTATTGTTCTATCAAAAAGAGGTTACATTTTGGAAGCAAATATAAGTGGATTCAAAAATCCACTAACATTAACTATCGATAACCCAAGTATGTATGGGTATCAAAGACCAAAAATTGAATTATTTTGTCGGTACCAAGGAAAATAGAGAGCAAATAGACCTTGGATAATGAATGTTCAAAGCACATTATTGCAAATCAAGCTTCAAAATAAAGGACGAAGATCATGATACTTTTGAAGATAATGCCAAAGAAAAATCATTGACATTGATATTATTGGTAATCATTCATCTCTCTTTATTGAAAATATCCTCTTAGTAGATAACCTTAAACGTAATATACTTAATTTTAGTTAATTGTGTGATGAATATTATCATATCAAATTTGATTCTTCCAAGTGCTTTATTAAGGATACTATATCAAAATGAGTGTTGTTAAAGTGAAGAAAAATGTTTATCACATTAAAAGACACTTGATTGTGGGATAAAAAATTATGTCATATTTGCATGAACCCACTTTCAAATATTTTCAAAAATTGTTTTGTTAAAAGTATGTCATATTTGAAATTTAAGAAAGAGAAAATTTGTGATGCATGTGATTTTGGGAAAAACAAGTTAAGAGTTCCTTCTAACTTTATCAATACTCTTCGACTACAAAACATGCTCAACTTCTTCACATGAATCATGTTGGGCCATCTAGAATTATAAGCTCAAATGATAAGCATTATGCTTTCGTCGTTGTTGATGACGTTTCTAAAATTCAATTGAGTCCTATTTTTGAACCTAAAGCATGAAACTTTGAATTATTTAAACTTTGTAAAAAATTTCAAAATGAAGATATTGCATTTAATGATTTTTGCAAAAAAATATGGCTATGAACATAATTTTTCGGCTCCTAAAACTCTAAAAACAAAATGGTGTAGTAAAAAAAAGAGTCGCACATTGTAAAAAAATGGCTCGGACTATACTAAATAAAAATAGTTTACCAAAATACTTTTGGGCCGAAGCTGTTAACACTACTTACTATATTGTTTACATGAAAGAAAACACAAAACCCCCTATGAGTTTTGGAAAAATAGAATTTCAAATATCGGTTATTTCAAGTTTTTTGTTGTAAATGCTTTGAATACAAAAGAAAATTTTGAAAAATTTAATTTAAAATTCGATATTGGAATATTTCTAGATTTTTCATCGACTAACAAAGCTTACAGAGTCTTTAACAAAAGAACTCTAGTCGTTGAAAAATCAATGCATGATACTTTTTGATGAAACTAACCTTTTTGATCGTGAGAAATGTATTACTAATGATGTAGGATCGGAAACTCCTTTCAAACAAATGACTATTCAAGACCAAAATAAGAAAGATCCAAGAAATGAACACTTATATGAGCTCATCAATCAAAATGGACAAAGATGATCAAGGTACTTCCATAAATATAACAAAATATCGAGGCATGATCAAATCTTTTCTTTACTTAATCGCAAATAAACTCGATATTTGTTTGGTGTGTGATTATGTGATTGATCTCAACTCAATTCTCAAGAATCACACCCTAGTGTCATAAAACGAATTTTAGACATCTTAGTAACACTAAGATATTACATCTATGATATTCTAAAGGTACCTAGAAGGAGGTTATTGTATTTGAATTTGTAAATACAAAGAATCAATTGATCAATATTCTCACTAAACCTCTAACACTTGATTAAGAGTGTGTTTGACACTCATTTTAGTAGAAAAATATGTTTTTGAATAGTGATTAATGGAAGAATGTGTGGTTAAAAAGTAAGGAGAATTTTTAGGTTTATGTGTAATATTATTTTATTGATAGAATGTGTGGTTGAAATGAAGAATTATCAATGAATGTGGCTAAATCGAACTCTTGCTAAATGTTGTCTTATGATTGATTCTATGTGAATGATTGGTTGGAATGTATATAAGTTTTACATAAACGATTATGATTTTGTCATTTCATCACTCATGATTTTATTATTATTTTACTATACATGTAATGATTATCCTCTTATTTATACTTGCATATATTTGCCATCTTGTGCTTAATTGAGGGGGAATATATTATTATTTTTTATGGTTAATTTAATATTTTGATTTTATATGTCATACTCTTTCTTTCATATGTGCTATCATTTTGCTTATACTAAACGGAGAGATTGAGTAAAATAGATTTGAAAAGTATTAAAAAGGGAAAATCTTTTATTGATCCCTATGGTTGTCTTTTAATTTTAAATGATATACCTTTTTGCTTATGCCAAAAGGTAAAAAAAAGTGAGATGATGATTATGCATGTCTTGATTTGAAAATATAATATGCTTAGAGTATTTGAAAAATCATTTATATGCTTTAAATGTGTAGTTATTGATTTGTAAAAGATAGAGGGAATATGAATTATATGATAAATTTATAATGTATATTCCTTTATCAATATATGATATTAATTGTTCAAATCTTGCATACATATCATCTTGTTTGTCATAATAAAAAAGGGAAAAATTGTTGATATATGGTTGTTTCATCCTCAATGTTTTAATTATAACAAACAAGATTAATATTATTTCTAACAATTGATTTTGAGTGATGATAGTTTAATATTAAAATCTATCAAGTATTGCCAAAATCAACACATCATAAATCGGACTCAAAATGAAGATCAAAGTGAAAGTTAAGTATTCAAGTTAAAAGAGAAATATTTCTTGAGAAGATTTTTGAACCTATATTATATTTATCTTTTCATCTTCTCATTAAAATATTTTGATTGATTGAATCTAATTTTTTACTATCATATTCATCAAAAAATTTCATCTAATACTTGAGTTACATTCATTACTATTCATTGAAGTGTTAGTCTCTCTAAGTACTTAATTTGTTTGTATTATTTATGAAGAGATGTATTTCATTGTAAAATCACTTTGATAAAGTGTGGATCATGTTGAAGTCCCTTAAAGATCAATATTGTATAAGGATCGGTGTTCTTTGTTGTAAGTCACCATGTGAGTCATATTGAGGTCCGTAAAGCTCAATAGTGTTGGTAGTGTTGAGGTTCCATAAAACTCAACATTGTATAAGGATCGATGTTTTTTGCTTGTAAGTTATCGAAATATTTGTAAAGGGTTGGATTGCACCACAAGTCAATCAATATAGTGAAAACTGGTCATACTCGTGCCAGAGAGTTTGGTAACAGGAGACGTAGATCATTGCATTGGATCGAACCTCCATAAATATATTGTTTAAATTGTCCGTGCTTACTTATCTTTGTATTTGTGCATATTTGTTGAATTGTTATAATTTCTAGTATATTGTTTAAGACTTGAATTTATTTTCATTTAAAGTTTTAAAAACCAATTCATCCCCTTCTTGATTATCTATTCTTGGGCTTTCAATGTCATTAATCGTTAAAAAATAGACAAAATGGATTGGCATTGATAACGGATATTACACATGACACATTTGACCATTAGTTTTCACCGACTACAAAAGTGCACTAGATGTTCATAAACGTTATGTCAAATGCGGTGGTAAATGAAAAATATTGTGGAAAGTATGTACAATGGCTTACGGGATTCTAATCTAATAGTTTTACTCTTTTATATTTTATCTTATATTTTCAATTTAATTAAATGAGATAATGGTAACATAATGATGAAAAATAATACATTTCTAATAATCTTGACAAATTTAATTACCAATTCAATTTTTGTAGTACACTACGACGAGGCCAATATAAGAATCTTGATTTGAGTTTTGATGATTTGTAATCATGATTCATGAGATGAGTTGTTAAAAAAAAACAAAAAATAATGAAACTAAAAAACATTGAAATTGGCTATTTTAAAGTGAAAATGGACATATGAGTGCAAATGGACATATTTTAATAGTGTATTAACATTATTTTCTCTATTTTTAACGCTTGATGACAGAGTGACGGGGTCAGTTAGAGATACTTTAAAGTTCAATGGCTAATGATAAAGATTGTGAAAAGTATAGTAGTTATTAGTGCATTTAACCTACTCGTGGTCACCAAACTTTTAGAGAAATTTTATCTCGATTTACATTTTATTTTGTTTCAAATTGATCACTTTATCATATCTAAAGTTTGACTGTTAAAAATAAAATGTGACATGGCCATTCAGTTGTTTTCGCACGTCAGCGTTTGTGTCAATCAACTAATGGATGTAAATGAAATGATCAAAACTGATCCACAAATTTGCATATTAACTGTTCTGACTGAAAACATAATATTTATTATTTTTCACTAAAAAAGTGTGCATATATTATCTTTCTGTTGTAAAAAGAAAATAAATTAGGATTTAATGTGAATAACACTTGTATCCCTACAGCCCTAGATATTATTACCATATGTATTCCTATTGCTGCCCTATAAATATAGGGCTTTGGTTCTCATTATAATACACACAAAAAAGTCTATTGACTTTTATTCTCTCTTCTCTTTTTTTTTTTTTTTATCTTTTATAATAAGTTATCAGTACGATTCTCTGAGTATTCTTTTTACTTGCGCTTAAGTATTTCTAAACTCAATTTTGCAAAAGAAAACTTCTTTTCACTGCCACAACCCAATATAATACGTAATGATTACTTTCCACTGCCAATGATACATCTTTTTATTTTACCAATGCATATTATGAGTTCTTGTCTTCTCTGCTATTGTATGAATTCGTGATTACTGTAATTAATTGATACATTTTTTTATTTTACCAATGCATATTTTGAATTCTTGTCTTCTCTGCTATTGTATGAATTCATGGTTACTGTAATTAATGTTAAGTTTTAATTTTCTAAATTCTCTATATATATTACACACAATTTTGCCCTACTTCTCCTCTTGAAATCAATGCTAATTTTCTAAATTGTTTGCCGTTGCATCTGGTGAATCTTGTCTCTCTTTTTGCCTATATAACTTTTAATTCACGACTTTAATTCATGTGTTAATTTTGTCTTTTAACTCCGTATATGATATATTAATGTGCATGTTTGAAATTTTTCTTAATGCATGTTTGATAATTATTGTCTTTAACATGATTAAACGTTCTTATATAAATTTTAAATTAATAATGTATCATGTTGTTGCTCCTGAAGTAGCACAACATTATAATTAATATTCTTGAAGAATATTATTTGCTCCTGAAGAACATAAATTATATTTTTCAATATTCCAGAAGAATATTGATATATTGCACTTGAAGAAGCAATATTAAAATACAACGTGCTCTCGAAGTAGCACATGTTTCGAAAAACATACTATTTTGAATTAGTGTTTATCCCTGAAAGAAAACACTTAACTTATGTCATATTGATATTGACTATTGATGTTTAAATCATATTCTTCGAAACTAATTGTATTTTCTTTTATTTTATTGTGTAGTTAATCAAATGACAAACATTACAAAACTTGAGTTTGTTGCACTTGACATATCCGGCAAAAACTATTTGTCATGGGTACTCGATGCCGATATCCATTTGGTCTCAAAAGGGTTGGGAGAGACAATTAAAGAAGGAAACAAAGAATTCATGCAGGATCGTGCAAAAACACTCATCTTCCTTCGTCATTACCTTCACGATGGATTGAAAATTGAATATCTCACTGAAAAAGATCTGCATGTTCTTTGGAAAAAATTAACTGAAAGATTTGATCATCAGAGGACTATAGTCCTCCCCAAAACCCACTATGAGTGGATGCATCTTCGTTTGCAAGATTTCAAAACTGTTAGTGAGTACAATTCTGAATATTCAGAATATGTTCAAAGTTGACATTATGTGGAGAAAAAATCATTGATGATGATATGTTGGAGAAAACTTTTTCCACCTTTCACGTCTCGAATGTGCTCCTGCAGCAGTAGCAATATCGTGAGCGTGGTTTCAAAAAGTACTTTGAATTCATATCTTGCCTGCTTGTGGCTGAACAAAATAATAAACTGTTGATGAAAAATCATGGATTACGTCCAACTGGTTCTGTACCATTGCCTGAAGCAAATGATACTGCATTGTTTGAAGAAAATACAATATCAAGACAAGAACATAGACGTGACGTGGACGAAATAAATCAACAAAATTATCAGCAACAAGGCAATAATTTCAAAAAGCACAAATCAAAGGAAAGTAGCACATCCAAAAAGAAGCATGAAGAAAGTTGCTTTAGATGTAGAATGAAAGGGCATTGGGCACGTGTCTGTCGTACGGCCAAACACATCATGGATCTCTACCAAAAATCAATCAAGGGAAAGGAAAAATTGGAGACAAACTTTGCTGATTATGATGGTCCAATTGATGTTACTCATTTGGATGTCTCAGATTTCTTTGCTGATCCAAATGAGAATATTGACCATTTGATTGGAGGTGGTATAATGGAAGATATAGATTAGTTTACTTTCTAGTATTTCCTTTCCTTTCATTTTAGAAATTCAATTTAAATTATGTTCTTATTTTTCGCAAGAACGTTAAAACTTTAGTATGCATCGTTAATTTCATAATAAATTATGTTCACCCTTTTAAATTTAAATTTCAAGTCTTTTTAAAATATATTTGTTTTCTTATAAATTCAAGATGGATTGTCAAGATACTTGTTTGATTGATAGTGCCACTACACACACTATTTTTCAAGACAAAAAATATTATTTGGACTTAAAATTAGCAGAAAATAATGTTAATACGATATCAGGTGCATCGAATATCGTTGAAGGCTCGGAAGAACTTGTATTATTTTGCCAAATAATACAAAATTATATATTGACGATGCACTTTATTCAAGCAAATCTAGAAGAAATTTGCTTAGTTTTAAAGATATCCGTTGCAATGGATATCACATTAAGACAATGCAAGAAAATAATGTTGAATATTTTTGTATAACTTCTTTTGTATTTGGCCAGAAGCAGATACAAGGAAAACTTTATGCACTCTCATCTGGCATGTATTATACATTTATAAAAATGGTTGAGTCAAATATTATCACAAACCAGAAGTTCGTTGATCCAAAAAATTTTATACTCTGGCATGATCGACTTGGACATCCAGAAGCTATAATGATGCGTTGAATAATAAATAACTCACATGGACATCCTTTAAAGAACCAGAAGATTATTTTACATAATGATTATCTATGTGTGGCTTGTTCGCAAGGCAAGTTAGTCATTAGACCTTCTGCTATAAAGGTCAATATTGAATCTCCAACTTTCTTGGAAAGGATTCAAGGAGATATATGTGGGCCAATACACCCACCATGTGGACCATTTCGTTGTTTTATGGTATTAATTGATTCTTCTACTAGATGGTCACATATTTGTCTACTTTCTAATAGGAATGTAGCTTTTGCTAGACTATTTGCTCAAATCATAAAATTACGTGTGCAATTTCCCGATTACTCAATCAAAACTATTCGTCTTGACAATGTTGGTGAATTTAGATCACAAGCATTCGATGATTATTGCATGTCAATTGATATTATTGTTGAACATTCGGTTGCACATGTCCATACATAAAATGGTCTAACGGAATCAATTATTAAACGTCTACAACTTATTGTTAGACCGTTACTTATGAAAACAAAACTCACAGCTTATGTTTGGGGTCATGCCATATTGCATGCTGCGTCATTGGTTCGTATTAGACCAACTGCATATTATCAATGTTCACCTTTGCAACTAACATTTGGTCATGAACCTAATATTTCTCACATGCGAGTTTTTTGTTGTACTGTTCAAATCCCCATTTCACCCCCCACAACGGACTACAATGGGTCCCCAACGAAGACTTGAGATTTATGTGGGTTTTGATTTACCATCTATTATTAGGTATCTTGAACCTTTAACAAGTGATTTATTTACTGCACGTTTTGCAGATTGTCATTTTGATTAAATGACTTTCCCAACTTTGGGAGGGGAAAAACTACATCCTGATAAACAATGTAAAATTTTTTGGAATGAAACAACTCTATCTCATCTTGATTCCTGCAGTAATCAATGTGAGCAAGAGGTTGAAAAAATCATTCATTTGCAAAAAGTTGCAAATTAATTACCGGATGCATTTGTTGACACGAGAAAAGTGACAAAATCATATATACCAGCAGAAAATATTCCACCAAAAATTGATGTCCTTGCAGGACAATTTGCTGTAGTAAATGAATCTCAAATACGCAATAAGTGTAGTCGACCAGTTGGTTCAAAAGACTTTGTACCTTGAAAAAGAAAAGTACAAGAGAAAAACCAACCAAATTTTTTGGAAGAAGTAATGTTGGAGAAAATTGATCAATCAAATATTGAAAATATGGTTCCTGAAGAAGGTGCGGGGAATAAGGTGCGGTGGTTTCATGTATGATTCCGTGTTGTGTACATAATTCAGCAAATGGTGCTTCATACTCACCACTTCGATCGCTTCTTATCACCTTAATTTTCTTGTTAAGTTGGTTCTCAACTTCATTCTTGTAGAGAATGAATTTCTCTATCGCTTCATCTTTACTTTTTAGCAAGTACACATAGCAATATTTTGTGCTATCGTCGACAAAAGTAATGAAATACTTGTTGCCACCTCTTGTTTGTACAAATTTTAAATCACATATATCACTATGAAATAAACCAAGTGGTTTTGTATTCCGTTCAATTGATTTAAATGACGACCTTGTCAATTTTGCTTCAACACAAGTTTCGCACTTATATTTGGAATCAATATGGAACGCGGGTATACAATTCAAGTTAACTAATCTCTGTAAAGAATCATAGTTAACATGTCCTAGTCTACCATGCCACACATTGGAAGACTCAAGCAACTAAGCGGAAGAATTCACTTTATTCATTTTTGGTTTAACAACCATTACATTCAACTTAAACATACCATCGAAAACATAGCCTTTTCCGACAAACATTCCACTCTTAGACAAAATAACTTTGTCCGACTCAAATACAATACGAAAACCATGCTTATTTAAAAGTGACCCGGACACAAAGTTCTTGCGAATGTCCGGCACATACAACACATTGTTAAGAGTTAGCTCTTTTCCCGAAGTCATCTTCAGAACCACTTTGCCTTGTTCCTTGATTTCAGAAGTTGCTGAATTTCCCATGAACAACTTCTCTCCATTTTCAATTGCTTCGAAAGCAGCAAACATTTCTTTATCAGAACACACATGCCTCGTAGCTCAGGTATCAATCCACCATTCTTTTGGATTAGAGCCCACCATGTTCACTTCAGAAATGACGGCTGCTAGATTCATCTCCGCCACATCATGCACCATGTAGTCAACCACATTTGCTTCCTTCTTTTTCTTTGGCAATCTGCACTCCGAAGACTTGTGACCCACTTTGTCACAATTGAAGCATTTTCCTTGAAACTTCCTTTTAGAGGTTCCACCTTTAGGTCCTAACTTGGCCCCTTTACCACCGAATGACCCAACCTTACTTTTGTAGGCCTTACTGCTTTGACCATGCTCCACAACGTTGGCCTTAGCAACACTAGGATTGAACTTCTTCTCGGAACTTTTGTTATCTTCTTCAATTCGAAGTCTAACAATCAGTTCTTCAACGTTCATTTCCTTTCGCTTGTGCTTTAGGTAATTCTTGAAATCTTTCCATGCGGGGGGCAATTTTTCAATAATTGCAGCCACTTGGAAAGTCTCACTCAACACCATCCCTTCAGCATGAATTTCGTGAAGAATTACTTGGAGTTCTTGCACTTGACTGATTATAGTTTTGGAGTCCACCATTTTATAATCTAAGAATTTGCCGACAATGAACTTTTTAGCCCCGGCATCTTCAGTTTTACATTTACGGTCCAAAGACTCCCACAACTCCTTAGCAGTTTTCATAGTGCTATACACGTTGTACAGCGAATCTGCTAAACTGTTCATAATGTAATTTCGGCATAGAAAATCCGAATGGTTCCAAGCATCAAGTGCACTGATCGCTTGAACATCTCCCCCACCCTCATTGAGTTTTGGAGTAGTTTCAGTCAAGAACCTCGCAAGATTCAAGGTGGTCAAGTAAAATAGCATTTTCTGTTGCCACCTTTTGAAATTCAAGCCATTGAACTTCTCCGATTTTTCATTATGATTAACCGGAATAGTAGCCACAGGTTGGCTCACAACATGACTTAGTTTTCAATAAACTAATATTAATCTAATAAACCAAATGAAACAATAACCGAATATGTTTTAAGCTTGTAGGAAAATTGTTTCAACTTTAATACCGGATTTAAACTTGATACCAATTTTTGATGAATAGTTTAAACACTGTATTTACTAATACAGTTTGCGCATATTATAACAGATTGTAAAATATGTAAATTACAGTAAACAATCAAAAGATAATTGCAGAACAACAATATGCAAAATCGAACAACTAGAATCTATTAAAAACAGTATAACACTTTTAACCCGATACCTATGTCAAACACAGTTTCCTTAAAACAGATTCGCCCCCTCGCCGTACGTGCTTGAGGATTGATATGAACGACTGCTTCCCATGATACAACGGTAAAACCAGTAGTTTCTGAGCACCACAGAGACTACTCCAGCGAACTAACTATGTGCCTGAATTATATCACCACCGGACTCGAACAAGATCGAAAAATGCAAAAACGGAGACTTATGTAGAGAAACAGAAACTGCAGGCAGATGAATTCGTGTACTGGAATGTGGAAAAATGGGAGGGATATAAAGACTAACTGTAGGATAATTGCTCAATAACTTCATAGCAATTAACATTGGAGTCTTAGGAGTTTCAACAGTTTTGGAAGACCAAAATTTTATTGAAAAAATTAAAAAATGTAGCAAAACGTGGACACTTCTAAGGGGCCAATTTTGCTCCTTTCGGTCCGACATTCGTGTACGCAGATCGCGCTCGCACACAAGTTCAAGGTCTGAAGCCAATTTCGATCCAAGATTTGCACCCCCCTGCGCGCACGTAGAGAGAGCATCTATGCTACACATGATTACACCATTCTAAAGTGTAATCCTTTATAAAGTGGTTTTAGTTTTCATCCACTTTCTATGTGGGACAAACACACTTTTTTGTTTTCCCACCAACATAAACTCCTTTCACATGGCCTAATTTGAACTTCAATTTCTTATTCACCCGAGCATCATTTTTGACAAGTAAATATATGATTTTGATGTACTCACGAAGGAGAACACAAATCAACTTTTATTTTCCAAAATAGCCAAGCGGGTCCCGCTCAAAATTAGTGCCAAAGTTAGCCCATAAACTCTTTATTTTCTAATTTTTCCAACATACGTCACGTGGGGCGACTTTCGTAGCGAACAACTACGAATAATATTACTCTAAAGTATTACATGTTTGGTGAGCAGTTGTCTGTGGAGACGTGGAATTAAAGATGACCAGATTTTCCCAAACTTTCAACATCAAAAGTTGCCATATTTGACGTATTGGCATACTTGTTGCAATATTAGAGAAAAGTAAAGGGCATGCTTGTTGATTTGTTTTCTATCATTATCCATACCCTGGAAGATAAAGCTGATATATATAGTATTGATATTGTAACAAATAAATTTAACAATTAATAAGTTTCCAAAACAACAACAACAACGAATAAAAAGAATAATCCTCCCCCTTTCTTCTAGCTCATAGATTGCTAAACTTGAAACCAAAGCACGTAAATAATTTTTTGTTGGTTCTTATCTTATTTTGTGTTTCAATCGAAAGATTAGATTGTACTTGACATTATAAAGAAGAAAAAGTAAATTTAAATCTTATATTTCTATGTTGTCAGTATAATTTAGTATTGCATACGTAACATGTATTATATATGACAAGTCAAATTTTCAAAGTTTATCTTTTAGATCACTAATGAAAATGTTTTCCACGATTGATAAGGAGCTGAATGGTGGATTTTATAATAATGTTAGATTGAGTATTCTATTCCACCATTTTGGAATAGGATTCGAGACTTGATGCTTTGCAGAAATTGTATTATCTATCGGACAACAACCCAATAATTTAAATTTCAAAAATTTCTAATCATGACAAAAAAAAAAAAAAAACTATTAGCCCTTCAATAAACTAATATTCAAAACAAGAAGAAAAAAAAAAAAAGGAGACGACATGAGAGTTTCAAATTGTAAGATACATTAAATGCTTAGCCAAATCCAAACCCTAACCAATGGTTTTACAACTTTTCAATGGATATCCCACAAAAGGTTGAACCGTTTCGAACACATGAAGTCCCCGTTTGATGGTCATTATTTTTAGAAAATAAAATTTTGAATAGTGATTTTTTGACGAATATATAATTAAAAAATAGGGAAAAGTATTGGAGTTTACGTGCAAAATATTTTATTGTGAAAATGTATAGTTGAAAATGAGTATGAAAATGAAAGAATTTGAAATAATGATTGTCGAACATGGACTTATTTTCTTTGTGATTTTGAATGCATCATATTACCACTAAATAATAGAAAATATTTTGAGTAGAAATCCTGGTTGGTCCTTAAACTTCACATCTTGAGCGAGAAAGGTCTTTAAACTTTAAAATGCACAATTTTAGTCCTTCAACTTAACAAAATGTAGACCGTTAGTCCATCCACCGGTCTACTCTAGTCAAACTAACATAAATGACGACATTTAAAATGAATATCTTACCATGTAAATGGAATTGCACATGGCAGTAAATTTTGTTCCAACTGAATATCTTACCAAAGTTAGTCTTGTACATACCATCACTCGCATAACTATCTTTATTTTGACATTTAAAATGAATAGTAATTGGAGTTAGGAATTGGGATTTGACAATAGCAACTAGGTTTATCAAACATTAAATATCAAAAAGTGATAAGTACTGTATTTTGTCTTCATCATTCCTTCTCACTTTTCTACATCAATTAACTCATTAATTAATCGAAGTGTGGTCTTTGTTCTGTTCAAAGAAGAAAGGTCTCGTTGAAATATCTTATGACAATTGAGACACGCAAGGTTGGTTTGTAATTTCATCATATTTAGAATTGGAAATAAATATCTTAATCGTCTGGTTTCACAACTCTTCTGATAATTTGTCAAGTGATCGACAAGATGGGGTGGACATGGCCCACGAGTGTTAGATCAAAGCGATTTATTCATTTTATGCTCTCGACAAGAAAATTGTAAAACTTTTAACATGTTTTGCAAATATTTTAAGTTTCAATTTTAATGTTTTACGTTTCAGACAGCATATTAATTTATATAAATTAACTGAAATGTGGGTAATGAGATAACGAAAATTGTAATACAGTAGATGTATTAAATTTGATCCTTCAGCTGGAATGGGAACCAAACTAGTCGAGTTCTCAATTCTAATACTCAAAATCAATTAAATTTTAAGTAAAACTTAACCTGTTCGATTGAGAAAAAAATACTTTTTGTGTTACACTTATATGAAGTATAATTTTTCCATCTAAAATATGTTTCTTCAGCAATGAATTAGGTTCATGTTAATTTTACAGTGTAAAAAAAAACTAATAAATTACATTAAAAAACTCTCAATATAAAATAAAATTTTATCATAAATAAATTTGTTGGTCGAGAAAAAACTATTTTTGAAATGATATGATGGGGATTGATGTGTTGATTTTCCATATCAAATAGTTTCTCTTATGTGAAGGCGGTAAGTGTAGCATTTCTCTTTAAATTATTAGAATGATATATATACACGTATAGTGGAAATATAGCACTAAGCATTCTCTCCATATGTATATTACAAACACGATATACAGCAATGAGTTCTTGGAAATGGCTTCCTAATTTTATTTTCTTAATCTCTCTGATAAACCTTGTTGCTATTGTCAGATCCCAGTTCCCAACTCCAATTTTTATTCATTATAATTGTTCAGACAATGGTAGTAGGTACCCAAGAAATAGCACGTACGAAAGAAACCTTAACACTTCTCTCTCCTCCGTTCCGCAAAATATCGACGCCAATGGATTCTACAACACCTCTACGGGAGAAAATCCTGATAGAGTCAACGTCATTGCGCTCTGTAGAGCTGATCTTCAACCTTCTCAGTGTCGTGATTATATGAAAAATGCTACGGCCGAAATCTTAAAGAGGTGTCCAAATCAAAAACAGGCAATCTTATGGCACGAATTTTGTATGGTACGATTTTCCGACGAGGCTATCTTTGGAACTCTTGCAAATTCCCCAATGAAATGGGGTTATAGTAGTGAAAAAATCACAAATAGAGACGTTTTTTACCGGGAGTTGGACGTACTGTTGAACAGCCTTCACGACCATGCCGCTTTTAATAGCTCGCCGAAGAAGTTTGCTGCTGCCACTCGGCGTGTGGATGATCCGTATTATCCGTTAATTTCCGCATTTGAACAGTGCACACCTGATATAACCTCGGAGGAATGTGGTGATTGCTTAAACAAATCTGCCCAAAAGATTCGAGTATGCTGTGCTGGTGCACGAGGAGTCAAAATCCTTAGTCCTAGTTGCTATCTTCGTTTCGAAACTGATTCGGATCCATTCTACAACGCATCGATGGTTGAAACGGTATTCCAGCCACCAACGCCACCGGCACCGTCACCGCAGCCGCCGGGTAAGGACTCTGTATACAAAATCAAATTTTTTTGGCAAAAGATATTTTCCGATGATAATAGGACCATTTGTTACCACGTTATTATCCTAATATTAAGTTGGGCCCAACCATTAGTAGTGGATGGTTTCTATCATTGTAGATTGATTAGGCTACTATAACAAAAGATTGAGGACCAACTTACTCAAGTTTAAAGCTTGAGTTGCTTAATGAAAACAGGCCATCATTTGAGAAGAATTTATAAACGATTAACTTATAAATAAATAAAAACGAGTGATGAATAATTGAATAATGCTTATAGGTCATTTAAAAATAAAGTTTGTTTATTTATAAATGATTAATTTTCTAAACGCGCTCTTGTGTTGTATGATACAACAAAAGAATTTATAATTAAAAATAAAAACAATTTTTTTTTTTCAAATTTAAGATCTTTCTGTGTTTAGTGATGTTATTTTTTTTTTATATTAAAAAACATTTAAATTGTTTTGTCAAGTTATGATATCATAGTCATAATTGTAGATTTTTTTTTTAATTTTTTTTTTATATTCAATAGCATTTAAATTTTAGTTTTGTCAAGTTAAAATATAGTGTCATATGACACAATAAAAATAGCATACTTCATTTCAATTATTTCCGTCCTTTAGTCTAAATCTCTCAACAGAGAGCATCAATTTAAAGAAAAAAATTCACCTTCCTGATTTTTAATTTTTGTAATTTAATATAGAAACTTATTGAAAAATGAAAAGTTTTGTAATCTTGTATTTGATTAATAGGAGATTTAAAGATTGCAATTATTGAATAAATTTATGGAGTTACGTATCTTATCATTCCCATGCAATAGCAAAAAGTTTCAAAGTTAAAAACAGTAATGGAATCACTAGGTTTCATATGTTAAATAATAACTGTATACTAGTGATCTAAGGGTAAATATTATATGATAAGTTAAAATAATAACTTAATGCATGAATTCATGTTATTAATGTAAATTATGAAGAGAAAAAGGGTATAGCAGGGAAAAAAAAGGATAAATAAAACGGGAAAGTGAATGTTTCTTGTTTGTAAGCGAACTTAGATGAGGATATTATTTTGATTAAATTAAAAATGGTATTAACATGATTTATTTTCAATTTTGCAGGAAATGGGAAAAATACTTCTCGAACTATCATTATTGTCATCGTTCCAATTGTTTTGTGTCTAATACTTGCTCTTTGCATTGGCATCTACTTGAAAACCAAAAAAATACGTAAACCATGGGAAAAAGTTGACCGTAAGCTTATGTTTCTAATTTTACTTAGATATCTTTCAATTACAATTTTCTTGAAATGTTACTTTATATTTTGGTCAAGTTGACGAGGAGATCAGTACTGTTGAATCCCTACAATATGACTTTGGTACGATAAGAGCTGCAACAGATAATTTCTCCGAGGCTAACAAGTTGGGGCAAGGTGGATTTGGTGTTGTTTACAAGGTTAAGTATTTAAGTGAACTATTAGGTGTCATACATATTAACACTATCAGGAAGTTCATGTAATTTTCACTTGTGATTTAATCTCAGGGAAGACTCCCAAAAGGAAACGAAATTGCAGTAAAAAGGTTGTCCCATGATTCAGGGCAAGGTGACTTGGAATTTAAGAATGAGGTCTTGCTAGTAGCGAGACTTCAACACAGGAATCTGGTTAGGCTCTTGGGTTTCTCCGTTGAAGGAAATGAAAGACTTCTTATGTACGAATTGGTTCAGAATGGGAGTTTGGATCGCTTCATATTTGGTAAAATTTTATTATTTTTTTAAGTAAATTATATTTCAAAATTCTTAAAGCAATCTGGTTGCTCATGTATGTATGGCTAATTAATTATAGCATGATTATCGTTATTTGAGGGTAGTTATTGTTATTGTAGATCAAAACAATCCATGTATGGATTGGGAAAAACGCTACATAATTATCGGCGGTGTTGCTAAGGGACTTCTTTATCTACACGAAGATTCTCGTCTTCGAATCATTCATCGAGATCTCAAAGCCAGCAATGTTATGTTAGATGGAGAGATGAACCCCAAAATTTCAGATTTTGGCATGGCAAGATTGTTTGTCCCCAACGAAACTCAGCACAGCACTAGCAGAATAGTTGGAACATAGTAAGCAGATTACAAAGTGCATGTCTCATAGTATCACTTAGTTTATTTTTACAAAGTAGTTCTTTCGAAAAAAAATATGAAGTGATGCACAAAACTAAACATATATGGTCACGTTAATAACTAAACATAGCTAGATGGTCATTTTATTAAACACGTGACTAATGATATACCTACAAACTGACTGCTACAGTGGATACATGGCACCTGAGTATGTAATACGTGGACACTTCTCTATTAAGTCAGATGTCTACAGCTTTGGTGTCCTCATTTTGGAAATCATAAGTGGTCAGAAAGCTTATAATTTTCAGAATGGGGAGAGTATGGATGACCTCATAAGTTTTGTAAGTACAAATATGATGAGGTTTGGTTTTTGTCGATTTTAAGCCACCAAGGGTTATATTTGTTTGTATTTGAACATTCCAATTCTCACAGGTTTGGAAAAATTGGCACCAAGGAACGGTTGCAAATATAATAGATCCGGCATTGAGGACTTCTTCAGGATCCACGCATGATATTACGAGATGTATTCACATCGGTTTGTTATGTGTTCAAGATAATGCAGCTGATAGACCTACAATGGGATCGGTGGTTCTCAAGCTCTCTAGCTTTTCCTTAACTCTGCCAGTACCTTCACAACCTGCATTTTTCATGTCAGGGAGCTTTCGTCCTAAAATTTCAGTTCTTCATGAGACTTATTCATCCAAAGATCAATCAAATAATTTATCAACAAATGAAGCCTCGATGAGTGAGTTATATCCGCGGTAGCTTCCAAGAATATGCATATCCATTATAACAAGACATTTTCTAGTAATTATGTTCTTATTACAATGTAATATCTTGTAAACATATTTATTCTCTTTACTTGAATTTTTTGGTATGGTTTGTGGTAGTGATATTCCCCATGTGAATAACACGATATCTACATATTATGTTATTATTGATATTATGTGAATATTCTCTTGCAAGTAGATTGTCTAGCAATTGTTTGGCCATGTGAACAACGTACTTTACTCCTTTGCATAATTTTGTGCAAGTGGCGATGCTTAGAATCTGGGGGCGGACTCAGACCATTTGTCTTGTGGGGTCAAAAATGAGAATTCAAAAATATTTAGAACTACACATCATTAATGAAAATAAGTCAATACGTTATTACAATTGTAGCCTACGTGTTTTCATACTTTGAAAACGTCGTATAATTATATCGTTATCAACCACACTCGAACATACGGATTTTCGTTTAAAATATTTCTCCATGTCTGTTAAAAAACAAATTCAATATATAAATAAACAAATAAATACCATATTTCATTTTTCATCAAAAAATAACATTAAATTCATAATAAACAACAATTACTTTCACAAACAATTCTATTTTAAATTACCAAGTTAAACAAACTGACAAAACCTTTACTTACTGAGACTGAGTTAGTTTATTACTTCACTACAATATTTTCAATTTCTCAAATCCAAACTAGTGAACTATCAACTACCAAATTTCAAATACATTTTAGAAATTAGAATAATCAGTAACTAATATGCCCGAATTAGCTTCAATTCAATTAAAAATCCAATACCAAAATTAATTGAAAAATGGATTGAAGACGAGAGACGAATTCACAGTGTATAGCTGTGTAGGTAGCATGCACATGAGAAAATTAGGGATTTCAAATTTTTGAATGAGAGATATCAAAGTTACTGCCTTATGAGTCATAGTATATTTGTTGAATTGAGTCAATAAATGAATTATGGATTAATGAGTTGGTGTAGAGTGTAATTGGACTTGGGCTTGTGAGTTGTGGATTGAGTTGCTCTTGGATAAGTGATAAGTGTTAGGTTAAATAAAAAAAAACAAAGAAAAAAAATTGTGGGGTCATTTGACCCCACAAGACCCCATGTGGGTCCTCCCATGCCTAGAATATGAATGCTTATGACTTCAATCTAACTGCCAATGATTTGAATTTATTTCAATATATGATGTCAAGAGTGTCAATGATCTTACATCATAATTTACATGCTGATTATGTTATATATTTATACAATAAATATAATATGTGAAAGAAATAATTAATTAAGATAAAGTGTCCAACTGGTAAAAACGTGAAATTTGTGTGGGAGGTCAGGGGTTCGAGCCACACCTCACGCATTATATCAAAAAGTCTTTGATTGGCCCTTGGGGTTTATTGATTCTAATAAAATAATTATTATTTTTTAATTATTTTCGGAATTATTTAATGGGTCAACTAGCCAGTAAAATATGAATGTTTTAACTGCCCAGTTTTAATATCCATTACCATAGGCCATTACATCTGCAACTTAATGTTAGATCATGGTGGAAGAAGTTACATCTCTTTATGCCTATATAAACACACTTTTGGGTACTAGAAAACAACAACAAAAACGAAATTGTCTCTTCATATATACAGTAAAATATTATACTCAAATTATTTTTTCATATTTCTGGAGTATACTTGAGAGTTCTGAAAACTTTTTGTGATTGCTACACAATTGGTTTATTTGATCGTTGTATCCTGGAGGTGATTGTCCACGGAGGTCGCAGCAGTTATCGACGGGCAATTTCGCTTTAGGACATCGTGCTGTCACGAGACTCGATCTATTGATAAGTTTGTTCTGCACTTTACCATTATCTTATCCAACAGATTATGCTGCTACTTATCGATTAAGGCAAGGTTGGATGTCCACCTCCTTTGAAGAGAGGCGTGTGCCTAGAAAAACGGCATCAAAAGAAGCGTCTTGCTTCAGGCAGCCTTAAAGAACTTATTCGTGTACCAAATTGCTTCTTTGTTTCATGTCACTGTAAATGAATTTTATATTTTCGTGTAGCATTATAGTTTTTCCCTCACAACGAAAACATTGACATAAACTGGCCAGTTTTGAAGAGATTATTCACATGTTAATGGTCTTTCGACTTAAGGCTGACATTCAATAATTCGATTGAATTCAAAACTCGAAAAACGAGTAAAATTTTGAATTCCATTCTTTCTATACCTTAATTTTTTTAATGCCAATCATGAACTTGAGAATAACGAGAATGAACTAACTCTAAAATAAAATTTAAGGATGCGAAAAATGAACTGGGTAATTCAATTTATGGGTGTGGTCGGAAGGAGAAAATACCTCCCCTGTTTCGCTCCTTGTCTGTATGCTCCCAACTTTCAATCCATAAAAGTAGTGTGAAATCTTGAATTTTCCAAGTCAGTCAACCAATCAATCGTGGAAAATTAGAAGTATAATTTTTATCCAATCTAACTCCTTGAATTCTGGTAGGCAAACCTAAACGTAATTAATGAGTTGATTGACAAAGTTTTTGAAAATAAATTTAGCAGATTTGGACAACAGTTCATAAAATGTATAATTGAGAAGTTGATAAAAGTTGTGAATTCAATGAAATATGTGAATAGGACTGGATCGGATTCTTTGACAATTTATGGACTTATGCAGTGCACCCCTGATTTAACCTCAGAGGATTGTAGAGATTGCCTGATTAAGGTAACCCAAGTTATACCACGGTGTTGTAATGGGAAACCGAGATTTGGTATCTTCACCCCCCAGCTGCATTCTTCAGTATGAAACCTATTTGTTTTATAATGATACTCCTCAGCCAGCACCAGCACCAGCACTGGAAGCACCAATACTGGAACCACCAGGTGAGAGAATCCTTGACTTCTATTTTAGTATGAGTACATATAAGAGCTACTACTTCCCTATATATATGCTCTGTGTGAGATCCGACAGGGAATCCATTTATTACCTTACAATTAAGGGACTATCCACGGTGTTATCAAATGACATTAATGGCATGCTTGTAAGGTGGATCGGACAGTACAAGAAGAATTAAATAAGAAAAAAAACCGATATGTTGTTTATTTTGTGCTGCCCAATCCTGTCTAATGTTGTTTAATGCTAATGTGCTAAATTCATTTTAGATTTTAACAAAGTGTTACTTTTAACATAAAACATTCTAAAATTAATGATAATATTAACATGGTCTTACTCCGGATTTTGTAGGAAATGATTTTAATAAAACTCGTACCATCGTAATTAAGATTGTTCCAATCGTTGTGGGGCCTAATACTTGCTGTATGCATTGCATCGTCCTAAGAATGAGACGAAAGAGTAAAACAAAAGAAATACATGAAAGTAAGTTTAATTTTCTTTAAATACCAGTTTTTATGTATGCCCATCTCTATCTTCATGTTCTTTCACTTACAATTGGCTGAAACATTGTTGAAGCTGACAATGAAAGTAGTACTGTTGAATCCCTACAATATGACTTTGGTACAATGAGAGCTGCAACAAACAGTTTCTCAGATGCTAACAAGCTCGGGCAAGGTGGATTTGGTGTTGTATACAAGGTAATTATTAAAAATATGGCTGCAATAAAATAGAAGCAGAACATGGATGAGTAGCAAAGTACTTAACATATTGGTTTAGACAATTGGCACTCATCAAAAATATTGATTGATGGGGAGGACACTCAATTAATATTTGTTTATTCTATTTAATGTCAGGGAAAACTTCCAAGCAGGCAAGAAATAGCTGTGAAAAGATTGTCCATGAATTCAGCGCAAGGTGACTTGGAATTTAAAAATGAGGTCTTGTTAATGGCAAGACTTCACCACAGGAATCTGGTTAGGCTATTGGGATTCTCACTAGAGAGAAGCGAGAGGCTTCTTGTTTATGAATTTGTTGAGAATGGGAGCCTTGATCGTTTCATTTTTGGTAAAATTCTATCTGAAGTAAATCATAATTTTTACAAGAATCTTGTTACACGTGTGATGTCTATCCATGTTAAGTTTAATGGTCCTCATTCTTACAATGTCATATGCCTGACTGGACTTGTAGATCCAATCAAGCGTCAATATTTGGATTGGGACACACGCTACAAAATCATTGGGGGTGTTGCTATGGAGCTTCTTTATCTGCATGAAGAATCTCAACTCCGAATCATTCACCGTGATCTCAAAGCAAGCAATGTCTTATTAGCAGATGAGATGAACCCCAAAATATCAGATTTTAACATGGCAAGGTTAATTGTCCAAGATGAAACTCAAGGTAGTACCAGCAGGATTGTAGGAACCTAGTAAGCTTTATATAAAACTATAGTGTCTCAAACTATTGTATATAGTATTTTAACAAGTTGATATTATGCACGAAAAGAAATGAGAAAATGCTGAATAAAAATACACAGGATCATTTTCAGATTAAGGGTTGTTTGACAAACTTTTTGATAAAAATTTTAGCAGATAAAAGTTGATGAAATGTTTGGTTGAAAAATTGATAAAAGTTGTGGATTCCATAAAACTTATGGTTAAAATTATTCGTTGACTTAGATCTTAATTTTTTAGCAATTTTTTTTTTTTTTTTTTGCTATAGTAAACAACCACTAAATATATCTTGATATTTATTAATGTGATTGGTCACTGATTACATACTTATAAACTAATCATTGCAGTGGATATATGGCACCTGAATACGTAATGCAAGGACAATTCTCTAGTAAATCTGATGTCTCCAGCTTTGGTGTCCTAGTTTTGGAAATCGTAAGTGGTCAAAAAGCCAATAGTTTCCGATCTGAGGAGAATATGGAGCACTTCCTAAGTTGTGCAAGTACAAATTAGTATTTTTTTTCCCTAATTACAGACACCAATGACTAATGATGAATATCGAAATTTAAGGAAGATGTCAAATTTTCACAGGCTTGGAAAAGTTGGCACAAAGGAAAAGCTACACATATAACATATCTTGCACTCAGGACTTCTGATGGATCCTTGTGTGACATTTTGCGATGCATTCATATCGGTTTGTTATGTGTTCAAGAAAATGCAGTTAACAGACCAACAATGGCAAAAATAGTTCTCATGCTTACAAGCTTATCTATAATTCTGCCAATACCTTCACGGCCTGCATTTTTTGTGTTTAGTAGCTTCGATCCAGAAACTTCACTTTTTCAGGAACAAGATTCAAGACCGGTAGAATCGTCAAAAAATAGATCGGGTAATTCTATTGATGCATCTATAAATGATGTCTCGATGAGTGAATTATATCTTCGGTAACTTACAATAATAATCATATTCATCATATGCTTTTGTTTTTATTGTTGAATTTGAATTACCTTGTAAGAACACATGTTCTTGTTTCATGACTTGTGTTGTTATGGCTTAATGCTTTACAATTAAAAAAAGTATGGTGAGTAGTTTGTTGAGAATGAATGTAAGAAGTTCCTCAGTGGGCGACTAGAGATATGAACTAAGGGAGAAAGAAAATGTATATGAATGTGAAATGTTTAAAAAAAAAAAAAAAAACACCTGCTACTTAAAAGAGTAAAAAAATGGAAGGCATGCTTTCGACTTATTAACTTTTTCCTGTAAGTTCTCATGTGTCTATATTAGTTTCTGTTCTTCTTCCCGCAATTGAATCATCATGCGAACGACATCCAAATCATTATACACTAATACTTATAATTGAACCTTTTCATTTGTTATTAATCTTGAATAGCGATAAATAAGTAAGCGCTTCAATAGTATTAATTTCTCTATTTTCCAGAGCTAAAACATGTTTGTCAATCTGTGGGTGTAGCGTAGAGAAGAAAAATCTTGCCGCTGCTATATCTAGGGGCGGAGCCATTAAGAGTCAAATGGGTGCAAATTCCTAAATACCTTCCATCTTCTATCTCGCCCCTACTAAACCGTAATCATGTGAGTCCGCCCCTGACTATATCCATAGTCTTGCATCATACACATATACATAAATGTTGGAACCGTGATATTTTTGTTCTGAATTCGATAAATGGCTGAAGCTTTAGACTCTTTTGGCTTAAGGGCTTGAAGAAATCTCAACTTTCGGCTTCAACCAATATATGCCCAATACACACACCATTAAATTAGAAACATCTAGTATGAGTTCTTGGAAATGGCTTCCTAATTTCATTTTCCAAATCTGCCTGATAAACCATGTTGCTATTGTCAAATCCCAGCTCCCAACTCCAATTTTTATTCATTTTAAATGTCAAGATAATGGTAGTTACACGAGTAATGGAACATACAAGAAAAATCACGATGCCCTCCTTTCCTTTGTCTCGCCAAATATTGACACCAATGGATTCTATATAAGGCATCCATCCGAGAAAATTCTGATAGAGTCAACTTGACTGCACTATGTAGAGCAGATCTTCAGCCTTACCAATGTCGCGATTATGTCAAAATGCTATGGCTGAAATCTTAAAGAAGTGCCCATATAAAAAAACAAGCAATCATATGGCACGAATTTTGCATGGTACAATACTCCGATGAGGCTATCTTTGGAAATGTTGCGTACTCTCCATTTGACTAGGGTTATAGTATGGAAAATGTTCCGGATGAAGACAAGTTTTACCACAAGTTGTACATATTATTGGATAGTCTTCATAATTAGGCCACTTAAAGTAGATCACCTAAGAAATTTGTTGTTGCCAGTCGAGCTTATCGGACAATTTATGATTTTCTGCAGTGCACAACTGATATTACCCCGCAGGATTGTGGTGATTGCTTATCATGGTTTGCCTTAGAGATTTGACACTGTTGTCGTGGGCCAAGAGGAGTTAGGAACCTTAGGCCTAGTTGCTATCTTCGTTTTGAAACCAATCATTTCTACAATGAAACCATGGTCGAAACAGTACTCTAGCCACCACCATATGCACCATCAGTAGCAACGTCCTATTGGTGAATCCCGTTTTTCTTTTTTTTTTTTTTTCTTTTTTTATTCTTTTGCTAGAAATATTTTCAGATATTATTGAAGGATAAGTTCACTACAACAAAAATTGTCTTTCACAATGTTCAAAAAACGTTGCGAAAGACCTTTTGCAATGTTTATGCGTATGTTGCAGGCTTCAATGTTATCGTAGAATAAAATGATTCGGCAACATTTATACACCGTTGCAAAAGGCAAATCCGAACGTTACCATTTAGTTTTTGCAACGTTTAAAAAATGTTGCAGAAAGTCATTTGCAACGTTTATTAAACGTTGTCAAAATTTTCTTAAGCAACATTTTAAACATGTTGCCTTAACGTATTTGCAACGTTTTTCGAAGTATTGTCATAACGTTTTAACAACGTTTTTTTGAGTGTTGTCGTTACTTTTTTGATGAACTTTTTGTAACGTTTTTTAAATATTGTCGTTCCTCTTTTGCAACATATGTTGCCCAGTGTCTTTTTTTTTTAATCGTCATTTTTATATTTTTATAGTAACCAATATATTTAAGAAAAATGCTATGTGTACATAATTATTGTACATAAAGGTGTGCATAACCCTTACACGTGGTGGATGGAAACCAATTATGTACACCAAGCAAAGTCCTATATTTAAATACATTTTTATAGTAAAATACTCAAATTTAGTAAACAATATCACGTGTACAAGAAGAATAATAATAAACATTATTTAGTAAACATATTTTATAAACATTTCTGATGTAAACAATAGCCTCGAGAAAAGGCACAATAGATGGACAAAAAAAGGAGACATTAAAAATGAGAAAATGAATGTCATTTGAAGATTAAGTTCATATTTCACACTTTAGATAAATGTCATTTGAAGTTTGTACACAAAAAGTTTTCCATCAAGGAGAATAACAAGGATTTGGTCTTATTTATACCGCACGTAGTGTTTATAACCAAAACCCTTTTGAGCATTTCAAAATTCACTAACGCTAATATACTTGTGGTGGACAATAACTCAGAGTTGTCCTACTGCAAAGATGGCTTTGAGGAGTCATACACTGTCTTGTTGATCTTGGACCTCTTTCCAAGGCTTCTCACTCTGCAAACCAAAGTCATACTATTTTTAAGCATAAAGTAAAAAAAAAAAAAAATTATGCAATATAGTGGCCAAAATATTAAACCAGCTTAATTTCTTTTCCATATCATCACTTCCATTCTATAAAAATAATTATAGCAAGGAACGAAAACTGCAGCACCCTCCTCTTCAATGACTTGGGAAGAAACATATAAACTAAATTCACAACAGTAAGGTTTTGGGCACAAATGAAATATGAACTCACCTTTTTCGACTGAGCTTAGTCTGAGTTTTTACCCCCAACACCCAAACAGAGAAGGCAAAATTAATAAAAAGCAAATCTTGAGATTAAATAAAGGAAATACATATTCTCCACTTCATCTCTATAGTTGATAAACATTAAAAATGAGAGAATGCAATTAACAAAAAAACAAAGTGGTCATCGCATCCAATCTCTTTAATAGTATCACCATCATCAATCAATAAAATAGTGGAAAATATCATCGCGGCCAATCTCTTTAACATTATCAATATCATCAATCAATAACATGATTCTTTATCTATTTTTTCTTTGTTTTCCTCTTGTAGATGTCTATGTAGGAAACATACATTCATCAAAGAAATCTAATACTGCTCTTTGGCCAAGCAAACGTACTTCCCATGGCTTAAACATGTCTGATAAACCACTGTTTGATAAATCATGTGAAGCTTTATGCTTAAATATAGCCATAGAAGTTGACATCTTCGTGAATGCCCTACAACCAGGATATAAAGGCGTTTCAGCATCATCAACTAAATTTCCAATCTCTTTCGCTATTCCACTAGGGAGGGGGGTTTCAGTGTTGTATGAAAATATGTTTCAAATAAAAACTACCGCAAGTGTACGGATCATTCAAGTAATAAAATGGATTTTAGAATCCAAGTACATATTCTGACCTTAACCGAAACGTGAATTATGGTTGAGTTTTGTAACTAAATTGTAGCTAAACTAAATGAAAGCAATAGTGGATGAATTAATTGAACTAAATGCAAACTATATGATTGAATGCAAATTGAAGTAACTAATAGAAAAGAAATACACTAGATTCGCGAATTCTCATGCAATGATCCATTTTAACTCTAGTTCTACCAAATTGACAACACGTTTGAATTGAAGAAGAATCAATGTTTCTAACATATTCAATAATCTCTCTCAAGTAGAATTGAACATATTCTCGTATACCATTTGACTATATTTATATGACAAATGCAATATACAAGAATGCATGACGTTTTGTAAATATTTAGAGATTCACGTAGAGCATAGCGGTATAATTCTATCCCCTATCAGACCCTACGATGATTTATACACTGTCGAGCTTCTTTCGAATGCATAAAATAAGCCACCACACTCATACAACTATTGCTCATATAATTGTAGAGAAAAAATAATGTACATAAATCATTCAATAATTCAAAACGAGTTTTAATGTCAACAAAGTAAAACTAGGAATTAAAATATCACTCACAAGGTTCATCATTCACCTAGCACATATAAACCTAGCCTAACTTGATAGAAAAAAAAAAAGAAATCAGAAAATTTAATAAAGAACGACATCACCAATTTAGATTCTTGAATTGATTATTCACGTCGTGATGTTATTCTCCTTATTTGTGCCTTGATTTTTCTCTCAAATGCTTCAAAAGTCTCCTCCCAAGTTTGCCTAGGGTTTGATGATGGCTTAAGAATTTATATAGTTGTCAAAGGATTGGTTTCCATAAGAGTTGGAACGACACAAGGAAATCAATATTTTCATGTCGGAGGTCTTCTATGCAACCGCTTAGTACAAAGTCATGTGATCGCATAAAACAAATAAATTCAACCCAAAAGATCTCGGTAGTGGTCTATGCGGTGGCAAAGAATTAACACTATGCGACTCCATAGTGTTGCCATTTTTCTCCCCTGGACAGTGTTTAATATTTTGGTCATATCTTTCACTCCCAATGTCTAATTGTATTGATTCAAGATGCGATGGAAAGCTAACTCAAAGAGATACAACTTTTCTTTAGATATTATCTTCCAATTTGATCGTTTACCATGTTAAAAATGGGTTTTAATATGAGACTGAAAATCGAAGCATAACTTTTTCGATTGGAAATTGATGTGTGATCATAATTTGACGATATTTCATCCCTTTGATGTCTTCTTTCATCCAATTGACTCCTAAAACTCTCAAATATTCATCATGAGGTTCGACATAACTTTTCAATATTTGCACTTGAGTCCTCAAACTTTGCTTTTGTTTCATTTAAGCCCTATTTTTTTATTGTTTCCTAATTTCCCACACTTTCATCATTGATGTCCTGCTAACACATATTACATTGAATTAAACTATATTCTGCACATTTATCGTCAATTATTCATGTTTGTGAACTGAAATGAACGTGTAAAAACGTCCTTATCATTCAGAATCCACATCATGTTGTGTATAGAAGTCCTTAAACATCCTATATGACTCAAGCATTTCTACATCGAGCAAACGTGCTTCACTTGGTTATTCTCCATGAAATACTCAATCACTGCATGTAGGATCCATACCCTTAACAACCAAATATTCATAAATTATATCATAAGGTGATGCATTAGATTCCTACACTTAACCCAAAGGCATACTATCATTTGTGAATTGGGTATTTTGTGGGCTGCTCTTTTAAATGAGCCAGGCTATTTTTGCAATGTTTTATAATCGTTGCAAAAGGTTTGCCTATTTTAAATTATTAACAATGTTGAACAAACGTTACGAAATATCCATATTAACAACATTTAATAAATGTTGCAATAAGTTTACCTTTTTGCAACGTTTAATAAAATTTGCAAAAAGGTAAACATTTTGCAACATTAAGCGAATGTTGCGGAAGATTATATAATCTAAGTATTAGCAATGGCCAACAAATGTTGCAATAGTGTGGGTTTTTAGCAACACCTGATAAATGTTGCAATAAATAAAACTTTTAACACTAAATAAACGTTGCAAAATGCGACATTAGCAACATTCATTTAAAAGAAATGTTGCCAAATCTCAATTATATTAACTAATTGCAACATTCACTTTATTTGAATGTTGTAATAGACACCTTTAGCAACACTTAATAATCAAATGTTGCATTTTATGTGTTGCAAATGACCATTTTTTTTTTGTTATAGTGGTTATGTTAGAATCGTGTCCATAAACGATGAAAACGAACTAGGCAGCGAGCACAACAGGATTAAGGCGAGGTCCTCTTCATCATATTTTACATCTAACATCTCCATATCAGGGACAATCTCATTAAACACGGTTAGATGATCTTCCAATGATATGCCTTCTACCATGTGATGAGAATAAAACATCTGCTTCAGATGCAATTTGCTGGTTAGATTTTTTGTCATGCACAATTGCTCCAGTTTTAACCACAACGTAGCTGTTGTCTTCTCCTTCAAAACGTCCTGAAAAATGTTGTTAGATAGATGAAGATGAATATACGAAAGTGCCTTGCAATCCTCCCGTTGCTTTTCATCTGTTGTCCAAGTTGTAGGTGTCTCATCAAATCCCAATAAAGCATCATCCAAATCCATCCGTACCAATATAGCTTTCATCTTCACTTGTCACAAAGAAAATCTTGTACTACGATCCAACAACGGAATATCATACTTCATGGTAGCCATCAATAACTAAAACCTCGATTGAATCAAATCCTTTTTTTCTGATGAACTGCTGAACCTTAGCTTTGATACCACTTGTTAGGAATTTGAGGAGGCGATATGGCACGATATGAAGTATAAATCGCACAAACAATAACAAAATTAAAAGAAAGCAAACAAGAAGATGAAATTGGCAGATGAACCAAATATTTTATTAACAGTCAATGGAGAGAAAAATTATAACTTTTACAACTTAATGTCTAATAAACTGAATGAAAAGTCTACTATTTATATGAGACATGTCCAAACCCTAGAATAAACCTAAAATATGGAAACTAGGTCAAAAATTGCGTAACATAGAAAAATAAGGAATAAATCCGCGCTCGAACGAAAGCTCAGCGACAAGCGGGCGACAGACTTACTGTTCCAATTTTGCTTCTTCGCTCGAGCGGGAGACGAGCGTCTGTCCAACGCCGTCAATCTGTCTTTTTCCTTTTTGGACTCTATTTTGACATCTTCAAGCCCAATATTCCAAAACGCGAAACCTTAGACCCAATTTCAACTAAATTTGGGTCACAAAACCTAACAATATCCACATTGACACAATTTTTGGTACAACAAATGAAACTCCAAAATTTCTCCACCTGAAAAAATAAGTCCGGCTATATCGAAACACGTTAAACTCTTCAACCAGAACCAAACCTCTCCAACACTCAAAAATATTCTTCATCTTTCACCATATCCAAATGCGGATACAAACAAACCCAACCATAGGGTTCCCAAAATTCACAACGAATTCAAAATTTACCGAACAATGTCGAAACACAGTCGGTAGTAAAATCACCATTAAATGCTTTAACTGAAATCCCCTGACTAGACTCGCCACCTTCAACAACTTTAAAAGCATGTACATTTAGATCAGCATCCCCGTACCTATTTCCAATGGGTATCTCCCTAACCGTTGAATATAATGGAATCGCATACTGTGGTAGCAAAGCAGAATTATCCATATCTCCCAAATTCGACACAGTAGTATTCTTCAAAGCCAACTCCCAACGATACTGTACCAAATTGTATTTCCACCACGGTACCAAACCTGTGCTGATGTTTCTTCACTGATTCTGCCCAACCTTGCAAGATGTATAACTGGACTTTCTCCACCTCCAATACAACACGAACACCTTTCCGAACCTTCAAGACTCCACCTGCACCAGAGAATGTATATCCTCTTGAATCCAAGGTACTCAGCGAGATGATGTTCTTTTTCAAGTCTGGAACATGTTGAACCTGGCTAAGTGTTCTAATTATCCCATCCACCAACTTCAATTTGACTCTCCCAATACCAGCTACCTAACAAGATTCGTTGTTCCACATGACAACGACACCCCGCGTCACCGTTTCATATGATTCAAACAAATCCCGATTGGGACTCATATGAAACGCATAAGCTGTATCCAAAATCCACTCCTTGTTAGGATTGGATTCCACGTCCGAAATCGTCAAAAAATCTCCCTCACTTACAAAGTTCTCTGCAATGTCTACTTCACCTCAAGTCTCTGATTTCCTCCCACGATTTGCAACTGAATTACCCTTACCATACAACTTCTCGCAATCCTTCTTGATGTGTCCTTTCTTCTTACAGTAATAGCAGACCCTATTGTTGAGATCTACCCTCGACTCGCCTCTTCGTGAATTACCACAAACCACAAGAGCTACGTCATCTTTGGAACCAGCTCAAACCAGATGCTTCATTTTCTCCTTTGAGAACAAGTCATCATATGCGTCTTCAATGGCGAGTGTGTCACGACTGTATAGAATTGTGTCCCTAAACGATGAAAACGAACTAGGCATCGAGCACAACGTGATTAAGGCCAAGTCCTCTTTATCATATTTTACCTCTAACGTCTCCAAATCAGCGACGAACACGGTCAGATGATCTTCTAGTGATCTGCCTTCTACCATGTGATGAGAATAAAACATCTGTTTCAGATGCAATTTGCTGGTCAGATTTTTGGTCATGCACAATTGCTCCAGTTTCAACCACAATGCAGTTGTTGTCTTCTCCTTTAAAATGTCCTGAAAAATATTGTTAGATAGATGAAGATGAATATGTGAAAATGCTTTGTTATCCTCCTGTTGCTTTTCATTTGTTGTCCAAGTTGTAGGCATCTTATCAAATCCCAATAAAGCATCGTCCAAATCCATCCGCGCCAATATAGCTATCATCTTCACTTGCCACAAATAAAATCTTGTACTGCGATCCAACAACGGAATATCATACTTCGTGGTAGCCATCAATAACTAAAACCTCGACCGAATCAAATCCTTTTTCTGATGAACTGTTGAACTTTAGATTTGATACCACTTGTTAAGAATTTGAGGAGGCGATATGGCACGATATGAAGTATAGATCGCACAAACAAGAATAAGATTAAAAGAAAGCAAACAAGAAGATGAAATTGGTAGATGAACCGAATATTTTATTAACAGCCAATAGAGAAAAAAATTACAACTTCTACAACTTAAGTTCTAATAAACTAAATGAAGACTCTACTATTTATAGGAGACATGTCCAAGCCCTAAAATAAACCTAAAATATGGAAACTATGTCAAAAATGGCGTAAAAGCGAGAAATAAGGAAATAAATCTACTTTGATAAGTGAGCGAGAGCCTGTCGTGCGAGCGCATGCTTATAAGCGACGGCGGCGACAGACTCACTGTTCCAATTTTGCTCCTCTCGCTCGAGCGGGAGTCGAGCGTCGTGTTTTTTTTTCCTTTTTGAACCCTACTTTGATATCTTTAAACCCAATACTCCAAAACGCGAAACCCTAGACGCAATTTGAACTGAATTTGGGTCACAAAACCCAACAGTAACAAAAGCTTAAGGCATTGAAAGAGCATCAGATTTAAAAATCATTAATTTTTGAAATACAGATTAAAGAGGAAAACTGGGATAAAAATATCTCTCTTAATGTAATTTTTTCATTCAAAACAAAATCCAACATCAATATCATACATCTCAGTTCCAAAGAAACAAAATCTATTTGAAAACTTATTTTAAATTACATCGATCAAATGTCCTAAACTCATGAAAAATAATAGACGTAAATATGAAATAATAAGGGCGGAAGGAGCTAAAAATAATAGATGCAATCACCTTCATCAAATTCCAGCACATATAGCAATAAATCAAGTAGCAACCAAAAGAAAAAAAAAATCATAAAAGCATAACTCATATTGACTCCAAATTTATTGGAAAGAAAGTCTATTATTGTTATTGTTGTATATTTGTATAACAAATATACAAATATACAAAACCTTTAATTTAGTAGCAGACTTTGCAGAACGTGGAATGAGTTTTTAATTTTAATTATTTGATTTTGGTTATTTCATTATTAAAAATGTAAAATTACCATTTTAACATTTTAAAATCAGTCAATATTATTAATCAAAATCAATTATTTGATCAACTAACGATCAAACTAACAGAAACCATTCATTTGGACTTCAGGTGCGGATATTTTGAAAGGTTTGGTACCGTTGGTGGCAAAAATGAAAGGTTTGGTACCGTGATTGTCACAAATTAAAAGTTTGGGCAAAGTCTGTTACTAAATGAAAGGTTGGTACCGTTGATGCAATTATCCCTAATTTTAAACAAATATTTATTTACACATTATTTTTGTTATAGCTAGGTTGTCGAATTTCCAAGCCAGTCAACGAAACAAATTGTTGGTCTTGGTCTTATCACAATTCACGCTAAAGAAGACGCAATTTGGTTTCAAAATTCATCAAATTAGCGTTGGAAAAAAAAAATTAACTGTTTAGTCATTTGATAATGACAGAGATATTTTGTTGAACTTCTTTCAATGCCATTGATGGTTTGTTTTTTTGGTGATAAATAAACGATTAGTGTTAATTTTGGTAAAGAGTTAACATTGTTGTAATCTAATAATATAAAAGCTTCAAACCATTACTTATATTGTTTAATTAGTATTTGATTTTCTATACGTACATATATATTCTTTGAGCAACAAAAAGAATGCATTCTCAATATTTTTTTGTTACAATACACATGACAAGAGAAATCGCTATGAGTTTAAGGATGTTTTTATAATAAAGTCATATCGAATGGTTGATATCCATACTCGAAAATGCTGCAAATACACAATAGATATTCCAAAATGCACAAAGAGACATCGGTATTGCTAATAGACAGCATCTCTTACTAGAGGGGTGTGAAAATGCTGGGGAGACTTTGACCGAATGAATAGGGATCAATTGATAGACATTTTGATTTGAGGACATTTTCGACAATTTACCAAATGCCATATTTTCCTCCCTTTCCTTAATAGCTTATAAAAAAATATATTTATTTTTTGTTATTATAAGTTCCAAGTAGTGTAGATCACTATACACAAATTACTAATTTTCCCATCAAATTCAATATTAACTTTACAAGTATAATTGAAAAAGCACAGTTAATAAATACAAATAAGCTAAAAATTGTTCAACTAAAAAGATTTAATAATAAGGCCCAAATGTTGGGCTAACAAAGTTAAAAAAAAAATTAATTTGGCTGGATTAATTTGTTTAAAAAAATTTAATTAATTCAATATAAAAAATATAAAAAAATTATTTAGATTCAGGTCCTATTCGGTTCTTCAGTTCTTGGTCTAGAACCGAGAACCGATCCAAACCAATCGGTTCTCAATTCGAGTACTCGTTCCAGTATTTAACTTATGGAGACCCACTTGGTTCGATTTGGTTCGGGTTCAATTTGATTCGAGACTTTTGTCCAACCCTAATTGCATGTGGCAGTAAATTTGTTCAATTGAATATCTTTCCAAGGTTAGTCTTGTACATGCCATCACTCGTGTAACTACCATTATTTTGACATTTAAAATGAATAGTAATTGGAGTTAGGAAATGAGAATTGACAATAGCAACAAGGTTTATTAAACATACAAGGAAAACTAAATTTAAGTTTCAATTTTATGTTTAGAGTGATGATTAATCAAAATACATATTAATTTATATAAAATAAATGATATGTAAATTTGGTTATGAGATATCGAAAGCCATAATACATTAGATGTATTAAATTTGGTCCGTAAGGAATAGAGAGCCAAACTAGTCGAGTTCTCGATTTTAATACTCAAAATCAATTAAATTTTAAGTAAAACTTAACTAGTCCAATTGAGAAAAAATATTTTTTAAGAGTAGAACATATATGAAGTATAATTTTTCTTTCTAAAAATATATTTTGAAAAAAAAAAGGGGAATCGAACATCCCCTTAATTACCAATTCAATTTTTGGAGTACACAATGATGAAGTCAATCTAAGAATCTTGATTTGGGTTGAGAAGATTGATAATCTGGAGATGAGTTGTTAAAAATAAAAAATAATGAAACTTAAAAGCAATAAAACTGATTATTTCAAAGTGAAAATATAACCCTTCTTCTTCTTCTTGTTTTTCTTTTTTCCTCAAGTACTGGAAATAAAAATACCGACACTGAAAAATAAAAGTAATTTGAACACACACAGAAAAATTATAAGAGTAAATATCAAGATAAATATTTCACTCTACATTGTAGTTTCCACAAGAATTAAGATAGATGTACATAAATATATTTGACAAAAGTTTTATCTATACTCACAATGGTGGGCCCCATGCGGGACCCATGGTAATAAAGAATTGCCAAAAAAATCTCAACCCACTCCCCCATTGTGAGGTATTGGTGGGCCCACCCTGTACCCCCAAGCAACTCTCTTTTCACAATGAAATCAATTGACCAATGCTCTTTCTACAATGAATTTTTATAATACTTCCACAATGTAATCAATTACTAGTTGTTGTACTTTTGTGCAAGCCACATGTGAACATTGGTTATCTACATCATCCATTTAGTCTATTTTTTATGGAGTGATAGATGGTGTAAAAGTTTGGAAAGTATAGTGGCTAGTTAGGGATGCTTTAAAGCTCAATGACTAATAATAAAAGTTGTGATAGGTACCGTGGTTATCGGTGCATTTAACCCTACTCATGATTAGAAAAAGTTTTAGAGAAATTTTTTCGCTTTATATTTTATTTTGTTTCAAATTGATCACTTTATCATATCTATCAGTTAATCGTGTTGTCACTGTGGGACCAACTAGTTAATCGTGTTGTTGTGATTTAAAAATAATTAATTGTTGACTTTGGTAAGTGTGATGGCATGTACTAATTTTGAATTTTCCAATTTGTCCTTCCATCTACCAATTGGGAGGGTCATTCTTGTAAATTAAATTTGAAGAATTGGGGTATTTTGAAAAATTATCACACATTATTCAATAAAATAATGCGACTAAAACATGTAAAACGAATCAACGCTTAAACCCATTGCACAAGTTTTCCGGTCTGTACAATAGCTTTTTCATATGCCTTTTTAGAGGGTACTACAAATTCCTGTCCTTACCTTTATCATTTTTTTGCAAAATCCACTTTCCCACACTTCCTTGGTCAATGAGACTCTACTTTTCGAGGAAAAAGCAGTACAACGACTTGGCGAAGACTAAATCGACGAATCAACGCTTAAATTCTTAATTATGAAAAAACAAGTACATGAAAAAATGTTACATTATACATTAAATTCTTAAGAGAAATCCATAAAAAAAAAGAGATAAATATATATTTTTTGAAACGCTAATATTACCTTCGAAATAACATTGTCCGTGCAATAGACTAGTGTTCAAAGAAGAAAGGTCTTGTGACAATTGAGACACGCAAGGTTGGTTTGAAATTTCAGGCACCCCATCAATAAGTGGGTACAATTATGTATCCATGACACAATCCAAAATGAAATATCTTAATTGTCCACTTTATTGTACAATCACGCTCAAGTGGGAGGGGCTGCCATTTTTTTAATTGCACGCGGACCCCATGACTGTTAGATCAAATTGATTTATTCATTTTATGCTCTTGAAAAGAATATTGTAAAACTTTTTACATCAATTTTATGTTTACAGGCAGAGTGATAAAAATACATATTAATTTATATAAATTAACTGAAATGTAGATTTGGTTATGAGATAACCAAAGTTGTAATACGTATTAAATTTGGTCCTTCAGCTGGAATAGAAAACCAAACTAGTCGAGTTCATACGTATCAAAATCAATTAAATTTTAAGGAAAAAAGTATTTTTTAAATGTTACACATATATGATGTATAATTTTTCCATCTAAAATACGTTTCTTCAACAATGAATTCTACAATGTCGAAAAATAAAACTAATAAATCACATTTAAACTGTAAACATCAAAATATAAAATAAAATTTTATCATAAATAAATTTGTGGGTCAAGAAAAATATATTTTTGAAATGATATGATGCGTCGATTTTCCATATCAAATAGGTTTTAAATTATTAGAGTGCTATATATATATACACATACTGGAGTCTGGAAATATAGCACTAAGCATTCTCTCCATATGTATATTACAAACACGATATACAGCAATGAGTTCTTGGAAATGGCTTCCTAATTTTATTTTCTTAATCTCTCTGATAAACCTTGTTGCTATTGTCAGATCCCAGTTCCCAACTCCAATTTTTATTCATTATAATTGTTCAGACAATGGTAGTAGGTACCCAAGAAATAGCACGTACGAAAGAAACCTTAACACTTCTCTCTCCTCCGTTCCGCAAAATATCGACGCCAATGGATTCTACAACACCTCTACGGGAGAAAATCCTGATAGAGTCAACGTCATTGCGCTCTGTAGAGCTGATCTTCAACCTTCTCAGTGTCGTGATTATATGAAAAATGCTACGGCCGAAATCTTAAAGAGGTGTCCAAATCAAAAACAGGCAATCTTATGGCACGAATTTTGTATGGTACGATTTTCCGACGAGGCTATCTTTGGAACTCTTGCAAATTCCCCAATGAAATGGGGTTATAGTAGTGAAAAAATCACAAATAGAGACGTTTTTTACCGGGAGTTGGACGTACTGTTGAACAGCCTTCACGACCATGCCGCTTTTAATAGCTCGCCGAAGAAGTTTGCTGCTGCCACTCGGCGTGTGGATGATCCGTATTATCCGTTAATTTCCGCATTTGAACAGTGCACACCTGATATAACCTCGGAGGAATGTGGTGATTGCTTAAACAAATCTGCCCAAGAGATTCGAGTATGCTGTGTTGGTGCACGAGGAGTCAGAATCCTTAGTCCTAGTTGCTATCTTCGTTTCGAAACTGATCCGGATCCATTCTACAACGCATCGATGGTTGGAACGGTATTCCAGCCACCAACGCCACCGACACTGTCACCTTCACCGCAGCCGCCGGGTAAGGACTCTATCTACAGAATCAATTTTTTTGGCTAGAGATATTTTCCGATGATAATAGGACCATTTGTTACCACGTTATTATCCTAATATTAAGTTGGGCCCAACCATTAGTAGTGGATGGTTTCTATCATTTTAAATTGATTAGGCTACTATAACAAAAGATTGAGGACCAACTTAATCCAACTTACTCAAGTTTAAAGCTTGAGTTGCTTAATGAAAACAGGCCATCATTTGAGAAGAATTTATAAACGGGTTAAAGTTTGTTTATTTATAAATGATTAGTTTTCTAAACGCGCTCGTGTTGTATGACACAACAAAAGAATTTATAATTAAAAATAAAAACACTTTTTTTCCTCCATGTGGTCCAAATTTCCTTATAATTTTTTTTTTTTTAATATTCAAGAACATTTAAATTTTAGTGTTGTCAAGTTAAATATAGTTTCATATGACACAATAAAAATAGCAAACTTCTTTTCAATGATTTCCGTCCTTTAGTCTAAATCTCTCAACATAGAGCATCAATTTAAAGAAAAAATTTCACCTTCCTAATTTTTAATTTTTGCAATTTTTTAATATAGAAACTTATTGAAAAATGAAAAGTTTTGTAATCTTGTATTTGATTAATAAGAGATTTGGGTTCTTTTGATAGGCAATGGTAGAAAGGAATTCCGATTCCATGTTAGTTGGAAAATAAAAACCTACCAAATCCATATGGAATAAATTTATGGAGTTACGACTCTTATCATTCCTTTCACCCATGCAATAGCAAAAAAGTTTCAAAATTAAAAACAGTAATGGAATCACTAAGTTTCATATGTTAAATAATAACTGTATACTAGTGATCTAAGGGTAAATATTATATGATAAGTTAAAATAATAACTTAATGCATGAATTCATGTTATTAATGTAAATTATGAAGATTGAAAAAGGGTATAGCAGGGAAAAAAAGGATAAATAAAACGGGAAAGTGAATGTTTCTTGTTTGTAAGCGAACTTAGATGAGGATATTATTTTGATTAAATTAAAAATGGTATTAACACGATTTGTTTTCAATTTTGCAGGAAAGGGGCAAAATACTTCTCGAACTATCATTATTGTCATCGTTCCAATTGTTCTCGGTCTAATACTTGCTCTTTGCATTGGCATCTACTTGAAAACCAAAAAAATGCGTAAACCATGGGAAAAAGTTGACCGTAAGCTTATGTTTCTAATTTTACTTAGATATCTTTTAATTACAATTTTCTTGAAATGTTACTTTATATTTTGGTCAAGTTGACGGGGAGATCAGTACTGTTGAATCCCTACAATATGACTTTGGTACGATAAGAGCTGCAACAGATAATTTCTCTGAGGCTAACAAGTTGGGGCAAGGTGGATTTGGTGTTGTTTACAAGGTTAAGTATTTAAGTGAACTGTTAGGTGTCATACATATTAACACTATTAGGAAGTTCATGTAATTTTCACTTGTGATTTAATCTCAGGGAAGACTCCCAAAAGGAAACGAAATCGCAGTAAAAAGGTTGTCTCGTGATTCAGGGCAAGGTGACTTGGAATTTAAGAATGAGGTTTTGCTAGTAGCGAGACTTCAACACAGGAATCTAGTTAGGCTCTTGGGTTTCTCTGTTGAAGGAAATGAAAGACTTCTTATATACGAATTGGTTCAGAATGGGAGTTTGGACCGCTTCATATTTGGTAATTTTTTTTTTTTTTTTTACATAAATCATATTTCAAAATCCTTAAAGCAATCTGGTTGCTCATGTATGTATGGCTGATTAATTATAGCATAATTATCATTATTTGAAAGTAATTATCGTTATTGTAGATTCAAACAATCCATGTTTGGATTGGGAAAAGCGTTATATAATCATCAACGGTGTTGTTAAGGGACTTCTTTATCTACATGAAGATTCTCGTCTCCGAATCATTCACCGAGATCTCAAAGCCAGTAATGTTTTGTTAGATGGAGACATGAACCCCAAAATTTCAGATTTTGGCATGGCAAGATTGTTTGTCCCGAACGAAACTCAGCACAGCGCTAGCAAAATAGTTGGAACATAGTAAGCAGTTTGCATAGTGCATGTCTCATAATATTACTTAGTTTATTTTTACAAAGTGGTTGTTACGAAAAGAAAATATGAAGTGATGCACAAAACTAAACATACATGGTCATGTTATAGCTAGATGGTTATTTTATTATACTCGTGACTAATAATATACCTACAAACTGACTATTACAGTGGATACATGGCACCTGAGTATGCAATACATGGACACTTCTCTATTAAATCAGATGTCTATAGCTTTGGTGTCCTAATTTTGGAAATCGTAAGTGGTCAGAAAGCTTATAATTTTCAGGATGAGGAGAGTATGGACGACCTCATAAGTTTTGTAAGTACAAATATGATAAGTTTTGGTCGTTGTCAATTTTAGGCCACCTAGTTATATTTTTTGTATTTAAACATTCCAATTCTCACAGGTTTGGAAAAATTGGCACCAAGGAACGGTCGCCAATATAATAGATCCTGCATTGGTGACTTCTTCAGGATCCATGCGTGATATTACGAGATGTATTCACATCGGTTTGTTATGTGTTCAAGAAAATGCAGCTGATAGACCTACAATGGGATCGGTGGTTCTCATGCTTTCTAGCTTTTCCTTAACTCTGCCAGTACCTTCACAACCTGCACTTTTCATGTCACGTAGCTTTCGTCCGGAAATCTCATTTCCTTATAAGACTCATTCATCCAAAGATCAATCAAATAACTCTACTCATTTATCAACAAATGAGGCCTCAATGAGTGAGTTGTATCCACGGTAACTTCCAAGAATATGAATATCCATTATAACAAGACATTTTCTAGTAATTACTTATGTTCTTATTTGAATGTAATATCTTGTAAACAGATTAATTCTCTTACTTGATTTTTATTGGTATGGTTTGTGGTTGTGATATTCCCTGTGTGAATAACACGATGTCTACATATTATATTATTATTGATATTATGTGAATATTCTCTTGCAAGTAAATTGTTTGGCCACGTGAACAACGTACTTTACTCCTTCGAATATGAATGCTTATGACTTGAATCGAACTGCCGATGATTTGAATTTATTTAAGTTATATGATGTCAAGAGTGTCATTGATCTTACATTATAATTTACATGCTAATTATGCTGCTACAACTACTTATCAATTAAAGTAAGGTTGGATGTTCCCCTCCTTTGAAGAGAGGTGTGTGCCTACAAAAACAGCCTCAAAAGAAGCATCTCGCTTTAGGCAGGCATTGAAGAATTTATTCGTGTACCAAATTGCTTCTTTGTTTCATGCCACTGTAAATGAATTTTATATTTTCGACATAAGGCTGACATTCAATAATTCGATTGAATTGAAAACTCGAACGACGAGTAAAATTTTGAATTCCAGTCTTTCTATACCTTAAGAGTGTGTTTGAGCCACGTTATTTTGAAAGAATGTATTCTGAAATAGTAGATTGATGGAGAATGTGCAGTTAAAAAAGAAGGAAAAGTTAATGATGTGATAAAAAATATTATTTAATTTAAGAATGTGTGATTGAAAATGAGTAGAAGAATGAAAATGAAAATTTTAATATGTACCAAACATGGACTTAATTTTTTTTGAGTGTGGTTGGAAGGAGAAAATTTATGGGTGTGGTTGCAAGGAGAAAATACCTCCCCTGTCTCGCTCCTTGTCTGTATGCTCCCGTCTCAATCATAACTCTCAACTTTCAATCCATAAAAGTAGTGTGAAATCTTGAATTTTCCAAGTCAGTCAACCAATCAATCGTGGAAAATTAGAAGTATAATTTTTATCCAATCTAACTCCTTGAATTCTGGTAGGCAAACCTAAACGTAATTAATGAGTTGATTGACAAAGTTTTTGAAAATAAATTTAGCAGATTTGGACAACAGTTCATAAAATGTATAATTGAGAAGTTTGTGAGCACAATTAAATATGTGGTCAAAATTGAAATTTGACTGATTGAAAAGTTGATAAAACTTTAGCAATGTTTTATTCAACAAGCACTAAACTTTAGACATTTCAAGAATATACATTTTAGTTTTAATTCCGTCTTGTAAGTAACGGTGAAATCCCACGTCATTCAAATACAAAATAACATAACAAACATAATAAATATTTAAGTTACAGCTCTGGTTAAGGTTTGATGTTTTAATATGGAACATCAAAACTTAATATGTTATTTGAAAATTCAAACGAGCAATTTGAGGTTTTATGACTGGCGTTCCGTGAACGAGCCATCATCTTGCAAAGAATATAGAAATTAAAATCTTGCATCACTTTAATCTGAAAATAATAATTAATATGTAAGACATGAAGTTGATCTTCTTAAACTCGATACAACTTTATAAATGCAGAAATAATTACACACGTGTCAAAGGATCTATAAACCTAATTTTAGATTATTTGAAAATAGTGTTTAAATTGTTATCATTGAATACGTGTCATGTGTATTGATTTTTCCACATTGTGTTTCATTATTTTGTATCTCATACTTGTACAAGGTATTCTAAATATGCACTAATTCTTAGAGGAAAGTAGTGATTATCGGACATTGATTCTTGTAAGAAAAAGGTTTCTTAATATTAAAACATATTAATTCTTGTTCTGTTTTTTGTTCCTCTGAATTCACCCTTCTTCAATTTGTTCTATTGAAACTCAACTCATATTGTATGCACGCATTTCTGTGTTCTCTCCATATTAGAGATAACACTGCATATAACTATGAGTTCTTGGAAATGGCTTGCTCTGGTTTTCCTCAATCTGACAGACCTTTTTGGTTCTGTTAAATCCCAGAATTATCCATGTGGAGAGAATGGCACTTACACGAGCAATAGCACCTACAGCGCAAACCTGAATACCCTCCTCTCCTCGGTCTCCTCTAATATTGGTACCAATGGATTCTACAATGCCTCCATGGGAGAATATGCTGATAGAGTCAACGCCATTGCGCTCTGTAGAGGAGATGTTCAATCCGATATTTGTCGAAGTTGTATCTATAATGCCACGCGCTCTATCTTACAATTGTGTCCTTATAGAAAACAGGCGACATTTCGGGATCCACGTAATTGGTGCATGCTACGTTATTCTGATGAGTACATATTCGGAACACTTGTAACTTTCCCTGACTTTTATACGTGGAACACAAAAAATGTCACTAGTCCAGAGGAGTTCAACCGGGATTTGACAACATTGTTGAACAATCTACACAGCCAGGCAGCTTATGGTGGTTCCCTCAAGAAGTTCGCTGCTGCGAATAGGACTGGACCAGATTCTTTGACGATTTATGGTCTTATGCAGTGCACCCCTGATTTAACCTCGGAGGATTGTAGAGATTGCCTGATTCAGGTTACCCAAGTTATACCACGGTGTTGTAATGGGAAACCAAGATTTGGTATCTTCACCCCCAGCTGCATTCTTCAATATGAAACCTATTCGTTTTATAATGATACTCCTCAGCCAACAACAGCACCAGCACCAGCACCATCAGTACCGGTACTGGAAGCACCAATACTGGCACCACCAGGTGAGAAAATCCTTTACTTCTTTTTTGGTATGAGTATATAAGAGCTACTACTTCCCTATATATATATATATATATATATATATATATATATATATATATGTCTTAAGAAATCGAAATCAGCAGAAAATATGAACCAGCAGAGATAATAGATCAGCATGAACCAGCAGAAATAAACTGAAATTAAAACTATTCTACTTGCAGGAATAAAACGAAATTAAATGGATAGGTTCAATATGAATAAACACATTGAAGGAACATGATGAAGAAGGAGATTTATTATTCATCAAATGCTCAAATGTAAAGGTGATTACATATCTCTATTTATAGAGTAAATCTAACAAACTAACTACAATAAGAAGGATCTAGAATAAAGCTAGAGGGAGCTGCTGGGAACGTGAACTGAAGAAGGATCTGGAAGGAATGCCTTTCTGTTGGACATGTGAACTCATGAGCTGTTGCACGTGCTGGTAAGCTGGTGAAGTTTGTGAACGTGAATATTTCAACACTCCCCCCTCAAGATGGACATCTTGAATTGTAGAAGAAATAGCAGAGATGCAAGAGACAAGCCTGGGGTTGAAAGAGAAGCACTCCAGAGAGAAAAACAACAATATAAAACCGGAATAAAAGGAGCATCAATGGCTCTGAACCGGGGATTTGCTGAAGACATCATCACTATTGATGAATGGAATAAAAAACTGGAAATGCTAAATAAACTCCAGCAATGACTGGAAATAAAACCACCAGTGCAACTCCATCTCGCCAGTGGGAACTTTTATCAAACACCTTGAAGACGACCGAAATACAGATCTCTGTTCTTGTTGCAGATTCAAATTCAGGAACTGAAACAAGAGGTTCAGGAATTAATCGATTCAGGAGTTGAAGTGGAAGCATCGTTTTGCTCTGATACCATCTTAAGAAATCGAAATCAGCAGAAAATATGAACCAGCAGAGATAATAGATCAGCATGAACCAGCAGAAATAAACTGAAATTAAAACTATTCTACTTGCAGGAATAAAACGAAATTAAATGGATAGGTTCAATATGAATAAACACATTGAAGGAACATGATGAAGAAGGAGATTTATTATTCATCAAATGCTCAAATGTAAAGGTGATTACATATCTCTATTTATAGAGTAAATCTAACAAACTAACTACAACAAGAAGGATCTAGAATAAAGCTAGAGGGAGCTGCTGGGAACGTGAACTGAAGAAGGATCTGGAAGGAATGCCTTTCTGTTGGACGTGTGAACTCATGAGCTGTTGCACGTGCTGGTAAGCTGGTGAAGTTTGTGAACGTGAATATTTCAACAATATGCTCTGTGTGAGATCCGACAGGGAATCCATTTATTACCTTACAATTAAGGGACTATCCACGGTGTTATCAAATGACATTACTAGCATGCTTGTAAGGTGGATCGGACAGTACAAGAAGAATTAAATAAGAAAAAAAACCGATATGTTGTTACAAGAAGAATTAAATAAGAGAAAAAACCGATATGTTGTTTATTTTGTGCTGCCCAATCCTGTCTAATGTTGTTTAATGCTAATGTGCTAAATTCATTTTAGATTTTAACAAAGTGTTACTTTTATCATAAAACATTCTAAAATTAATGATAATATTAACATGGTCTTACTCCGGATTTTGTAGGAAATGATTTTAATAAAACTCGTACCATCGTAATTAAGATTGTTCCAATCGTTGTGGGGCCTAATACTTGCTGTATGCATTGCATCGTCCTAAGAATGAGACGAAAGAGTAAAACAAAAGAAATACATGAAAGTAAGTTTAATTTTCTTTAAATACCAGTTTTTATGTATGCCCATCTCTATCTTCATGTTCTTTCACTTACAATTGGCTGAAACATTGTTGAAGCTGACAATGAAAGTAGTACTGTTGAATCCCTACAATATGACTTTGGTACAATGAGAGCTGCAACAAACAGTTTCTCAGATGCTAACAAGCTCGGGCAAGGTGGATTTGGTGTTGTATACAAGGTAATTATTAAAAATATGGCTGCAATAAAATAGAAGCAGAACATGGATGAGTAGCAAAGTACTTAACATATTGGTTTAGACAATTGGCACTCATCAAAAATATTGATTGATGGGGAGGACACTCAATTAATATTTGTTTATTCTATTTAATGTCAGGGAAAACTTCCAAGCAGGCAAGAAATAGCTGTGAAAAGATTGTCCATGAATTCAGCGCAAGGTGACTTGGAATTTAAAAATGAGGTCTTGTTAATGGCAAGACTTCACCACAGGAATCTGGTTAGGCTATTGGGATTCTCACTAGAGAGAAGCGAGAGGCTTCTTGTTTATGAATTTGTTGAGAATGGGAGCCTTGATCGTTTCATTTTTGGTAAAATTCTATCTGAAGTAAATCATAATTTTTACAAGAATCTTGTTACACGTGTGATGTCTATCCATGTTAAGTTTAATGGTCCTCATTCTTACAATGTCATATGCCTGACTGGACTTGTAGATCCAATCAAGCGTCAATATTTGGATTGGGACACACGCTACAAAATCATAGGGGGTGTTGCTAAGGGACTTCTTTATCTGCATGAAGAGTCTCGACTCCGAATCATTCACCGTGATCTCAAAGCAAGCAATGTCTTATTAGACGACGAGATGAACCCCAAAATATCAGATTTTGGCATGGCAAGGTTAATTGTCCAAGATGAAACTCAAGGCAGTACCAGCAGGATTGTAGGAACCTAGTAAGCTTTATATAAAACTATAGTGTCTCAAACTATTGTATATAGTATTTTAACAAGTTGATATTATGCACGAAAAGAAATGAGAAAATGCTGAATAAAAATACACAGGATCATTTTCAGATTAAGGGTTGTTTGACAAACTTTTTGATAAAAATTTTAGCAGATAAAAGTTGATGAAATGTTTGGTTGAAAAATTGATAAAAGTTGTGGATTCCATAAAACTTATGGTTAAAATTATTCGTTGACTTAGATCTTAATTTTTTAGCAATTTTTTTTTTTTTTTTTTGCTATAGTAAACAACCACTAAATATATCTTGATATTTATTAATGTGATTGGTCACTGATTACATACTTATAAACTAATCATTGCAGTGGATATATGGCACCTGAATACGTAATGCAAGGACAATTCTCTAGTAAATCTGATGTCTCCAGCTTTGGTGTCCTAGTTTTGGAAATCGTAAGTGGTCAAAAAGCCAATCGTTTCCAATCGGAGGAGAATATGGAGCACCTCCTAAGTTGTGTAAGTACAAATTTGTCTTTTTTTCCCTAATTGCAGACAACTATGACTAATGATGAATATCGAGATTTAAGGAACATGTCAAATTTTCACAGGCTTGGAAAAATTGGCACAAAGGAAAAGCTACACATATAATAGATCCTACACTGAGGACTTTTGATGGATCCTTGTCTGACATTTTGCGATGCATTCATATCGGTTTGTTATGTGTTCAAGAAAATGCAGTCGACAGACCTACAATGGCAACAATAGTTCTCATGCTTACAAGCTTCTCTATAACTCTGCCAATACCTTCACGACCTGCATTTTTTGTGTTTAGTAGCCTCGATCCAGAAATTTCACTTTTTCGGGAACAAAATTCAAGACCATTAGAGGCCACGGAATCGTCAAAGAATAGATCGGGTAATTCTATTGATGCATCTATAAATGATGACTCAATGAGTGAATTATATCCTCGGTAACTTACAATAATAAGCATATTCATCATATGCTTTTGTTTTTATTGTTGAATTTGAATTACCTTGTAAGAACACATGTTCTTGTTATGGCTTAATGCTTTACAATTCAAAAAAATATATGGAGAGTAGTTTGTTGAGAATGAATATAAGAAGTTCCTCAGTGGGCGACTAGAGATATGAACTAAGGGATATAGAAAATGTATATGAATGTGAAATGTCAAAAAAAAAAAAAAGAGTGAAAAAATGGAAGGCACGCTTTCGACTTATTAACATTCTCCTGTAAATTCTCATGTGACTATTTTAGTTTCCGTTCTTCTTCCCGCAATTGAATCATCATGCGAACGACATCCAAATCATCAAAATATGCGCATAAGATGGACTCACTCCAGCATTGAATATTCCCCTTGAGGTAAAAATTAGACAACAAAGCTATAGATGATTTCTCACTTGTACGAATTTCCAAAACAGAGACCCGTTTGAACTATCCCCTGATATTATTTATACCACAAATTCTTGAAATACAATCGATTTTTTATATGGGTTTATATTCTTTCCCTTCAAAACTCGAAGTTCCATTATTTTCAAGAAAAAAAAAAAAGTGGAAATAAGAAAGAGTTAGTTCTGAACTCTATTTTCCATTTTTTCTTCTTCTTCTTTTTTTTTTAATTTTTTATTGTAACTTCTTTTAAGATGGAGACGAAAAAGTTCAATAAAGATGACGTCAATATAAAAGAATATATTTTAAAGGAATAATTTAACAATAAATTGTGGAGTAAAAATTCGAAACCCTATCCACTTTTAAAAAGAAAATTATATTATATTTTTAACCCTTGCGTAAATTTACTTAAATAGACTTATATAAAATTAAATAAAAATATATCACTCTAAACTCATCAAGTAATATTTATTTTCATTAAATTATTTTTGACCCTTTAATAAAATCTTAGTATTCATAAAATATCATTCTCAACTGAACTCAAAACAATAATGAAAGAGACACCATTACAACAAATACATACAGACAGAGAAATATACGAAGAAGAGTTTGACAAGGTAAGGATTACCTTTTATTGTGGATTTGATGAATTTAGTATATGAAAGATTCTCAATTTGTGTTTGTGTTATTTAAAAATGTGGCTTTTGAATTCAGTAGTATCAGTAAGAAATTTCATTTGGAATTATTTGAGTTTTCTGTTGGGATTATTTTTTCTTTTCTTGAATTGAATGCATTGATGACTATCATTTATGCTTGCATTATCAAAATAATAATCATTTATGCTTGCATTATCAAAATAATAATTTGAGTTTTTTTTTTTTTTTTTTTGTTGGGATTATCTTTTTGTTTCTTGATTTTCTTAAATTCAAAACAAAGGTTGCTAATTTGTTAGGATTATCAAAACAAGTGAAGAGATTTGACGATGCATATTGATGACAATGATTGAAAATATGAAATGATTTTGAAGAAATTATGATACGATAAATATATAAAAATGGTGTGGATAGGTATATGAAAGAATTAAAAGAATTATGTGTGTGTGTGTGTGTACTTCAACTGAAATCTCGTTAGGCTCTAGGGTTCGGTAGAAGGAAATAAAAGACTTTTTATATACGAATGGGTTCAAAATGGGATCCTTGACATTTCATAATTGGTAATATTTTGCTATTTTTTTGAAAGGAAATCATATTTCAGAATCTCTATAGCAATCTAGTTGCTCATTTATGTATGGCTAATTTATTATAGCATATTTATCATTATTAGTCAAAGTTGAACGTGCGTTGTACATTATTCTGAAATATTTTATGAGTGCTATGAAAATAATATTTAACTCTTTATTTACTCTTTTGATCGAAATATGAGAGAAATGCAAGTCTTTAAAAATAAATGTTAATTATTATACATGCACGTAAATGGTAAAATGCATATTTAAATGTAAATATTAGAATTACAACTAAATGTATAAATGAAGATGAATAACTTGAATTAACATGAATATTAATTAATTTAGAATTACCAAATAATTTAAACATGACAATGAATGTTAAATTATTTATATTAAATGAATATAAATTAATTTTCAATTAAGTGAAATTGGATGCTAATTAGCATACATAAATGTAAATAATGAATTGTAATCTTGAATGTGATATTAATTAAATGAATGTGAATGTTAATTAATTTAAAATTGATAATAGGGACATGGAGGTGGACGTGAATGTGAAATTGTAATTCAAATTAATTAAAGGAATGTGAATGTTAATTAATTGTGAATTAATTTTAATATTTATTATATTTTGTAAGTTAAATATATATTGAAAAACGAAAAAGTAAGATATTATTGAAATAATTGAATCGTAGCAGAGCTATAATCGTCCAAAATATGATTTTCACTTGATGTGATATTTATATTATAGATTTGAGCGTAATTATCGTAATTGTAGATCCAAACAATCAATAGATGGATTGGGTAAAGCGCTACATAATCATTGACTGTGTTGCTAAGAAAACTTCTTTATCTAAATGAAGATTTGGGCTCCGAATCCCTTTCAAATATTTCAAAGCCAACAATGTTGTGTTAGATGGAGAGATGAAACCAAAAATTTCAGATTTTGGTATGGTGAGATTATTTGTCCCTAACAAAATTGGAAACAGCACTAATAGAACCGTAGGAATAGAGTAAGCAGTTTACACAAGTGAATGTCTCATAGCATCACTTAGTTTATTTTTACAAAGTGGATGTTTAGAAAAGAAAATATGTAGTGATTCACAAAACTAAACATACAAGGTCACGTTATTAACTAGACATAGCTAGATGGTTATTTTATTAAACTCGTGACTAATGATACGCCTACAAATTGACCATCATAGTGGATACATCGCACCTGAGTACATAAAGCATAGATAATTCTCTGTTAAATAAGATGTCTTCAGCTTTGGCATCTTGATTTTGAAAATAGCAAGTAGTAGAAAACCTGGAATTTTCATGATGGGGAGAGTTGGAAGACCTCAGAAGTTTTGTAAGTACAAATACGATAAATTTGGGTCTTTATCGATTTGAAGCCTCCAAGTATGATAGCTATTGTATTGAAACATTCTAATTCTCACAGGTTTTGAAAAATTGGCACCAAGGAATAGTTGCAAATATAATAGATACTACATTGAGGACTTCTTCAAGACCCAAGCGTGATATTATGAGATGAATTCATATTGGTTTGCTATGTATTCAAGAAAATACAGCCAATAGACCTACAATGTGATCTGTGGTTCTCATCCTCTCTAACTTTTCCTTAATTCTAACGGTTAGATCTCTATTTGTAATTGGCTACTCCTTAGACAAAATTAAAGTAAAACAATTCAATGAGTTGGAAGTAAAGGTCTCGAACGAATCAAAGAGCTAAAGATGTCCAAGAAGATCATATATGATCAATGGAATGCAATTAGAAGTCAAATGAGTGTCAAAATACCACACAAGTCATGCTCCAGATTCTTAATCACAAGGTATGACTCATTTTTCACATAGAAAACATTCAAATTTGAAAAGTACTATTTCTAAAAGAAATGTATTCTTTTGAGTTAGCTTTTCAACACACTTTGAATCGCTTCAATTCGATATTGAGAGAGAAAGACTATGATGAAAATAGTGACGATTGCTTAGAGAGAGCTCATTGGCCATCATTTAGGCGCTCGAGCATCCAAAATAGATTGTGCATGCTCAATGGGCGCTCGAGCAGCCATGTTACGTGCCCAAATCTTAGATTACATATTTTAGCTCTATCACAATCCCAAACAATTTCAAACACTTCATATTATATATACCTAAGCCATAATTCATCCTAAACCATCTTTGTGCCATTGATTGAGTCATTATACATTTAAAAGAACATCCTACAGAGATCAAACAACAATTCCATGATTCTCTTGATCCAATCAAAAGATCAAAACATAAGATCTAAGGATCAAACACCAAAAACCCTTACCTTCACCTATAACCCTTCAAAATTTTGAAGTTGGAGAAGAGGCGCTTGGAGTTCCAAAGCTCCAAAACGAGTTCGTTTTTGGTGATTCGATTGGAGAAAAGTAGTCTAGATTTCTTAAAAGTGCAGGTTGCACAATCGAAGAGGTTCTTCAGTGATTTACAAGTTTGGTGGTCAAAGTCAGCTAAGATTTAGCGGTGTCTAAACTAATTCTAAGTTAACTTTTCTAGTGAATTTTATTAGCAAGTTTGTCCAAAGGTTTTGATGCTGAGATAAAATTTTCCTCCGTCATCAAATCTTGGTGTTATTTACTTTATTGTTTTTAATTTTGCATGTTTATGATTGATACTTAGGTTTCAATTGAATTTATAACCTTAATCATCTATCAACAATAAATAAGTGATTTGTTGCTTGTTATTGGATTAATTTCACATTTGAGTCAAAATATTCCATGGCAAGTAGTATCTGAGCTTAATTGTGATTCGTGACCGAATTTTTGTTTAGTTGAGTCAATCACATTCTGATGAATGATTTGAGGATGATATGGATATTCACAAGGCTTATGACCAGTTTTATAAGGAGAGGCATGGCCTTATGACCAGTTGTACAAGAAGAGTATCAAGTTACATAAGGTTAATAGACCTGCCTTTAATAAACTAAATGAACTTGAATTAGAAAATGAGAGATTTATAGTCAAACTTGAGAAGTTTACCAGAAATCTAGATGAGTTGAGGATTGAGAGACAGTCCTTAAAAGTTAACGTTAAGACTCTTACGACTTACGAGTGATCTTGAAAAATCAAATACCCAACTTCATTCTCTCTCTAGCAAATCTAAGAAGATTGATAACATGATAGAGCTCAACAAACTAGCTGGGAATAAAGAAAGTTTACGCTTCAATAAAATAAATTCTAAAGACCGCTCTCTCTTATGAAAACAAGTTTGTACATGTCTCGATTCAACATAAGGTCCAAAACTTGAAACCTAAAGTTGTTCCCAGGTTCATCATCATGTGTCATCATTGGGGTAAATTAGGACACATAAGACCTACGAGTCGCAAAATCTTGAGCAGATCCAACTCTATATATGCCTCTAACAAACCTAAGAGCGTAGGAGCTCGATGATTGAAATCATTTATACAACATTGGTTTCTTTTACCTAAGGTCCAAAATTTGAAACCTAGAGTAGCTCCTAGGTTCATTCCCACATGTAATAACCGTGGTGTTTTAGGTCACACTAGACCTAGGTGCCATAAACCATTTATTAGAAACAATAAACAAGATCTAACTATTCCTGTTAGATTCTTAACTAATCAAGTGAGTCACTTGACTGAATTGACTAAGATTATATCTTCTTCTAAGAAGGTTTGGATAAAAAAGAGTAAATTCACAAGTCAAAGTGATATTAATTGTGGTATTGCTCGTGTGATATTATATATATCCAAGCCTTAATACATCCCAAACCATCTTTGTGCCATTGATTGAGCCATTATACATTCAAGAGAACATCTTACAGAGATCAAACAACAACTCCATAATTCTCTTGATTCAATCAAAAGAGCAAAACACCTATCATTACTATAAGCCTTTAGAGTTCTAAAGTTGAAGAAGAGGCGCTTAGAGTTCCAGAGCTCGGGAATGAGTTCATTCTTGGTGATCTAGTGGAGAGAAGAGTAGTTCAGAGTTTTGAAAAGTGCGGGTCGCACAATCAATGAGGTTCTTTGGTGATTTATAAGTTATGTAATCAGAGTCAGCTAAGGTTTAGCAATACCTAGACTAATTCTAAGTTAATTTTTCTAGTACATTTTACAAGCAAGTTTGCCATGAGGTTTTTGATCCTGAGAAGGGGTTTTCCTCCATCATCAATTCTTGGTATTATTTACTTTATTGCTGTTAGTTTTGTACGTTTATGATTAATACGTAGGTTTTAATTGGATTAATAACCTTAATAATCTTGAGACAATAAATAAGTGACTTGTTGCTTGTTATTGATTTAATTCCGCATTTGGATCTAAATATTTTCCTAACACTAAGAGTACCTTCACAATCTGCATTTTTCATGTCTGGTAGCTTTCGTCCGGAAATTTTAGCTCTTCATGAAAATCACTCATCTATAGATCAGTTAGATAATAGTACTGCTCATTTATCAACAAATGAGGTCTCGATGAGTGAGTTATATCCACAGTAACTTCAAAGAATATGCATATTCACCGTAACAAGATATTTTCTACTTACGTTTGTTCTTATTGGAAGGAATTACCTTGTACGATGTTTTATTCTTTTTACTTGATTTGTATTGGTATGGTTTGTGCTAGTGATATTACCCTTGTAAAAAACACGATATCTATATATCTACATATTATATTGTTTACTCATATGTCTGAATATTCTCTCATACTTATATTGTCTAGCAAAAGGTTTGTCCGTGCGAACAATGCTTTATCATAATTTTTCGTAAGTGGTGATGCCTAGAATATCAATTTTTATTTGAATCTAACTGCCTATGATATGAATTTATGTGGATATATGATGTCAAGAGTGTCGATGATCTTATATTATAATTTACATGTTGATTATGCTGCTACAACTATTTATTGATTAATTATTCTATAGATTTTGTTTTAGTATGATATAGAGCTCTGGCGAAACCATGTAATTGATAGCTTTTGTTTTGCAGAATTTTAATGAATTTTCTATTGTACAAAAATTATGTAATGGAGCAGTACTCTCAAATTTATAATTTTTGCAAAATATTCACTCTCCTCTTTGTACTTCTTGGATGTAAGGTTGGAAATCCCCCTCTAGAGATGACAAAAAATCTCGTCAGTTCGAATAGCTCGGGCTCGGCTTGGAAAAAGCTCGAGCCGGGCCTAACTTCATTTTTTTGGTTAGGTTTTGCTAGGCTCAGGCCCAAAAAAGCTCGAGTCGAGCCCAAACTTTTTTATTTAATTTATAGCACGTATAAACCGTACAAATTTTAAATTCTTTAAGTAAAAAATGTAGATTTAACATTTTAAAAAAAAAAAAAAGAGCCGGCTCGGGACGAGCCTCATTTTTTTGGCCGAGCTCAGCTCGGTTTGAGTTGAGCCCGAGCTTTTTTTTTTCGACTTGTGGTTCTACCCTGCTCGGCTCGACTCATTGACATGTCTATTCCCCTCTGTATTAAAATCTTTCAATTAATAGATGTTTCTGAACCAGTTCCATGTTTTTCTTTTTTACTAAATTGGCACTTGAAAACTAAAGATAAAAACCTCATTCCCAGATATCACATTTAGAGCATCTCTAAGAAACTCTTTAAATATAAGATACTCTCTATTTTAAAGAGTCAACATTTAAAATCATGCTCCGAGAAACTCTTTAAATTCACATTTTAATTTAGATAGTGTGGAGAGTCAAACATACTCTCTATAATTAAATCCATTCAAAAAGTTTCAATTTTCAATGTAGGAAAGCAATAAAATAATATAAAGAAAAGCTAGTTAAAATGAAAGATAAAGAAAAACGATAAATATTTTTGGGATTATTAAAATTAAGTGTTAAATATAAAGAGTTTATTGGAGTATTTCAAAATTTTAACTCTCTAAATTTATAGATACTCTCCAAATGATAGAATATACTCTTTAAAAATAGAGAGAGCATTTCCAAAACACTTTTTTTTTAATAACCGTAGATGTTCGGACCAGTTTGTGCGCAACTCAACTAATCCCTCGGGGCCCAGAAGTTTACGGTCAAGTATTCACCTCAGTGACCTTAAGAGAACTCGAACTGGTGACCATTGGAGAGCAAACTCAAGACTTGACCAATTGAACAACCTATCAAAGTTATTCAAAAAACTCTTTAAATTAACATTTTAATTCAAAGCACTCTATATAATTAAATGCATTAAAAAAATTTCAATTTTCAATGTAGGAAAGTGTTAAATGTAGAGAGCTTGTTGGAGTACTTCATAATTTTAACTTTCTAAATTTGTGGATGCTCTCTAAATAATATAATATACTCTTTGAAAATAGAGAGTCTATTTTCCTTATTTTCATTGAATTTGTTTTCCCACCACATCGGTGGGGAAATAGTTTTCCACCTTTTTTTGGCAATGTAACAAATTATATCCTAAATTGTAAAAAGAAAAAAAAAATCCTTTTAATGAACAATTTCCATGAAAACAAAGTCAAACGAACACCAAAACATCCAAAATTTCAACATTTTCTAAGTGGAAAATTATGGAATTTGGGTGGAAATAAAATGAATTACAGAAAATTGAATTGTCTAGAACTTGTTCTACTTGGAATTGTCAATTAGTTGTATTTGATTGGTATAATTTTTCACCTGAAAAATGTTGAAATTTTAAATCTTTTGGTATTCGTTTGGTTTTGTTTTCCATCAAAATTGTCCATTAAAGGGATATAATTTATTACAATTTAGGATAGAATTTGTTTCCATTGTCAAAAAAATAAAAATAAAATGGTTGCCTTGAAAAGCTTTTCCTACCAAACCTATGAGAAAAGATTTTCCTCAAAAACCAAGAAAATGTAGAAAACCAATTCTGTAGAAAATTTAATCAATCAAACATGTAAAAATGTGAAAATGGAATTTAATTTTCATCTTCCATGGAAAAGATGGACAAATCAAACAGGCCTTAATGTTTTTAATGGCAAACATGGACTTGAGAATAATGAGAGCGTAAACTAACACTAAAATAAAAATAAAAAGACGTAAAATGCACCTGGTAAATCAATTTATGGGTGTTGTTGAAAGGATAAAAATCTTCTTTGAAATGGTCGAGAGTCAGAACATACCTCCACGTTTTGCACCTTGTATGCACTTCCGTCTCAGTCATGGGACTCAACTTTCAACGTTCATCCACAAAAGTAGTGTGAAATCTTCAATCATCCAAGTCAGTCAATCAAGGAAGACGAAATGCAGATTTTTTAGCCAATCTAAATACTTGAATTCTTGTGGGCAAACCTATACGTAGTTAAGGGGTTATTTGACAAAGCCTTTGACAAAAAAAAAAAAAAAAAAATTTAGCAAATTTGGATAATAGTTGATGAAATGAGTAGTTGAGAAGTTGATTAAAGTTGTTGATAATATGAAATGTGCAGTTAAAATTGAAATTTAACCCATTGAAAGTTAATAAAACTCTAAAAAAATTCTATTGAAAAAGTACTAAGCTTTAGACATTTCAAGAATACTTTTTAATAATTCAGTGTTACAAAAGCAACGCCTAAATGCGAAGCGGGCGCAAAGCGCTTTTTTATTTTATTTTCATTTTTTATTATTTTTGTGCCTAAGCATGCTTTTTTTTCTTTAATTATTAAATAATTTTTAGATCGATTTAAAATTTTTTTATAATATTTAATGAGTTACACCTCTTGTTTGATGTTTCAACAATTCAAGGTTTCGAGAATGATGTTCCTAAACGAGCCACCATCTAGCAAAGAATATTAAAAATAAAATCTTGCTTCACTTTAATCTGAAATAATAATTAATAAATAAAGATGTGAAGTTGATCTTCTAAAATGAAACCTAAATCTCAATATAATTTCCATAGTTACACAAATATTTACACGGACGTCAAATGATCTATATACCTAATTTTAGATTATTTGAAAATAGTGTTTAATTTGTTATCAATGAATACGCGTATATCGATTTTTTTCACATTGTACAAGGAATTCTAGGTATGGACTAATTCTTAAGAGGAAATTAATGTGGTCAATTTCTAACAATTTAAACTTTTAAATGAAATAATTAATATGAACAAACTCTAAAATGAAAAACAACGCGTAAAATGAAGTGGGGAAATCAATTTATGGGTGTTGTTGAAAGGAAAAATCGAGGGTGAGAAAGTACCTCCCCTGTTTCACGCCTTGTCTTTATCACTCCCATCTCAATCATAAAAAATAACTATCAACTTTAATAAAGGATGAATCTTGAATTATCAAAGTCATAGTCAATGGTGGAAAAGTAAAAGTAGATTTTTCAGCCAAGCTAAATCCTTGAATTTTGGTAGGCAAACCTAAACGTAATTAAGAGTCTATTTAACAAAGCTTTTAATAAAAAAATTATCAGAATTTGGCAAAAGTCGATAGATGTTTGGTTGAAAAGTTAATAATATTACCGTATTTTTTTTATTTTTTATATATTTCAAATATTTCGTACAGTGTCCAATAAATCATTCGATGTTCTTTTAATGGTTTCATATATAACGTTGATCTTCCAAGATAAAAGCCGAAAACTCAATATAATAAACGTCAAATGATCTATATACCTAATTTTAGATTATTCAAAACTAGTGTTTGAATTGTTATCAATGAATACGCGTCTTGTGCATTGATTTTTCCACATTGTGTTTCATCATTTTGTATCTCATACTTGTACAAGGTATTCTTGATGTGCATTAGTTCTTAGACAAAAGTAATGTTTGACTATCATACATTGGTTCTTATAAGACAAAAGTTTCGTATTACTAAAGCATACCGATTCTTGTTCTACTTTGTGTTCCTCTGAATTCACTCTCTCTTGAAACACATCTCATATTGTATACACTCACTCTCGCCATGTTAAAGATAACACTGCATACAACTATGAGTTCTTGGAAATGGCTTGCTTTCATTTTTGGTGCTCGTTTTAATTTATGGCGTGAAGTGACAGAAACATTTTTGGATAATATTGCGAACTTTCAGATTTGACATTGAATTAACATGGTATGTCCTTGAGGTGCAGGTGACTGATTTTTGTAAACAATGCTTTTGTTGACAACGAGGGCTAGAAAAATATATGAATTATGCTACTTGTACAAAATAATTGTACAACTCTCTTTACAAAATGTCAAGTGACGGCCTCCTATTGAGGGGCGCCTTGGGCTGGGGACCTGCCATAGGCGCCCCCCAATAGGGGGCCGCCATTTGACATTTTGTAAAGAGAGTTGTGAACATATTTTGTACAAGTAGAATAATTCAAAATATATTCATGTACCTTATTGATATATTCTACTACCAAATTGCTTATTTGTTTGAATTATTCTTCCTTGCCAGAAGAATTTTCAGAGGCGCCTCACAAGGGGCCGGGCCCCACATGAATTACAGGAAATTGAATTGTCTAGAACTTGTTCTACTTGGAATTGTCAATTAATTATGTTTGATTGGTATAATTTTTCACCTGAAAATGTTGAAATTTTAAATCTTTTGGTATTCATTTGGTTTTGTTTTCCATCAAAATTGTCCATTAAAGAGATATAATTTAGGATATAATTTGTTTCTATTGTCAAAAAAATAAAAATAAAATGGTTGCCTAGAAAAACTTTTCCTACCAAACCTATGAGAAAAGATTTTCCTCAAAAACCAAGAAAATGTAGAAAACCAATTCCGTAGAAAATTTAATCAATCTAACATGTAAAAATGTGAAAATTGAATTGAATTTCCATCTTCCATGGAAAAGATGGACAAATCAAACAGGCCTTAATGTTTTTTAATGGAAAACATGGACTTGAGAAAAATGAGAGCGTAAACTAACACTAAAATAAAAATAAAAAGACGTAAAATGCACCTGGTAAATCAATTTATGGGGTGTTGTTGAAAGGATAAAAATCTTCTTTGAAATGGTCAAGAGTGAGAACATACTTCCCTTGTATGCACTTCCGTCTCAGTCACGACACTCAACTTTCAACGTTCATCCACAAAAGTAGTGTGAAATCTTCAATCATCCAAGTTAGTCAATCGAGGAAAATGAAATGCAGATTTTTTAGCCAATCTAAATACTTGAATTCTTGTGGGCAAACCTATACGTAGTTAAGGGGTTATTTGACAAAAAAAAAAAATAGCAAATTTGGATAATAGTTGATGAAATGAGTAGTTGAGAAGTTGATTAAAGTTGTTGATAATATGAAATGTGCAGTTAAAATTGAAATTTGACCAATTGAAAAGTTAATAAGACTCTGAAAAAATTCTATTGAAAAAGTACTAAACTTTAAACATTTCAAGAATACTTTTTAATAATTCAGTGTTATAAAAGCGGCGCCTAAATGCGAAGCGGGCGCAAAGCGCTTGGGCTAACGCTTTTTTATTTTATTTTCATTTTTTATTATTTTTGCACCTAAGCGTGCTTTTTTCTCTTTAATTATTAAATAATTTTTAGATCGATTTAAAATTTTTTTATAATATTTAATGAGTTACACCTCTTGTTTGATGTTTCAACAATTCAAGGTTTCGAGAATGATGTTCCTAAACGAGCCACCATCTAGCAAAGAATATTAAAAATAAAATCTTGCTTCACTTTAATCTGAAATAATAATTAATAAATAAAGATGTGAAGTTGATCTTCTAAAATGAAACCTAAATCTCAATATAATTTCCATAGTTACACAAATATTTACACGGACGTCAAATGATCTATATACCTAATTTTAGATTATTTGAAAATAGTGTTTAATTTGTTATCAATGAATACGCGTATATCGATTTTTTTCACATTGTGTTTTATCATTTTGTATCTCATACTTGTACAAGGAATTCTAGGTATGGACTAATTCTTAAGAGGAAATTAATGTGGTCAATTTCTAACAATTTAAACTTTTAAAATGAAATAATTAATATGAACAAACTCTAAAATGAAAAAAAAAAAACGCGTAAAATGAAGTGGGGAAATCAATTTATGGGTGTTGTTGAAAGGAGAAAAAGCTTGTTTTGGAAAAATCGAGGGTGAGAAAGTACCTCCCCTGTTTCACGCCTTGTCTGTATCACTCCCGTCTCAATCGTAAATAATAACTATCAACTTTAATAAATCCATAGAAGTTTGAATCTTGAATTATCAAAGTCATAGTCAATGGTGCATTGATTTTTCCACATTGTGTTTCATCATTTTGTATATCATACTTGTACAAGGTATTCTTGATGTCCATTAGTTCTTAGACAAAAGTAATGTTTGACTATCATACATTGGTTCTTATAAGACAAAAGTTTCGTATTACTAAAGCATACCGATTCTTGTTCTACTTTGTGTTCCTCTGAATTCACTCTCTCTTGAAACACATCTCATATTGTATGCACTCACTCTCGCCATATTCAAGATAACACTGCATACAACTATGAGTTCTTGGAAATGGCTTGCTCTCATTTTCCTCAATACAACGTACCTTTTTTGTTACGTTAAATCCCAGAATTATTCATGTGGAGGGAATGGTAATTACACGAGTAATAGCACTTACAGAGCTAACCTTAATACCCTTTTCTCCTCCATCTCCTCTAATATGGATTCCAATGGATTCTACAACACTTCCATGGGAGAAAATGCTGATAGAGTCAATGTTATTGCACTCTGCAGAGGAGATGTTCAGCTCGATACATGTCGTAGTTGTATCAATAATGCCACGCGCTTAATCTTACAATTGTGTCCTTATCAAAAACAAGCAATTTATTGGTCTCCTGGCGATTCGTGTATGTTACGCTACTCCAACGAATCCATATTTGGGAAACTTGAAATTGTCCCCAAGTTTTATGGGTGGAGAATTGACAATGTCACAAGTAGGAGCGAGTTCAACGAGGATTTGAGAACATTGTTGGACGGTCTACGCAACACGGCGGCTGAGTCTGACGGTGGTTCCTTAAAGAAGTTCGCTGCTGCAAACACTACTGGACCGGATTTGCTGAGAATTTATGGACTTATGCAGTGCACCCCTGATTTAACCTCGGAGGATTGTACTGTTTGCCTGATTAAGGGTACCGATGTTCTATCACAATGTTGTAGTAGAGAACAAGGATTTAGTCTCCGCACACCCAGCTGCATTCTTCGTTATGAAACCTATCGATTTTATAATGATATCCCTCAGCTGGCGCCACCACCACAACCAGGTGAGAAAATCCTTCACTTCTAATTTGGTTTGAATAAATATAAGAGCTACTACTTACCTTATAGTTAAGGGTATCAATGGTCTTGTCATACGGCAATAATGGCATGCTTGTAAGGTGGATTGGACTCTATTAATATTATTAAATGAGGGAGAAAAAAAAAAACTAACTTTTTACTTTTATGCTGTTCAATCCTGTCTAAATGTTGTCTAATGCTACACATCAAATGAGGTGCTAAATTCAATTTAGTACATAACAAAAGTATTACTTCTGCCAAAAACATTCCAAGTAGTAAATTTATTATCACGCCTTTTTTCTTGATTTTATAGGAAAGGATGGTAATAAATCTCGAACAATTATCATTAATACTATTGTTCCAATTGTTGCGGTCCTAATACTTGCTCTTTTCATTGGCATCGTCATAAGAATGAGACAAAAGAGTAAACCACGAGAAAAATATGAAAGTAAGTTTAATTTTATTTAAATATCTATTTTTATGTATGTCAATCTCTATCTTCATGTTCTTTCACTTTCGATTGGGTGAAAAGGTATTTTTATATATTCTCAAGCTGCCGATAAAATCAGTACCGTTGAATCCCTCCACTATGACTTTGGTACAATTAGAGCTGCAACAAACAATTTCTCTGATGCTAACAAGCTTGGGCAAGGTGGATTTGGTGTTGTTTACAAGGTAATTATTAAAGAAGATGGCTTGCATATAGAAGTGGAACATTGACGTGTAACGAAGTAATTACCATATGGGTTTAGACTATTGGCACTTATTCAAAATATTTATTTGCTCTAATATATGTCAGGGAAAACTTCCAAGCGGGCAAGAAATAGCTGTGAAAAGATTGTCCATGAATTCAGCGCAAGGTGACTTGGAATTTAAAAATGAGGTATTGTTAATGGCAAGGCTTCAACACAGGAATCTAGTTAGGCTCTTGGGATTCTCAATAGAAATAAGCGAGAGGCTTCTTGTTTATGAATTTGTTGAGAACGGGAGCCTTGACCATTTCATTTTTGGTAAAATTTTATTTGAACTAAATCATATTTCTTTTAACAATCTGGTTATACATATAATTGCTATCCATCTCAAGTGTAATGGTCTTGATTTGATCTCTCACAATGTCATGTGCCTAACTCAACTTGTAGATCCAATCAAGCGCCAATTTTTGGATTGGGACACACGCTACAAAATCATAGGGGGTGTTGCCAAGGGGGTTCTTTATCTGCATGAAGACTCTCGACTGTGAATCATTCATCGTGATCTCAAAGCAAGCAATGTCTTAATAAACGGCGAGATGAACCCCAAAATATCTGATTTTGGCATGGCTAGGTTATTTGACCAGGATGAAACTCAAGGCAATACCAGCAGGATTGTTGGAACCTAGTAAGCTTTATACAAAACTATAGTGCCTCAAATTATTGTTATATCGTATTTTAACAGGTTGATAATATGCTTGAAAAACAAAGAAATGCTGGAGAAAAATACATATAGGATCATTTTCAGATTAAGGGATTGTTTGACAAAGTTTTTGATAAAATTTTTAGCAAAGTTGATGAAATGTTTGATTGAAAAGTTGATAAAAGTAGTGGATTTCATAAAATTTATGGTTAAAATTATTTGTTAACTTTGATCTTAATTTTTTAGCAATCTTTTTCTATCCTAAACAATTACTTAATATATCTTGATATTTATTAATGTGACTGGTCACTGATTACATACTTATAAACTAATCGTTGCAGTGGATATATGGCACCCGAGTACGTAATGCAGGGACAATTCTCTAGTAAATCTGATGTCTTCAGCTTTGGTGTCCTAGTTTTGGAAATCGTAAGTGGGCAAAAAGCCAATAGTTTTCAATCTGAGGAGAATATGACGCACCTCCTAAGTTGTGTGAGTACAAATTAGTCTTTTTTTCCCTAATTGCAGACACCAATGACTAATGATGAATATCGAAATTTAAGGAACATGTCAAATTTTCACAGGCTTGGAAAAATTGGCACAAAGGAAAAGCTAAACATATAATAGATCTTGCACTGAGGACTTCTGATGGATCCTTGTGTGACATTTTGCGCTGCATTCATATCGGTTTGTTATGTGTTCAAGAAAATGCAGCTAACAGACCTACAATGGCAACAATAGTTCTCATGCTTACAAACCTCTCTATAACTCTACCAATACCTTCACGGCCAGCATTTTTTGTGCTTAGTAGCCTCGATCAAGATATTTCACTTTTTCGGGAACAAAATTCAAGACCGATAGAGGCCACAGAATCGTCAAAGAATAGATCGGGTAATTCTATTGATGCATCTATAAATGATGTCTCAATGAGTGATTTATATCCTCGGTAACTTACAATAATAAGCATATTCATCATTACAAGATATTTTCCACATGCTTTTGTTTTTATTGTTGAATTGGACCTTGTTCATGACTTGTATTTTTATAGCTTAATGCTTTACAATTAAAAAAAAAAAAAAAAAAAATATATATATATATAGTACTTTGTTGAGAATGAATATAAGAAGTTCCTCAGTGGGCGACTAGAGATGAACTAAGAAAATGTATATGAATGTGAATTGTCAAAAAAATATATATATATCATTACTTAAAAGAGTAAAAAAAAAATATGGAAGGCACACTTTCTCCTCTAAATTCTCATGTGACTATTTTAGTTTCCGTTCTTCTTCCCGCAATTGAATCATCATGCGAACGACATCCAAATCATCAAAATATGCGCATAAGATGGACTCACTCCAGCATTGAATATTCCCCTTGAGGTAAAAATTAAACAACAAAGCTATAGATGTTTCCCACTTGTACGAATTTCCAAAACAGAGACCCATTTGAACTATCGCCTGATATTATTTATACCACAAATTCTTGAAATACAATCGATTTTTTATATGGGTTTATATTTTTCCCCTTCAAAACTCGAAGTTTCATTGTTTTCCAGAAAAAAAAAATTGGAAATAAGATAGAGTTAGTTCTGAACTCTATTTTCCTTTTTTCTTTTTCTTCTTTTTCTTCCCTTTTTTTTTTTTTCTTAATTGTAACTTCTTTTAAGATGGAGACGAAAAAGTTTGATAAAGATGACGTCAATATAAAAGAATATATTTGAAAGGAATAATTTAACAATAAATTGTGGAGTAAAAATTCGAAACCCTATCCACTTTTAAAAAGAAAATTATATTACATTTTTAACCTTGCGTAAATTTACTTAAATAGACTTACATAAAATTAAATAAAAATATATCACTCTAAACTCATCAAGTAATATTTATTTTCATTAAATTATTTTTGACCGTTTAATAAAATCTTAGTATTCATAAAATATTATTTTCAACTCAGCTCAAAACAATAATGAAAGGGACACCATTACATCAAATACATACAGACACAGATATATATGAAGAAGAGTTTGACAAGGTAAGGATTACCTTTTATTATGGATTTGATGAATTTAGTATATGAAAGATTCTCAATTTGTGTTTGTGTTATTTAAAAATGTGGCTTTTGAATTCAAGTAGTATCAATAAGAAATTTCATTTGGAATTATTTGAGTTTTCTGTTGGGATTATTTTTTCTTTTCTTAATTTTCTTGAATTGAATGCATTGATGACTATCATTTATGCTTGCATTTTCAACATAATAATTCGAGTATTTTTATTTTTTTAGTTGGGATTATCTTTTTGTTTCTTGATTTTCTTAAATTCAAAACATAGGTGGCTAATTTGTTAGGATTATCAAAACAAGTGAAGAGATTTGACGATGCATATTGATGACAATGATTGAAAATATGAAATGATTTTGAAGAAATTATTATACGATAAATATATAAAAATGGTGTGGATAGGTATATGAAAGAATTGTGTGCGTGTGTGTGTGTGTGTGTGTGTGTGTGTGTGTGCTTCAACTGAAATCTCGTTAGGCTCTAGGGTTCGGTAGAAGGAAATAAAAGACTTTTTATATACGAATGGGTTCAAAATGGGATCCTTGACATTTCATAATTGGTAATATTTTGCTATTTTTTTTAAGGAAATCATATTTCAGAATCTCTATAGCAATCTAGTTGCTCTTGTATGTATGGCTAATTTATTATAGCATATTTATCATTATTAGTCAAAGTTGAACGTGCGTTGCACATTATTCTGAAATACTCTATGAGTGTTATGAAAATAATATTTGACTCTTTATTTACTCTTTTGATCGAAATATGAGAGAAATGCAAGTCTTTAAAAATAAATGTTAATTATTATACATGCACGTAAATAGTAAAATGCATATTTAAATGTAAATATTAGAATTACAACTAAATGTATAAATGAAGATGAATGTCAAAAACGATACATGAATTAACGTGAATATTAATTAATTTAGAATTACCAAATAATTTAAACATGACAATGAATGTTAAATTATTTATATTAAATGAATATAAATTAATTTTCAATTAAGTGAAATTGGATGCTAATTTGCATACATAAATGTGAATAATGAATTGTAATCTTGAATGTGATATTAATTAAACGAATGTGAATGTTAATTAATTTAAAATTGATAATAGGGACATGAACGTGGACGTGAATGTGAAATTTTAATTAATATTAATTAAAGGAATGTGAATGTTAATTAATTGTGAATTAATTATAATATTTATTATAGTTTGTAAATTAAATATATATTGAAAAACGAAACAGTAAGATATTATTAAAATAATTGAATTGTAGCAGAGCTATAATCGTCCAAAATATAATTCTCACTTAATGTGATATTTATATTACAGATTTGAGCGTAATTATTGCTCCAGATTCTTAGTCACAAGTTATGACTCATTTTTCACATAGAAAACATTCAAATTTGAAAAGTACTACTTCTGAAAGAAATGTATTCTTTTGAATTAACTTTTCAACACACTTTGAATTGCTTCAATTAGACATTGAGAGAGAGACTATGATGAAAATAGTGACGATTGCTTAGAGAGAGCTCGTTGGCCATCGTTTAGGCGCTCGAGAATCCAAAATAGATTGTGCATGCTCAATGGGCGCTCGAGCAGCCATGTTACGTGCCCAAATCTTAGATTACAGATTTTAGCTCTTTTACAATCCCAAACAATTTCAAACACTTCATATTATATATACCTAAGCCATAATTCATCCTAAACCATCTTTGTGCCATTGATTGAGTCATTATACATATAAAAGAACATCCTACAGAGATCAAACAACAATTCCATAATTCTCTTGATTCAATCAAAAGATCAAAACATAAGATATAAGGATCAAACACCAAAAACCCTTACCTTCACCTATAACCCTTCAAAATTTTGAAGTTGGAGAAGAGGAGCTTGGAGTTCCAAAGCTCCAAAACGAGTTCGTTTTTGGTGATTCGATTGGAGAAAAGTAGTCTAGATTTCTTAAAAGTGCAGGTTGCACAATCGAAGAGGTTCTTCAGTGATTTACAAGTTTGGTGGTCAAAGTCAGCTAAGATTTAGCGGTGTCTAAACTAATTCTAAGTTAACTTTTCTAGTGAATTTTATTAGCAAGTTTGTCCAAAGGTTTTGATGCTGAGATAAAATTTTCCTCCGTCATCAAATCTTGGTGTTATTTACTTTATTGTTTTTAATTTTGCATGTTTATGATTGATACTTAGGTTTCAATTGAATTTATAACCTTAATCATCTATCAACAATAAATAAGTGATTTGTTGCTTGTTATTGGATTCATTTCACATTTGAGTCAAAATATTCCATGACAAGTAGTATCTGAGCTCAATTGTGATTCGTGGCCGAATTTTTGTCTAGTTGGTCAATCACATTCCGATGAATGATTTGAGGACGATATGGATATTCATAAGGCTTATGACCAATTTTATAAGGAGAGCCTTGGCCTTATGACCAGTTGTATAAGAAGAGTATCAAGTTACATAAGGTTAATAGACCGGCCTTTAATAAACTAAATGAACTTGAATTAGAAAATGAGAGATTTATAGTCAAACTTGAGAATTTTACCAGAAATCTAGATGAGTTTAGGATTGAGAAACAGTCCTTAAAAGTTAACGTTAAGACTCTTATGACTTGCGAGTGATCTTGAAAAATCAAATACCCAACTTCATTCTTTCTCTAGCAAATCTAAGAAGATTGATAACATGATAGGGCTCAACAAACTAGCTGGGAATAAAGAAAGTTTACGCTTCAATAAAATAAATTCTAAAGACCTCTTTCTCTTATGAAAACAAGTTTGTACATGTCTCGATTCAACATAAGGTTCAAAACCTGAAACCTAAAGTTGTTCCTAGGTTCATCGTCATCTGTCATCATTGGGGTAAATTAGGACACATAAGACCTACGAGTCAAAACTCTTGAGCAGATCCAACTCTATATATGCCTCTAACAAACCTAAGAGCGTAGGAGCCCGATGATTGAAATCATTTATACAACATTGGTTTCTTTTACCCAAGGTCCAAAATTTGAAACCTAGAGTAGCTCCTAGGCTCATTCCCACATGTAATAACTGTGGTGTTTTAGGTCATATCAGACCTAGGTGCCATAAACCATTGACTAGAAACAATAAACAAGATCTAACTATTCCTGTTAGATTCTTAACTAATCAAGCGAGTCACTTGACTGAATTGACTAAGATTATATCTTCTTCTAAGAAGGTTTGGATAAAAAAGAGTAAATTCACAAGTCAAAGTGATATTAATTGTGGTATTGCTCGTGTGTTGTTCTTAATGTTAAGAGCGGTTGCTTGCTTCAATAAGTAGGTTGTCAGGTGCATGCATTTGCACTAATCATGATATCTACACATTCATGTATGCATTCTATGTTTTTCTTTATTTAATTTGTTTTGCATTATTATTTTATGAAAAAGAAGAATAATAAAAAAATGAAAAAGAAAAAAGGGATTTTTCAATTAATATTAATTGGACATGTTATCTTATGATCAAGTACTAGTAAAGTTTTTAAACTGTGAATAATTTTTTGGTTAACTTTTATTTAGAACTTATTTGGAGTAATTGGTATATGTTATTACATGTATTATTTGCACTGCACACATTAAATTCTTGAGAGTGGGTTTTGATTGCATGTGTGAGATTTGGGATGACAGTCATCTGTGTGGTGGATGGACTTTGAATATGTAATGTACATTTGACTAATTGACCTAAACTCTTATATGTTTCTCATAAAAGAAAAATAATATTGTGCTTCAAAAGAATTGAATTATTGTGATATATCTCATACTTTCTTCGCAGCATTTTTGACATGTTGGGTATTTTAAAACTTGGTGCCTATAGTCATCTAACTTTGACGTCATCGATCTAAAGATTGTTACAGGGTCATTAACTATGCTTAATAAAGATAAGTCTGCCCATAAGATATGAAAAAAGAATGAGAGAAAAAACTATATATATATGTGTGCTTACATATAGGGGGAGAGAAAATTTATACACTGAAAAATTAACATGAGCTTTTTATTTAAAAGGTCCTAGTAGTATTGGGCTTGCCTTCATACTTTGAGGAATAAATTCATTTACCAGTAATTATTTTCGTGTCTTTTCTCATTGATTTAAGATTTTGAGACTAGCTTACCAGAGTTTAATGGCATTTTTCATACGTGTAGCTTATACAATTTACTCCATACAGGTTTCAAATAAGTTATGTGGTTAAAGTTTATTGTTTGTGAATTATGCCTATTTAAGTAGGTAAATAAATGTTCATAATATTATATTTAAAAATTAATGAAAAATAGTTGTATGAAAAGAAAAATTTTATTCTCCCATCACATGTATTACATTTTTCATAATTTGTCCATGTGTGTTTTTTTTACTCATTTCTCTCTATGTTTTCTTTTGTTATTCGTGACAAAAAGGAGGGAAGAGTTAGTGTTTATTTAAGATAGTTGATATGTATATGAGTTTGGGGAAGAAAATTTGAAAATTTTATTTTGATATTTGAGTTAGGGGGAGTTATAGTAATTCTTTGATTGATTGATAATCTAACTAGCATGATTGGTTATTTTGCTTATTGATATTATATTACATGTTTTGTATAGTATCAAAATCATTATTTAGTGTTGCTAGTTCAGCTATATATCTCATCTTGTCATGTTAAGATTCTAAGTTATTTGATTATTATAGTAGTACTTGCATTGGTGTTATACGTCTTTTGTTTATTTTTCTAACTCGAGTATATGCCTTATTATAAGTTTCTTCTTGATTTTCACGTGGTGGTGTTGTTTTCATGTGTTTCAGGAAATATGTATAACAAGATTTGAGTTAAAGTTTGGAATTGAGTCTTTGGTTTGATTGTTGTTAAGTTGTTTTTTATTTTAATTTTGAAATAAACAATTTTGTCACTGAATACCAAAGGGAGAATTTGTTAGGTCTCTATTCGTAAATGGCTATTCTTTAAACAAAATTAAAGCAATGAAATTGTAATTAAAGTCAAAAAGGTCAATGGGTTGGAAGTATATGTTTTGAAGGAGTCAAAGAGCTCAAGATGTTCAAGAAGATCACATATGATCAATGGTATGCAAATAGAAGTCAAAAGAGTGTCAAAATGTCATGCAAGTCATGCTCCAAATTCACGATCACAAGTTGCGGCCGATTTTCCACAGAAAACATTTGAATTTGAAAAATATTGTTTCTAGAAGAATTGTAACCCTTTAAGATAGCAGTTAGCTTTCAAATACATTTTGAATAGTCTCAATTCGATATTGAGAGAGAAACATATAATAAAAATACAGAGGGTTGCTCAAAGAAGCTCGTTGGCCACCCTTTAAGCTCTCGAGCACCCAAAACAGATTGTGCGCACTCACTAGATGCCTAATGGCTCTCGAGAGACTGTTACGTGCCCAAATCCTAGATCGTGGTTTTTAGCATTTTTACAATCCCAAACAACTTAACACACTTCATATTATATATATCCAAGCCTTAATACATCCCAAACCATCTTTGTGCCATTGATTGAGCCATTATACATTCAAGAGAACATTTTACAGAGATCAAACAGCAACTCCATAATTCTCTTGATTCAATCAAAAGAGCGAAACACCTATCATCACTATCAGTCTTTAGAGTTCTAAAGTTGAAGAAGAGACGCTTAGAGTTCCAGAGCTCGGGAATGAGTTCATTCTTGGTGATCTAGTGGAGAGAAGAGTAGTTCAGAGTTTTGAAAAGTGCGGGTCGTACAATCAATGAGGTTTTTTGGTGATTTATAACTTATGTAATCAGAGTCAGCTAAGGTTTAGCAATACCTAGACTAATTCTAAGTTAATTTTTCTAGTGCATTTTACAAGCAAGTTTGCCATGAGGTTTTTGATCATGAGAAGGGGTTTTCCTCCATCATCAATTCTTGGTGTTATTTACTTTATTGCTGTTAGTTTTGTACGTTTATGATTAATACTTAGGTTTTAATTGGATTAATAACCTTAATCATCTTGAGACAATAAATAAGTGACTTGTTGCTTGTTATTGATTTAATTCCGCATTTGGATCTAAATATTTTCCTAACACTAACAGTACCTTCACAACCTGCATTTTTCATGTCTGGTAGCTTTCGTCCGGAAATTTTAGCTCTTCATGAAAATCACTCATCTATAGATTAGTTAGGTAATAGTACTGCTCATTTATCAGCAAATGAGGTCTCGATGAGTGAGTTATATCCACAGTAACTTCCAAGAATATGCATATTCACCGTAACAAGATATTTTCTACTTACGTTCTTTTTACTTGATTTGTATTGGTATGGTTTGTGCTAGTGATATTACCCTTGTAAAAAACACGATATCTATATATCTACATATTATATTGTTTACTCATATATCTGAATATTCTCTCATACTTATATTGTCTAGCAAAAGGTTTGTCCATGCGAACAATGCTTTATCATAATTTTTCGTAAGTGGTGATGCCTAGAATATCAATTTTTATTTGAATCTAACTGCCTATGATATGAATTTATGTGGATATATGATGTCAAGAGTGTCAATGATCTTATATTATAATTTACATGTTGATTATGCTGCTACAACTATTTATTGATTAATTATTTTATAGATTTTGTTTTAGTATGATAGAGCTATGGCGAAACCATGTAATTGATAGCTTTTGTTTTGCAGAATTCTAATGAATTTTCTATTGTACAAAAATTATGTAATGGAGTAGTACTCTCAAATTTATAATTTTTGTAAAATATTCCCTCTCCTCTTTGTACTTCTTGGATGTAAGGTTGGAAATCCCCCTCGCAAAAAAGCTCGTCGGATCGGACAGCTCTGGCTTGGCTTGGAAAAAGCTCGAGCCGGGCCTAACCTCATTTTTTTGGTTAGGTTTTGCTAGGCTCAGGCCCAAAAAAGCTCGAGTCGAGCCCAAACTTTTTTATTTAATTTATAGCACGTATAAACCGTACAAATTTTAAATTCTTTACGTAAAAAATGTAGATTTAACACTTAAAAAAAACGAGCCAACTCGGGACGAGCCTCATTTTTTTGGCCGGGCTCAGCTCGGTTTGAGTTGAGCCCGAGCTTTATGAATTTGTTGAGAACGGGAGCCTTGACCGCTTCATTTTTGGTAAAATTTTATTTGAAGTAAATCATATTTCTTTCAACAATCTGGTTATCCATATAATTCCTATCCATCTTAACTATAATGGTCTTGATTTGATCTCTCACTATGTCATGTGCCTAACTCAACCTGTAGATCCGATCAAGCGCCAATATTTGGATTGGGACACACGCTACAAAATCATAGGGGGTGTTGCTAAGGGGGTTCTTTATCTGCATGAAGACTCTCGACTGCGAATCATTCACCGTGATCTCAAAGCAAGCAATGTGTTAATAGACGGCGAGATGAACCCCAAAATATCTGATTTTGGCATGGCTAGGTTATTTGACCAGGATGAAACTCAAGACAATACCAGCAGGATTGTAGGAACCTAGTAAGATTTATACAAAACTATAATGCTTCAAATTATTGTTATATCCTATTTTAACAGGTTGATAATATGCTTGAAAAGCAATGAAGAAATACTGGAGAAGAATATACAGGATCATTTTCAGATTAAGGGATTGTTTGACAAAGTTTTTGATAAAAGCAAATTTGATAATATATACAGTTGAAAAGGATTAAAAATCCATGAAATATGTGGTTAAATTATTTGTTGACTTTGATTTCAACTTTTAAGTTATCTAAACAAGCACTATATATATTCATGAATGTGATTCGTCACTGACTATATACTTATAAACTAACCATTGCAGTGGATATATGGCACCCGAGTACGCAATGCATGGACACATCTCTAGTAAATCTGATGTCTTCAGTTTTGGTGTCCTAGTTCTTGAAATCATAAGTGGTCAAAAAACCAACAGTTTCCAGTATGGGGAGAATGTGGATGACCTCCTAAGTTGTGTAAGTAAAAATTAGTATTTTTGGACAAATTGAAGACACCAATGATTAGTGATGAATATCGTGATTTAAGAAATGTGTCAAATTCTCACAGGCTTGGAAAAATTGGCACGAAGGAACATCTGTACATATAATAGATCCATCATTGAGAACGTCTGCTCGATCCTTGCATGACATTATGCGATGTATTCATATCGATTTATTATGTGTTCAAGAAGATGCAGCTGATAGGCCTACAATGTCAACAATAGTTCTTATGCTCACGAGCTTCTCTATAACTCTGCCAATACCTTCACGGCCCGCATTTTTTGTGTCTAGTAGATTTGGTCCAAAAATTTCACTTCTTCAGGAACAAAATTCAAGATCACCAGATGCCACATAATCATCAAAGAATAGATCGAGTAATTCTACTGATGCATCTATAAATGATGTCTCAATGAGTGATTTATATCCTCGGTAATTAACAATAATTGACATATTCATCATTACAAGTCATTTTCCATATACTTTTGTTTTTATTGTTGAATTGTTGAGAATGAATATAAGAAGTTCGTCAGATGTCAAAAGGGCCAAAAAAAAAAAAGGAAAAAACAAACAAAAAATGAAAAAGAAGAAGCAATTGGGGCGCAAACTTGATCTCTTAAGGGGTAATAAATGTCGATTGCCACTGGAGTCTAAAATCATAGTGAAATAGATGGATCTAAGAACTTGTTTGTGCCAAACTAGTTACTTTTTTTTTTTTGGAGAATGGGTAGTTGTAAAAGAAGGAAAAAAATTCGATTTATGTGTAATATTATTTTATTGAATAATATGTGATTGAAAAAAAATGTATTATAATTTTAATGAGGGCTTAAACATCTATGTTCTAATCAAATTTGGTTAATCTATTCATTTCTGTTAGTTAAATAAATGGAAAAATCTGACATGCACTTTAACTTCGACGAAGTGTTGAGATGAATAATTCCCCGCGTACAAGGAATTATTCATAGAAATCATATAGGTGCTACGCAGCCCCTGTGTGGCGTATTTTCTGTCATTATTGGATCCAAAACCAATGAAAAATTACTAAGTGTTGTTATGAAAAAATTCTATCAATTTTTTCTGTACTTGTAGTATAACTATAGCATCTGACATAGAAAAAAATGTTGTTGTGTTGGCGTGTGTCATGGCAAAAATATTTGATGCATGACGGGAAAAAATTAAGATTGAATTTAGAATTAAGCTAAGAAGTTAGAAGAAGAAGCAGAAGAAGAAAGGGGAAGAAGAGGAAGAGGGAAGAAAACGGCTGCAAGTCAATATTTAATTCATCATATTCATCAACTGTCTAAATTACAACGAAAAATCCAATAAATAGTGAAAATCTAACGGGCTTGAGCTAACCCACTACTACAAGCCCAATAATAGAAAATGTAAATAATAAAACCCAATAACAATAAAATTAAGTCTCGACTGACAAAACACAATAATAATAATAATAATAATAATAATAATAATAATAATAATAATAAATCCCGATGATGTCCGAAACAACGAAGGCTCGAATGGGTCTCGATTAGTAAACATTTTTTCTGTATCGAAAATATAATTTTCATTTAAGTTAGATGACCAGTCAAATCGAAAATCATTAAGTGAATGATCAAAAAACGTTTTCTTCGCGTTTATAGGAAAACGGATAAGAGAAATGCGCAGTAACATGTAGTAATTTGCAATAGGTTTAGGATATCTGAAATGCTTGACTTTGATGGTATTGCCTTAGGTTTTCAATTATGTCAATGTTACGTGTATCGGCTACCGATGCAGGCATGATAGGGAACACAACACAGTGTGCACAACTCTCGACTTCTGTAACAATGGAGGAAAGAACTGTGATATAATCATTTAAACAAACTCCTAAAGATTTTATAGCTCGTGACAAGTGAGGTTTGATCGTGTCGGCACAATTTTCAAAAAGTCTTTCCACCACACTAAATTTAATAGGAGAATTCTCCCTATGTTTATTTTGAACACTATCCAAAAAAGGGGTAATCAAATCTAGAGGAATATTGTCACTTTCTTCCAATGTAAAGGTCGTGATAGTCTCTATGGATGTGAAGACATTCCCTAAATGATTTTCGTTTAAAGCAATAAGAAAGTGTTGGAACATGTCAATTATCGTACGTTCACAATCCAGGTCCAACATAATAAAACAATATTTCGCATTAGCCATAGTTTCTAGTATCTTAAGGGCCGTAGCATACAAATTGATGGATGTGCTTGTGAGAAATGCAAATGTGGATATAATCGATTTAAAAATGTCTTGAATTATTTCATCACAGAAAGGAGGATCGGGTGCAGTGATGCGGAATATTTCACCCAAGGCAAGAAACAACTGTTACTCATATAGCAATATAATGATGTCTTAATAGTTTCTTTGAGATCAATACTGTTTTAAGTGTATTAATAGATGTGAGCATAGAAACAGCAGGCACTTGATCCACTTGGGAAAGCAAACACTCAGTATATTTAAGTAACGATATGAGTTCATTAAAAGGTAATGAAAATTGAAGAAGTTTCCTTCTATTTGTTAACAATTGGACTCTTAACGTTTGGTAGTTATGTCATAACATTTTTTTATTTATTTAGAATTGACAAGTCAAAACACTAAAATAAAAGTACATGTTCAATACAATAAAATTGTTACCTCGCGAGACTCAAAAGAGTCCAACAATGCCCCAGTCATGATTTCCCATTTGGAACTGCTACGGTGGCAAGTAGTGATGGAAACAGGGGCGGGTTCGGGGTGGGGTACCCCCGCCCAGCCTTTGACGGGGCGGGACGGATTTTTGTCCCGTTTAATGCCCGATTTAGTTTTTTTTTTTTTTAAACCAAAAATTTTCAATTAAATACAATTCAAAATTTTATAATCCAAAGCAAATAATATTTAAAATAATTACATCAATATCCAAACCAAACAATGTCCAAAATTAAATAAACAACGTACAATTTTATTTTATTTTTTTTAACTAAACCCGAGGCGGGGCGGCAATCCCCGCCCCGCCAACACTTCGGGACGGATTTTTTTGCCATCTCTAGTGGCAAGACGACAATCGAATCGTTTGACCGGCCGTCAAACAACAAAAATTCACTGCAATCAACGTTAGAAAATACTTTTTTTTTTCTCTCCTTTTTTTTCTCTTTTTTTTCACTATTTTTGTTCCTCTCTTTTTTTCACACTTCAAAATTTTTTTTTTTTTCAACTAAAATAAATTACACAGTATAAAAATCGGAACCCAAGTCAAGGTCCAAAGTACGAAAATTAAAATAAACTAAACAAATACTTTAATAGAGGCCCAAAAGAATACTAACGATTTTTTTTTTTTCACTTCTCTTTTTTTTTTCACTTTTTTTTTGTCAACTAAAATAAATTACAACGATAATAAAGTTGAGGCCCATAAAACTAATACCTTTACACAACAAATTGAGGCCCAAGTTTGAAAAACTAAGTTGGCCCCAAATTGTACCAACAGTTAACCTAACTAATAGTGGAGGTTCAATGCGAATCAAAATAGACAAACTCAATTACCGAACCAAGGAACGGCTCTTCTCAATGACTTGGGCAGCTTCTTCCTTGCGATTTCTCTCTCCTGTGCTAATATTTTATTTTTTTTGGTGTGTGACCGGCGGTTGGGTGTGGGCGGCGATCGATAGGCTGGGGCTGATTTTGTTGGTGACAGTTAGGGGCAATTGGTGGTGAGGTGCGGATTTACCATTAATAATGTTGATAGCTGGTTTGGGGTGGCTGTAATCAAGGGAAAATGTGAAGATAGAATAGGAGTTGGTGTGGGCGGCAACTAATAGAGAATTTGGGTTGGTGATTGACGGCGTCGCGGTGGCAGTTTGTGGTCTCTTTTTTTTTTTTTTTTTTGTGGAGTGGAGGTGTTGAGCGTGAGGCAATGGTATGGTGGTTAGTTGTTGAGGGTGGCTGGGTGGCCGAAAGATGTGGGCTAACGGTTGCAGCGGTCGATTGATGTTGGTGGCGGGATTTAGGAAGAAAATTGAAGGTTGTTCAGCAGTGTTTAAGATGCCAGGTTTGGATCTGATATCAAATTTGATGCAGGACGAGAAATTAAGAATTAAGACTGAATTTGGAATTAAGCTAAGAAGTTAGAAGAAGAAGCAGAAGAAGAAGAAGAAGAAGAAAGGGGAAGAAGAGGAAGAGAGAAGAAAACGATTGCAAGCCAATCTTTAATTCATCATATTCATTAATTGTCTAAATTACAACGAAAAATTCAATAAATAGTGAAAACCTAACAGGCTTGGACTAACCCACTACTACAAGTCAAATAACAGAAAATGTAAATAATAAAGCCTAATGGCCGGAAGATGTGGGCTAATGGTTGCAGGGGTCGATTGATGTTGGCTGTGGGATTTAGGAAGAAAATTGAAGGTTGTTCAGCAGTGTTTAAGATGCCAGGTTTGGTTCTGATACCAAATTTGATGCAGGACAAGAAAGAATTAAGACTGAATTTAGAATTAAGCTAAGAAATTAGAAGAAGAAAGGTGTAGAAGAGGAAGAGGGAAGAACACGACTGCAAACCAATTTTTAATTCATCATATTCATCAACTGTCTAAATTACTACAAAAAATCCAATAAATAGTGAAACCTAACGGGTTTGGACTAACCCACTACTATAAGTCCAATAACAAAAAATGTAAATAATAAAGTCCAATAACAATAAAATTAAGTCTCGACTGACAAAACACAATAATAATAATAATAATAATAATAATAAATCCCGATGATGTCCGCATCAATATTGTTGTTTGTTTTAATTAAGAAAAAAAAAACACCCAGCTTCCATGTTTGCTATCAAAAATGTGAAATTGAATTAAAAAAAAATTAAAAAATAGAAGAAATGAAACCTGTAAATAATAAACTCACAGAGAAGTGGTAATGAGTACTTACTTTTGTGTGTGAAATATAACATAAAAATTGCTAACTATTAAAATGGAAGACACACTTTCAACTCATTAACTTTCACCTGTAAATTCTCATGTGAGTGTGACTATTATAGTTTCCCGCAATTGAATCATCATGCGAACGGCATCCAAATCATCAAAATAAGAGCGTAAGACGGACTCACTCCAGCATCAACTCTTCTTCTCGACGTTAAACAACAAAACTCAAATTCTCGACGGCTGCAATTTTAATTTAATTAGAATTAGATTTGATGCTTATAAGTCCTTCGACTGCATTACAGTACTTCTGATTAGCTTAGGTTTAGATTTAAAAAATAATAATGAAATTTTTGTATCCAAATTGGTATCAAGTGGAACTAATGATTTGTTGATCTCATGTTCATCCTCAAAGAACCATAACCCATTATGTAAATGTCTATGAATTATCCGACAATCTCCCGCAAGTAGAGTTGAACCTATTATAGTTTTGCATGCAGAATTAATCGAGCATGAAGGACAAGAGAGAAATTGGACAAAGTTCCATTATCTGAATAGAATAAGCAAAACAAAAACAACCACCTAAATTAACTAAATAGAAATATGAAATAGGCAGCAAACAAGCAGAATAACCATCCCAACAGCACTTCAGGTTCCAGCCTCCTCCACACGTTGCTTAGTTGTTTGACTTCCGGTGCTCACTTTTTTGCATAGTAATGTCGCGCTTGTGACACTACATCATCCTCCCTAGGTTGGAGATGATTCGTCCTTTAACCTTTCTTTGTGTCATTGTCCAAAGTCTTCTAATGGCAGCCGTTAGGCTCCATTTTTAGCCCAGTATATTGCAAGCATATCGATGACGGCATATTCATTCCCCCGAATCCCTGACATGTGAAAAATGAGGTGGTTAACACATTTGAAGATTACATTCTAGCATTTGTGGATCCAAGAATCCAGGTGAACACTTGCAGGCGCTCAATATAAGAAAAAAAAATGACGAAGCTAGCACCACGGGCAGCCGAAGGGGCTTGTCAGGCACTGGCCCCGTCCCTTCATTCAAGGGCGTGACGACCTTGATTTTAAACAAAAGCTGCGAGTTGGTTATTTGTGATATTATTAATCGATTAACTTGGGTTTTAATGTACTTCTTGTTAAATATGTAAAACTAAAGGCAGACTTCAAGTCAAATCTGATCCAGCTGCTGATTTGAATGCATTTCGTGATTTCATTAAGAAAGATTTGAATGTGGATGTTACCAAGGTTCAGCTGCAAGATAAAATTAGGAAGCTGAAGAAAAAGTATGATAAAAATAAGAGCAAGGAGAAGCAGGGTAAGAAAAGGACTTTAGCGAAGGCCCACGAGCAAAAAGTTTATGAATTGTCGAAAAAGATTTGGGGGGAAAATAACGGGAATTCTAGTGGAGGTGAAGCATTTGAGAATCCTAAAGGGAATGGGAGTGCTCTGAGTAACAGGACTGTTAAATTTGAATGTGGGGATTTGAAGGAAGCAAAGAGAGAGGAGATTGAGAATGGTGATATAAAGATGGCGGCGGTGAAGAGTGACAATTTTGACGGTACTGAGGCGAAGAGTGAGAATTTGGAAGGTGCCAATGTGGGGAAACAGGGTTTAAAAAGTGAGGCAGAGTTTTTTGAAAAGATGGTGGAGATAGCAAGGAAGTGGAGAAAGTTGGAAATGAAGGAGGCTGAGCTCTATGTCGAGAAGCTGGGCTTCATGTGGATGCAAATGAAGGCGGTTTTGGATGCATTGAAGTCCTCAGATAACTAAGTTTGTAACTGGTGATTTGTTGTCAATGATGTAGGTTGCTCATTGAGTTAGCTATATATGTCGGATTTCCTATCTAAATGTTATTTTGGTTGCTTATTGTGTTGTTCTCGATTGTCATACTCTGTCAAGAATTGCTTTTTAGTCGAAATTGGAACTGCTATACATGTCACTGTGTGCTTGAACTTCCAAGTGTATCTCTTGTTACTTTACCTCCAATTTTTTGTTTTTGTTTCTGTTTCTGGTGATGCTGTTCGCAAACAGCATTATTGCCAGCAAGGTGAAAGGAGCTTTAGTTTTATGGCCTTCATGTTGATAAAGATTCTTTTAGTAAAAATTTTAAGGCACGCCTAACAGAGGCTAAATGTATAAATATTTATAAACAAATTAAAATTATATAACAAGAAAAAAGGAAGAACAAAACTATATTTTACTCCATATTTGCAAATGAACTTAATTAATTTATAACAATATTTCTTTTAGGAAATAAGAAAAAATAGTAAAAGGCATATAGTTTCAATAATAACTTTGAAAGTAATACAATTGTTGAAGGGTAAAATGGAAAATATTAATTTGTTTTTGAGTGAAAATGAAAATGAAAAATATGTGAAAAATAAATTTTAGGGGAGATTTATATAAGTTTTCAAAAATGAGGGATATCTATAATATTTCATTACCTTATCGGGGATACTCAGCGACTCATTGAGTTTTAACCATTGCAATGCAGATGGCAATGGGCATTGGTAAGCATAGTTCTACTTTGTGGAGAAACCTTCCCCTAAATTGAAAATTGAGAAGCATGTAAGTTGTAATTGTTGGTATTATCTATTTAAATCGTGTTGAATGGACTATTTATCAATGAATTGTGAAATATAAATCGTGAGCCTACTCAGCTCAATAAAACCTGAGTTAAAAGCTTGAGAGTCCAGTCTAGATTCATTAGTCGAGCAAAAGTTCGGTTCGGATAAAAAAAAGCTCGAACCATTTTTATTTGAGCCGAGATCAAACCTCGAGTTTTGGCTAGCGAGTCGGCTCGGCTCATTAACATCCCTAGGTTCGTTTAGCTAGTTCATGCTTGTCTCGTTTTTGGATTCTTCATTAATTCCTTTGATAATTCGTGCATGTTTTTTAGTAACAAATATCAAAATTATCTTTAAGATTCAATATGACTCTGTAAGGCTTGACATAATCGATATAATATTCACTTGAGCCGCTGAGAAAAAATCCGACCTAAAAAAAAACAAGAGGAGAATTGTGAAAAAAAAAAATACCGATAAAAACGTGAAATTTCACACTAAAGAAAAAGATGATTGATCGAGACAAATAACAACATCATATACTCTGCAATCATTTCTGATAGCCATGTTGTTGATAAATTAAATCAGTTTTTAAATACATAATTAGGGTTTAATCTAGGTGGACCACTTCTCATGAATATCAGTAGGCATTTTTTCCTAAAATTCTTGTGCCTAAATCACCCATTTCATTGAAAATATTAGGTATTAACTTTCTGGTAGATAAATTACAAGTATTTGCCATATGTTCGACAATATAAATCTCTCATTGGAGTGTAAAAGTGGGTGTAGCTGTCCAAAGCCATATGTTTGAAAGCATCGACAGAGATCAGATGTCACACATGACACGATATGGACAATGAAGGTCATATATCTCCTCCAAATAATCCACTTCCATGGTGGTTTGAAAAAAAAAAAAAACACCTTTCTTTTCATATTAAAAAAATAGAAAAAATCATCCGTGTATAGTGAATTCTACAAGCACCTTTTGGAAAGGTGACGGTGCTATCTCAGTGATGCTTTTATACTCGAGTATTCGCAAAACCAAGTAATTAACATTATAGTAAGGATGCTTGATGCGAGAAATGTTACGAGTAACCAATATATAGGTTTTTAGTCGTCGTTAGGGAATTATCAAATTTCTTCTTTGACTTGAATTTCGTTGTCATCTTAATCAATTGTCAAGCTCTCAGTTGCATCATTTCTCAATTCAATGGGAAAATACTTAGTTATTTTAAGAGAGGGATGCGGGTTGAGAGCTACTAGTATTGAATGGATATCAATGTAAATTATATTGTAGATCTTCGTTTAGATCAATGCTAATTGCTATGACAAAAAGTAAAAAAACTTTCAATTAATGAAACTCATGGCTCTACTTTTAAAATGATTTATTAATTAATCACACTAAAATGCTATCTAGACGAGTACTTGGCACCAATTATGCTAAATATCATTCCTCAATGTAAAAATATACATAACTAAGAACGAAATTAATGAGAGGTAAAATAAAAAATACTCATCATTGAGCGTAGACTAATTAATAATTATGAGATACGGCTTTCGTGCTTGGTAATCTGTATCCCATTCTTCAAGTATAGTTTTCTTTGATCACAGATCGACAGGTGATCCATCCTCGTTTCTTTGATCACAAATATGTCCCCCTTTTGTCATAAGGCGTGGTCTGACTCTGAGAAAAATCATTCTTGTGTGTACAATTTGGGTTACTACTCATAAACATACTGTTAAACATTTTTTGTTGTTTCGTGTCGTCTATACATTTGAATCATTTGATTCAACCACTAACTTGTTATGATTACCTGAGACAATTTTAAGTCGTTTTTTTCAGTATAAAAGTCAAGTTTTATGCGTACTTTTTCATCTGTAAATATTTTATGAGAAACACTACATGTACAGACAAAAATTTACCAGAATTCATATAGAATACACACATTGGGGTGGATCCCTTTTTATTTTTTTACAATATTTAACTCACATGTGGCCCATCCCATGTGAGTATCCGTAAAAATTCTGGTAAATTATTTTCTGTATGTTTCAGGAAATTACATATTTAATAGTATAGCTTCATTTGTCCAACTTTTGTCTCCAATAAAACCAAATCTGTCATATCAAAACATAAATGATAATCTACGATGATAGAAACTTCTTCAGCCTCATCATATATACTCCAATCAGATGGTGACTGAATTTTTAAACAATTTTTCTGTTGACAACAACGGCCAGAGTAATATATTCAGGTACCGTATTGATATATTCTACTACCAAATTGCTTCTTTATTTGATATATTTAATGTTGATAGAAACTTCTTCAGCCTCATCATATATACTCCAATCAAATGGTGACCGAGTTTTTAAACAATGTTTCTGTTGACAAAAATTGATTCTTTATTTAATGTCACTGTAAATGAATTTTAACTTTTCTATTAGCAACTTTTCTATTAGCATTATAGTCCCCCCCCCCCCCCCCCCCCCACACACACACACACACACAAAGAAAACATTGATATAAGCTGTCCAATTTCACATTTTTATGATCTATAAAGATCGATTTAAAAATTTAAACAGTATTTAATGAGTTACACCTCTTGTTTGATGTTTCAACAATTCAAGGTTTCAAGATTGGTGTTCCTAAACGAGCCACCATCTAGGAAAGAATATTAAAAATAAAATCTTGCTTCACTTTAATCTGAAATAATAATTAATAAATAAAGATGTGAGGTTGATCTTCTAAAATGAAACCTAAATCTCAATGTAACTTCCATATTTACGTCAAATGATCTATTACCTAATTTTATATTATTTGAAAATAGTGTTTAAATCGTTATCAATGAATACGCATACATCGATTTTTTCACATTGGTTTTATCATTTTGTATCTTATACTTTTTCAAGGAATTCTAGATATGGACTAGTTCTCAGAGGAAACTAGTGTTTGACTAACGGACATTAATTCTTAGAGGAAACCAATGTGGTCAATTTCTAACAATTTAAACTTTTAAATGAAATAATAAATGTGAAAAAACTCTAAAATGAAAAAGAAAGCGCAAAATGAAGTCGGGAAATCAATCTATGGGTGTTATTGAAAGGAGAAAAAACTAGTTTCGAAAAATCAAGTAACGATCAACTTTAATAAATTTATAGAAGTATGAAATCGTGAACTATCCAAGTCCTAGTCAATGGTGCTAAATCCTTGAATTCTGGTGGGCAAACCTAAACGGGTAATTAAGGGACTGTTTAACAAAGCTTTTAATAAAATTTTAATAGAATTTGATAAAAGTTGACTGATGATTTGACTAAAATGTTAATAAATATTACAGATTTTGTATTTTTTTTCTCATATTTCAAATACTTCACACAGTGTCCAATAAATTATTGGATGTCCTTTTAATGATTTCTTACATAATGTTGATCTTCCAAGACTCGGCGCTTGTCTGGGAGAGCTGAAATTTTGGATTAAAAGTCCTTTTTTGACCGTTCAGTGCTTCAACGGTAATATTTTCACAGAAATGGACTGCCTGTTTGTGAGAAATGGCTCCAAAATCAATTTTAGTTGCTGAAAATCAATGCCAAACAGCTCCTCAATATAATTTCCATAGCTGCAGAAAAAATTACATAAACGTCAAATGATCTATATACCTAATTTTAGATTATTTGAAAATAGTGTAAATGGTTATCAATCAATGCGCGTACGTCTATTGACTTTTCCACATTGTTTCATCCTTTTGTATCTTATATACAGTATACTTGCGCAAGGTATTCTTAGACAAAAGTAAGAACATACCGATTCCTATAATTTCCATAGTTTCGTATTACTGAAGCATACCGATTCTTGTTCTAGTTTGTGTTCCTCTGAATTCACTCTTCTTCAATTTGTTCTCTTGAAACACGTCTCATATTGTATACACTCACTCTCGCCATATTAGAGATAACACTGCATACAACTATGAGTTCTTGGAAATGGCTTGCTTTCATTTTCCTCAATACGACGTACCTTTTTTGTTACGTTAAATCCCAGAATTATTTATGTGAAGAGAATGGTAATTACACGAGTAATAGCGCTTACAGAGCTAACCTTAATACCCTTTTCTCCTCCATCTCCTCTAATATGGATTCCAATGGATTCTACAACACTTCCATGGGAGAAAATGCTGACAGAGTCAATGTTATTGCACTCTGCAGAGGAGATGTTCAGCTCGATACATGTCGTAGTTGTATCAATAATGCCACGCGCTTAATCTTACAATTGTGTCCTGATCAAAAACAAGCAATTCATTGGGCTCCTGGCGATTCGTGTATGTTACGCTACTCCAACGAATCCATATTTGGAAAACGTGAAACTTCCCCCAGCTTTCCTTTCTCGAACATAAACAATGTCACAAGTAGAAGCGAGTTCAACGAGGATTTGGGAACATTGTTGGACAGTCTACGCAACACGGCGGCTGGCGGTGGGTCCTTAAAGAAATTTGCTGCTGCAAACACTACTGGACCGGATTTGCTTAGAATATATGGACTTGTGCAGTGCACCCCTGATTTAATCTCGGAGGATTGTCGTAATTGCCTGAATCAGGTTACCGAAGTTCTATCACAATGTTGTAGCGGAAAACAAGGATTTAGTATCCTCACACCCAGCTGCATTCTTCGTTATGAAACCTATCCATTTTATAATGATATCCCTCAGCCGGCGCCACCACCACAACCAGTGTCAGCGCCGACACCACCAATACTGGCACCACCAGGTGAGAAAACCCTTGACTTCTAATTTGGTTTGAGTACATATAAGAGCTACTACTTCTCTATATATATACTGCTATGTGTGAGATCCGACAGGCAATCTATTCATTAACTTACAATTAAGGGACTAAATCATTCTTATCAAAATGATATTAATGGCATCTGTAAGGTCGATTGGACCAATAGTATTAAATAAGAAGAAAAACTATCATTTTATGAAGCCCAATTGATGTAAAATAAACAACTGAATGGATTAAAGAAAAGTTGGATCAATTTCGGAAAGAGAACGATGAGACAGGAATTACTTTTAAAGTTTTAGTGCTATTTTTGTTATTTAGTATAATTTGAATTCTTTGCAATTTTAGTTTATTTAAACTTGGTTTTCATGTAAGCCCTTATACATTAAGGGTTAATTCATCATTTTTTATGATCTAACATTAATAAAACTTCGAGAATTTATTTCTTCATAATTTGGTGGATTCCAAAATTGCGTTCTTAAAGTTTTCGCTTGAATTCCTTGTTTCACGTTGCGTCACGTGGCATCGGAGCAGACTTTTCCCATCTCTATATCTTTTATTCATAAACATGGGTAACGTACTAAATACTAGGGCAGATTTGAACGCTCAAAATTGACGGATTGATGATCTTACTACTCTGATCGAAGAGATTCATCAACTATTACCGTGGGGTGTTGGAAACAACAGACAGAATGAACAATAGGCAATCAACAATGAACGGATCGTTGAACCTATAGTTTAGGGAGGAAATAATAGGAGACGTGCAACAAAAGAAAGCGAATCGGAGTCGGAGGAGGAGTTCAAAGCCTGTCACGTAACCCTAATAATCAAAATCGAAAACTGAAAATATGTTTGATGCTAATAAAATTAAAGCAGGCATTCCCCCATTCTTTGGTAACATAAAGATCGAGGACTTCTTAAATTGGTTGGTAGAGGTTGAAGGATTTTTCGAAATTATGGATTTTTCGGAGGACAAGATGATCAAAATGGTGATGTTCCATTTGAAATCTATAGCAGTAGTATGGTGGGATCAATTAAAGAATGCTGGAAGGAGACAAGGAAAGAGTCGGATTCGGACTAGGGGAATGATGAAGCAATCCATGATGGATCGATTTCTACCTGCAGATTATGAACAGATTATGTATCGAATGTAACTGGGATGCACGCAGGGTAATTGTATCGTATCATACTATACCAATGAATTTATACAGTTGACAACCTATTAGAATCTATAAATTAACATGGCGATGAAGGCTGAGATGATGGAATCTAATAAGAGGGTGATTTCATACAGAAGACCCATACTTGTCGAACCATCATCATCTGTTTCTTCTGACAAATGAGAGGCCCCACAACCAGCCAATCCTAACAGGAACAATGTTGACAATAATGGTCGGTTTGGAAACAAAGGTCAGACTTGATAGGTACCTCGGAATGAAAATATGTATGCTAAGCCCACAAGAGATATTTGTTATAGATGCCACAAGCGTGGACATCGTTCCAATACTTGTCCAGAAAGAAGGCAAGTCAATTTGGTGGAATCGGAGACAGTGGACGAGGAAGAAGACAATGATGTGGAAGATGAGTATGCAGGAGGTGAGTTTGTTGTTGAGGAAGGTATTGAGAGGCTCACTTTGGTACTGCATTGGATCATTTTATCAGCTAAGAATGAGAGGTAGTGTCACTGCATCTTTTGATCACTCTGTTAAGAATAAGGTGTGTGAAGTGATTGTGGACAACACAAGCTGTAAGAACTTTATGTGGAAGAGGTTGGTGAATTTGCTGAAATTACCAATAAAGAACCATACTAAATCTTATTCCCTTAGTTGGGTGAAGAGATGTCATTTCATTCAGATTGTTGAAACTTGCAAACTACTCGTTTCCATTGGTAAGCATTATAAGGATGAAATTATGTGTGAAGTTATAGACATGGATGCGTGCCATATCCTGTTGGGTCGTCCATGGCAGTTTGATGTGGATTCAACTCTCAAAAGGTGTGATAATGTGGTACTCTTTTCGTAGGGCAGTCATAAGATCGCTATGGTTAATCTTAAACAGTCAAAGAATTCTACACAACAACGAACTGAAAGTTCCTTAAACCTTACAAAAAATGAAAATGAGATTGTAGAGTATATAAGAAAGTCTTATTGCTTTTATCCAATAGTAGTTAAGGGTTTTTTACTACAAATAAGGAAGATGGTGGTGTTTCATTCTGAGTTGCAAGAAATATTGACAGAATTTGAAGATTTAGTTTCCGATGAATTGCCGAATGTATTGCCTCCTATAAGGAATATTCAGCATCATATTGATTTAATACATGTGGCTAGCCTTCCAAATTTGCCTCATTACTGAATGAGTGAAAAGGAGAATGAGATTTCTAAGGAAGCAAATTGAGGAACTGTTGAGGAAATGATTCATAAAGGAGAGTATGAGTCCTTGTGTAGTACATGTCCTCTTAGTACCAAAGAATGATGGAAAGTGGCGTATGTGTGTTGACGGTCTTGTCATCAACAAGATAACAGTGAAATAAAAGTTTCTCATTCCACAGTTGGATGACATGTTAGATATACTTGGGGTAGGTTCTTTGTGAAAATAGATCTTCGCAGTGGCTATCACCATATCCTCATTAAACTTGAGGATGAATGGAAGATTGCCTTCAAGAGCAAGGATGGACTTTACGAATGGTTGACGATGTCATTCGGACTGTCAAATGCCCTAAGTACCTTCATGATAGCGATGAACCAGGTTCTTTGTCCTTTTATTGGGGTCTTTTGCTATGATTTATTTCTATAATATACTCATTTACAGCAAGTCCGTATAAGATCTCTTAGTTCAATTGAGACAAGTCCTAGATGTTCTGAAAGAAAATCAGTTGCACATCAACCTGAAGAACTGCACTTTCTGTACACATAAGAAGTTGTTTTTAGGTTTTGTGATGGGTGAAGATGGTCTACAGGTGGATGAAGAAAAGACCCAATATGAGATTGGCCAATACCAAAATAGTATCTGAAGTAAGGAGTTTCCACGATTTGGCAACCTTCTATGGGCAATTTATCCAGCATTTTAGCACTATTTTGGCATCCCTCACAAAATGTTTGAAGAATGGGAGATTCAGTTCGGGAGATGAGCAATATATGAACTTCGCCTTCCCCAAGAGAAAGTTGTGCACATATCGGCAGAATGCATGCTCGGTGGGTAAAACTTTTCAAGAAATTTCCTATTGTGTTTAAACATAATTTGGGAGTTCGAATAGAGTTACTGATGCCCTTAGTTGGAGAGCCTATTTGCTGGTCACACTATCATAGGAGATTGTTGGATTGAATGCTTGAAGGAGCTGTATGCAGATGATTCTGATTTTAAGGAGATTTGGAGCAAGTGTGTGAATCGTGAAATAGTGGTAGATTTCTATATTAGCAATATGAATTTGTTCAAAAGCTACCATCTTTGCATTCCGGTTTCATCGTTACGTGAACAACTGATTCGAGATCTGTGTGGAGAAGGTCTAATTGGATATTTGGGCTATGGAATTTAGATATTATTTGCCACAATTGAAGCGAGATGTTAGAGTTATAGTCCGAAAATGTCACACTTGTCAGGTGTTGAAAGGTCAAGTACAGAATATCGTGTCCAGCTTTTATTATTAAGTATGCATTGTAAGCCTTAATGGCAAAATGTTGATTTTGAATTTAAAGAAAATGACGCCGGACAGAATAGTGATTATTCTATGGGTTAGAATCAATTGACAAATACCGGGAATAATGCAAGAGAAACTATAAAATTCTTTATTATTCCACAACCGAATGAAAACAACTCACAAGCCGGGTTATATAGCTAAATATTCGAAATTAGCGAAATTTTACCAAAAATAGTAAATTCTAATATTCATACCAAAATAAAATATTTAATAAGAGAAATAATATCCTCAAAATCCCGCTCAAATCGAGCTCTTATTCTATGTCAAAAAGGCAACCGAAATATTACTATAAATGACAAAAAATAACTTAAATTGGTGATTCGGAAAGGAAAACGGCTGAATTTGGGTTCGAACCACGTCGTGCGCGTCGAAAAGACCATTTTGGATTAGGGTCATGGGCGTGATTCTGACAACCGTAGCAAAAGTTATAGCCAAAATACTAAAACATGCCTGAAGATGTCCCTAATTAGAAAATATCCAATTATTTGCTAATTTTGCCCTGATCCACCAACTCATGATATCTTAGCGTCATTAACTTACTATCAGACAGTTCGACCTCGTCTGACTCGGATCCTCCTGCATCAGAAAATATTAATTGTTAATTTTTTTTTTTATTTCTTAAATTCTCCATATTTTATAATTAAAATCAGTGAGTTCAAGTTCTCCTTTTTGGTGTGCAAATCAAAAAGTTTTTTATGCCTAAATTTTTGGTATTCTTAGGAAATAGTAAAAACCAAAACTTGATCATATTGCTGTATTCCTTTTGGAATCAATAAAACTTCGATAGCGTGTTCATTATTTATTTGTTCTATATCATTTCTCCCCTACATAAGTTGATATCAGAGCGAGAATTGTTCTTGATAAAGATGAGTTGGTATTTGTGAAATTCAATGGCAGAATTTCGGTTTTGGTATGAAACCCTTTTTGCTCCTTTCAATAATTAAAGAATATTTGGATTTTAGTTACAACGATTCGTCAATCTTTGACTAAGAAATTTAAAAAATTGTGAATTTGGGAAAAAACAATTACAATGGCTCCTCGATCTTCGATAAAGAATGTATGGATTTGCGTGATGGCCTCTTTTATGAGAGTCTAATATTAATGTGTTTGGTGGATGGTATAAGGAAATCGAAGTTGATTTTTAATTGCCAAGAGATAACATTGATCTAGAGATGCCTATTATACTTTGACCTACGTTCAAAGAGTAGTTTGTGGTGCGCTTTGCAAATTTACCAAGTAAATTACAGTCATTACAAGACTTTGGTTGATAACACTGTATAAGATTCCAGGACCAATCGAATGGAGATTGAATATATAGCTGGTTTGGATTTAATTATGCAATTTTTTGTCTATATTTTATATTTGTTTTTGATTAGGAGTTTTTAATTATATTTTAGTAAGTATTTTCTAGTAAATAAATTCGAAATTAAAATTCCGATTACGCCTCAAGTCATTATATAAAGTTATTCATTATTTAGACTTTAGTTGTTATTCATATTTTAATTATTACTTTTAATTATGAGTTTTAAGAGTTAATGACAAAAGAAATTGATTTTTGAATTGAAAGAAAATTTTAGATGTTGAGATTTTCTTCAATTTCTTAAATTCTCAATATTTGATATTTAAAATCAATGAGTTCGAAATCACTTCTTTTTCTTTTTCTTTTTCTTTTTCTTTTTCTTTTTCTTTTTCTTTTTATTTTTGGTAAACGAATCAAAGAGTTTTTTATATCTAGATTTATGATATTTTTAAGAATCAGCAGAAACTAGATGGTGATCATATTGTGGAATTCCTTTTATATCAACAAGACTTCAATGGCGTGTTTCTTTATTATTCTTAGAGATTCTGCCACCCTATCTCACTAATGCTACAATTCAAATGATGTGCTAAATTCATTTTAGCTTTTAACAGATAGTATTATCATCGTATTATTCTTGATTTTGTAGGAAATGACGATAATACAACTCGAACCATAATCATTATTATTGTTGCAATTGTTGCGGGCCTAATACTTGCTCTTTCCATTGGCATCATCATAAGAATGAGACGAAAGAGTAAACCACAAGAAAAATTTGAAAGTAAGTTTAATTTTATTTAAATATCTATTTTTATGTATGTCAATCTCTATCTTCATGTTCTTTCACTTACAATTGAGTGAAACGTTATTTTTATATATTTTCAAGCTAACAATGAAATCAGTACCGTTGAATCCCTCCACTATGACTTTGGTACAATTAGAGCTGCAACAAACAATTTCTCTGATGCTAACAAGCTTGGGCAAGGTGGATTTGGTGTTGTTTACAAGGTAATTATTAAAGAAGATGGCTTACATATAGAAGTGGAACATTGACATGCGGGTTTAGACTATTGGCACTTATTCAAAATATTTATTTGCTCTCATATATGTCAGGGAAAACTTCCAAGCGGGCAAGAAATAGCTGTGAAAAGATTGTCCATGAATTCAGCGCAAGGTGACTTGGAATTTAAAAATGAGGTCTTGTTAATGGCCAGGCTTCAACACAGGAATCTAGTTAGGTTCTTGGGATTCTCGCTAAAAATAAGTGAGAGGCTTCTTGTTTATGAATTTGTTGAGAATGGGAGCCTTGACCGTTTCATTTTTGGTAAAATTTTATTTGAAGTAAATCATATTTCTTTCAACAATCTGGTTATCCATATAATTCCTATCCATCTTAAGTGTAATGGTCTTGATTTGATCTCTCACTATGTTATGTGCCTAACTCAACCTGTAGATCCGTTCAAGCGCCAATATTTGGATTGGGACACACGCTACAAAATCATAGGGGGTGTTGCTAAGGGGGTTCTTTATCTGCATGAAGACTCTCGACTGCGAATCATTCACCGTGATCTCAAAGCAAGCAATGTCTTAATAGACGGCGAGATGAACCCCAAAATATCTGATTTTGGCATGGCTAGGTTATTTGACCAGGATGAAACTCACGACAATACCAGCAGGATTGTAGGAACCTGGTAAGCTTTATACAAAACTATAGTGCCTCAAATTATTGTTATATCCTATTTTAACAGGTTGATAATATGCTTGAAAAGCAATGAAGAAATACTGGAGAAAAATATACAGGATCATTTTCAGATTAAGGGATTGTTTGACAAAGTTTTTGATAAAAGCAAATTTGATAATATATACAGTTGAAATGGATAAAAATTCATGAAATATGTGGTTAAATTATTTGTTGACTTGGATTTCAACTTTTAAGTTATCCTAAACAAGCACACTATATATATATATATATATATATATATATATATATATATATATATATATATATTCATGAATGTGATTCGTCACTGACTATATACTTATAAACTAACCGTTGCAGTGGATATATGGCACCCGAGTACGCAATGCATGGACACATCTCTAGTAAATCTGATGTCTTCAGCTTTGGTGTCCTAGTTCTTGAAATCATAAGTGGTCAAAAAACCAGCAGTTTCCAGTATGGGGAGAATGTGGAGGACCTCCTAAGTTGTGTAAGTAAAAATTAATCTTTTTGAACAAATTGAAGATACCAATGATTAGTGATGAATATCGTGATTTAAGAAATGTGTCAAATTCTCACAGGCTTGGAAAAATTGGCACCAAGGAACATCTGTGCATATAATAGATCCATCATTGAGAACGTCTGCTCGATCCTTGCGTGACATTATGCGATGTATTCATATCGGTTTATTATGTGTTCAAGAAGATGCAGCTGATAGACCTACAATGTCAACAATAGTTCTTATGCTCACGAGCTTCGCTATAACTTTGCCAATACCTTCACGGCCGGCATTTTTTGTGTCTAGTAGATTTGGTCCGGAAATTTCACTTCTTCAGGAACAAAATTCAAGATCAACAGATGCCACAGAATCATCAAAGAATAGATTGGGTAATTCTACTCATGCATCTATAAATGATGTCTCAATGAGTGATTTATATTCTCGGTAACTAACAATAATTGCCATATTCATCATTACAAGTTATTTTCCATATACTTTTGTTTTTATTGTTGAATTGGAATTACCTTTTACGAACACTTGTTCTTGTTCCATGACTTGTATTGTGGCTTAATTTTTCACAATTCAAAAATAAATACATACATACATAAGAAGTTCGTTGAGAATGAATATAAGAAGTTCGTCAGATGTCAAAAGGGCCCAAAAAAAAAAATGGCAATTGGGACACAAACTTTAAGGGGAATAAATATCGATGGCCACCGGAGTCTAAAATCGTAGCAAAATAGATGGATTTGAGAACTTGTTTGTGCCAAACTAGTTACTTGTTTTTTTGGAGAATGGGTAGTTGAAAAAGAAGGAATTTTTTTCAATTTTCGTGTAATATTATTTTATTGAAAAATGTGTGATTGAAAAAAAAATGTATTATAATTTTAATGGGGGCTTAAACATCTACGTTTTATTCAAACTTGGTTAATCTCTTCATTGATGTTAGTTAAATAAATGGAAAAATCTGACATGCACTTTAACTTCGACGAAATGTTGAGATGAATTATTTTCCGCGTACAAGGAACTATTCAAGAAACCATACAGGTGCTGCACCGTGTAGTGTATTTTCTGCCATTACTGGATCCAAAACCAATGAAAAATTGTCAAGTGTTGTTTTGAAAAAATTCTATCCATTTTTTTCTGTACGTGTAGCATAACTGATGTTGAGATAGCATCCAACATAGAAAAAAATGTTGTTGTGTTGGCGTGTGTCGTGGCAAAAATATTGTTATTTGTTTTAATTAAAAAAAAAAAAAAAAAAAAACACCCAGCTTCCATGTTTGCTATCAAAAATGTGAAATTTAATTAAAAAAAAATTAAACATAGAAGAAATGAAACCTGTAAATAATAAAATTACAGAGAAGTGATACTGAGTACTTACTTCTGTGGGTGAAATATATCATAAAAATTGCTAACTAATAAATGGAAGGCACACTTTCAACTCATTCACTTTCACTTGTAAATTGAATCATCATGCGAACGGCATCCAAATCATCAAAATAAAAGCGTAAGACGGACTCATTCTAGCATCAACTCTTCTTCTCGACGTTAAACAACAAAACTCAAATCCTTCATACCACTATATGAAGATTTAATTCACAACATTGGGTTCCTCATCGAAACTTGGAGCTCTAAAGATTCTTCAACATCTTCATAAAAACAGGTGGGCTGTCGTGTCGTCTCTCTCTCGAATCAGTCATTGTGCGTATCAAACACCAGTGCCAGTTCTTATTAAGCCCCTATTTGTCTACCATTTTATCAAACATTATTTTCTACAGTAAACAATCTCCATAACACATTCACCTAGTAAAATATTCTACACACAAATCAGTAAAGTTACTTTAAATTTTAACCACATATTTTTCAAAAAATATTATTCATTACATCATTCTTCTCACAATAATGGGAGACAAACACATCCTAATTCCTCTTCTCAACTAACACCAATGGGCTGCAATTTTAATTCAATTAGAAATTAGATTTGATGCTTATTAGTCCTTTGACTGCCTTACAGTACTTCTGATTAGCTTAGGTTTAGATTTTTAAAAAAAATTAATGAAATTTGTATCAGGTGGAACTAATGACGATCGATGTCTATGAATTATCCGACAATCTCCCGCAAGTAGAGTTGAACCTATTATAGTATTGCAGTGCAGAATTACTTGAGCATGAAGAACACCAGAAAAATTGGACAAAGTCCCAGCAGGGGCGGACCGAGACCAATTTTCTTGTGGGGTCAAAAATGAGATTTCAAAAATATTTAGGTTAAAAAAATTTTTTTAAAAAAAAAAAAAAAAAAAAACTCAAAAAAAATATTTTTTTTTTTTTTTGTGGGGTCATCTGACCCCACATGACCCCATGTGGGTCCGCCAGTGAGTCCCAGTATCTGAGATTCTGAATAGAATAAGCAAAAACAACCGCCTAAATTGACTGTTGCTCATGTCTTTAAACCAAAAAAATAAATTAAACCCTGACTAAGAAAATGACTAAATTAACCTCCTAATTAATTAGGGGTTTTGTTGAACAAAGCATAAATAAAAAAGACTTAAAATTAACTAAATAGAAATATGAAATAGGCAGCAAAAAAGCAGAATAATCATCCCAACAGCACTTCAGGTTCCAGCCTCCTCCACACGTTGCTTAGTTGTTCGACTTCCGGTGCTCAAATTTTTGCATAGTAATGTCGCGCTTGTGACACTACATCATCCTCCCTAGGTTGGAGAAGATTCGTCCTTTAATCTTTCTTTGTGTCATTGTCCAAAGTCTTCTAATGGCAGCCGTTAGGCTCCATTTTTAGCCCAGAATATTGCAAGCATATCGATGACGGCATATTCATTCCCCCAAATCCAGGGGCAGACACAGAAGAAAAAAGTTAGGGGGCACACTCGAACTTGTAAAGAAATTGAGATAAATTTTACACTCGAAAGTTTACGTTAAAAAAAAATTATATCCCAAGTAATTTTGCATCAAAAAATTTACATGGGATATGACTTTTTCGGATGTAAAATTTCGAAAATTTTTGATGTCATATTCCATATAAAGTTTCCTAATAAAATAATGAAAATTACATTGAGGTATATCGCAAAAATAGTAAATGTTAATTAAATAATTATTTTTTTGTAAAAAAAATGCGAGTAAGATGTTTTTCTTTAAGACTCACGTTTAACGTATTTTTAACTATTTTCGATATCTATTTGGACTATTCGATATACCCATAATATAGTTATCGAAATAAGTTTTGAGATTATATAAACAATTTGTAGATTTGATTAGCGTACAATCGTCGGTGAATTTTTAAAATTAGCATGTTATCAAAATTCAAATTTATTGTGATTTTACCCATATTTGGTAGAAATTAAAATCGAATTTGTATTAAATTTTGATAAAAGTTAAAACAATTATGGATTCTATGAAATATATTATTAAAATTTATTGTTAACTTTGATTTAGATTAAAAATTAGATTTCAATCGATACCAAAAAAAACTCAAAAAGCTTGGGGGACACGTGCCCCCCAAGGACCCCCCTTGTGTCCGCCCCTGCCCAAATCCCTGACATGTGAAAAATGAGCTGGTTAACACATTTGAAGATTCCATTCAAGCATTTGTGGATCCAAGAATCCAGGTGAACACTTGCAGCTGCTCAATATAAGAAAAAAAATCGATGGAGCTAGCACCAAGGTCGGCCGAAGGAGCTTGTCGGGCACTGGCTCCGTCCCTTCATTCAAGGGCGTGACGACCTTGGTTTTGAACGGAGGTTGCGAGCTAGTTATTTGTGATATTGTTAATCGATTAACTTGAGTTTTAATGTACTTCTTGTTAAATATGTAAAACTAAAGGCAGACTTCAAGTCATTAATATGATTTGTTGACTTGTAAAATAATCCGACCAACTAAATTGACAATTATGGGTATCGAGCTAGATAATCAAGCCGGTGTCGTTCATTACGGTAGACCAATCCATGAACCAATTTAAAGAGAATTGTCTGATTTCGATCTTGTTTTTTAAGCGAAAATTAGGATTTCAACTAACTTTATAAGAGAAAATTGAATTTTAATAAGTATGGATAAATAATGTCCATCGTTTAGACATCGTTGATTTTTTCAATATTATTTTTGAATTATTTTTCAACTAAAAGAATGGATTCTTGATTTTTAATTTGTTCTTATACTTTCAAAGAGAATGATGGGAAGGTCAAGAATGAAGAGTTTTTATTTTTTGATTGGAAAGGGGAATTTTGAAGAAAATCATGACTCGAGATTTGGATATATGAAATAACAAGTGGTAAATGCATGCACGAAAGTCAAAGAGTCACACGTTGAAAATAGACAACTCGCGCATTGGAAATTAATGAAAGTTAATTTATTTTCAAAAATAATATATATATTTATTTTTATTTTTAATTCTCAATTCGATCCGATCAAAGTTTTTGATCTTTGAACCTTTTAACTTTTCTCGATTTCATGTCCAGTCATAGCCTTGACACATACTTATTTCTTACAGAACCATTTTCAAGGATGTCGTTCGATGATTTATGGAATATTGGAATAAGAATGCAACGAAAAATTATAGGGATAAGTTTGCTATTTTTTGCAAACATTGGGGACGAAATAAGAAAACTTATTCTTTATAATACCACCAAAACAGCAAAATGCCGAGTGTGACAGTACTCCCTCTACTAGCGATCTCTGTAAAACACTAGCACCAAGAGGCAAGAACTCTCTCAAAATGGCTGAAAAGAAACCCGTCGAACCCGAACCCGAACCTACCGCGGCTCAAGCTAACAAATTGCCATCGAATATACCCGCCCCTAAGAAACCCCAATATCAGCCCTCAAAACCTCCAATGGTTTCTTCTTCTGAAGAAGAGGATGAATCCGAATGTGATCGGTCTGACCCAAATGTCAAGCTCTTGGCGTCCAAGCCAGTGGTTGGCTCACGAAAATCCTCCTTCATAAAGCCCATATCCGAGCCCAATGCTACTGGCCCGGGATTGCTGGTAACGTTAACAGGGTCAAAACGTGCTCCTGCAGAGGAGAAAGCGAGTGAGGTGAAGGATACGAAGCGGTTGAAGCCGAAACCAGAGCCCGCGATTTCAGAGAAAAAGTGCAGTGTTACTAATGATGATACGAAGGAAAAGCTATTTCAGAGGCTATGGAGTGAGGATGATGAAATTGTAATTCTTAAAGGGATGACTGATTACTTGGTGAAGGAAAAATCTGATCCAGCTGCTGATTTGAATGCATTTCGTGATTTCATTAAGAAAGATTTGAATGTGGATGTTACCAAGGTTCAGCTGCAAGATAAAATTAGGAAGCTGAAGAAAAAGTATGATAAAAATAAGAGCAAGGAGAAGCAGGGTAAGAAAAGGACTTTAGCGAAGGCCCACGAGCAAAAAGTTTATGAATTGTCGAAAAAGATTTGGGGGGAAAATAATGGGAATTGTAGTGGAGGTGAAGCATTTGAGAATCCTAAAGGGAATGGGAGTGCTGTGAGGAAGACTCTGAATAACAGGACTGTTAAATTTGAATGTGGGGATTTGAAGGAAGCAAAGAGAGAGGAGATTGAGAATGGTGATATAAAGATGGTGGGAGTGAAGAGTGAGAATTTGGAAGGTGCCAATGTGGGGAAACAGGGTTTAAAAAGTGAGGCAGAGTTTTTTGAAAAGATGGTGGAGATAGCAAAGAAGTGGAGAAAGTTGGAAATGAAGGAGGCTGAGCTCTATGTCGAGAAGCTGGGCTTCATGTGGATGCAAATGAAGGCGGTTTTGGATGCATTGAAGTCCTCAGATAACTAAGTTTGTAACTGGTGATTTGTTGTCAATGATGTAGGTTGCTCATTGAGTTAGCTATATATGTCGGATTTCCTATCTAACTGTTATTTTGGTTGCTTATTGTGTTGTTCTCGATTGTCATACTCTGTCAAGAATTGCTTTTTAGTCGAACAATAGCATGGTTTTCGAAATTGGAACTGCAATACATGTCACTGTGTGCTTGAACTTCCAAGTGTATCTCTTGTTACTTTACCTCCAATTTTTTGTTTTTGTTTCTGTTTCTGGTGATGCTGTTCGCAAACAGCATTATTGCCAGCAAGGTGAAAGGAGTTTTATGGCCTTCATGTTGATAAAGATTCTTTTAGTAAAAATTTTAAGGCACGCCTAACAGAGGCTAAATGTATAAATATTTATAAACAAATTAAAATTATATAACAAGAAAAAAGGAAGAACAAAACTATATTTTACTCCATATTTGCAAATGAACTTAATTAATTTATAACAATATTTCTTTTAGGAAATAAGAAAAAATAGTAAAAGGCATATAGTTTCAATAATAACTTTGAAATTAATACAAATGTTGAAGGGTAAAATGGAAAATATTAATTTGTTTTTGAGTGAAAATGAAAATGAAAAATATGTGAAAAATAAATTTTCGGGGAGATTTATATAAGTTTTCAAAAATGAGGGATATCTATAATATTTCATTACCTTATCGGGGATACTCAGCGACTCGTTGAGTTTTAACCATTGCAATGCAGATGGCAATGGGCATTGGTAAGCATAGTTCTACTTTGTGGAGAAACCTTCCCCTAAATTGAAAATTGAGAAGCATGTAAGTTGTAATTGTTGGTATTATCTATTTAAATTGTGTTGAATGGACCATTTATCAATGAATTGTGAAATATAAATTGTGAGCCGACTCGGCTCAATAAAACCTGAGCTAAAAGCTTGAGTCCAGTCTAGATTCTTTAGTCGAGCAAAAGTTCGGTTAGGACCAAAAAGAGCTCGACCCATTTTTATTTGAGCCGATATCGAACCTGGAGTTTTGGCTAGCGAGTCGGCTCGGCTCAAACTGGTCACCCAACTTCTACGTTTTAGTCAAACTTGGTTAATCTCTCCGCTGCTGTTAGTCAAATAAATGGAAAAATCTGATGTGCACTTTAACTTTGTCGAATTGTTGAGATAGCGGCTGACATGGAAAAAATGTTGTTGTGTTGGCGTCTGTCGTGGCAAAGATTGGGTCACTCTGACAAGGTCATCAAAAAAAGTAAAATAGAACTCAAAAAATAATTTATAAATTATAAATTAATAGAAACGAAACCTATAAATAGTGAACCCAAAGAAGTGGTAATGGGTACTTATTTCTAATTAAAAGAGTAATAAAATGGAAGGCAAATTTTCGACTCATTAACTTTCTCCTGTAAATTTTCATGTAACTATTTAAGTTTTGTTCTTCTTCCCACATATTCAAATCGTCGAAATAATCGCATGTGACGGACTCACTCCAACATCAACTCATATGTGGTTCACGCATTTTTTAGAGAGTATCCTCCGCACCTTTCTTTTTCGATCAGAATACGGATGAGATCAAAAATGGTATCACTCTTGGATGAAGTAATCGAACGAACCCAATACACATAAGATCTCATCTAACCTTACCTATAAAGATCAATTCGACGCCGAAACTCACGGTGAGTCGTTAGAAAATATTTATACATGCTATAAATAATTAAACTTTTCCTAGTCATTCCTCCACCTAATTTCAGAATAATTTCTCCTCAAGAATTTGGGGAGGGGCATGTGACTAAATCCTAATTAATGTGCATCATGACCACAGGTAGATGGGAACGATTAAATGTCTCGATGATTTTATCTATCGTTTATGTTGTTGAATGGTCATGTGTACATTGAAGTAGGGGTCCCTAGAAAGAAAAAAACAAACACAAAATATGTATAATTAAATAGTGATTTAATTAATTAATGACTGGGGTTTTATGTTACAATGAGATATCTGGCCTCAATTTTCATTGATGATAATAAATTTTTACTTTTGAGTGCTTAGAACAATTTTAAATTGAATAATTTAAGTTGAATTTATTTTTATTTTTTGAATCAAAATTTACGTTTATAAGGTGATTTTCTGGCTCATGAGTTTTTTTTTTTTTTCCGAGACGATCTTCTTATTTTTAGGGAATGTTATGCGAAAAGAAAATTGATTTCTTTCTTAACTTGACTGTAATGGTGTAAACATTTAATTACAAATAAAGTATGTGTTCACTGACTAGTTAATGACGTAAAATGCTTTTCCACATCTAGAATCAAGTCTTATTGGTCATATATTCCTACACATATGAAGACAATAGGCGCTATCGAGCATTCCTCAAGACAAAACTACAACTCATAAATTATTCTCCCAGTCGCCCAATAAATTATAGGATTGTTCTTGTTGTACATAATATTCTACATAATTTTTTAACGAATCGATAAGTGACGGTCCCCTACTGAGGAGCGCATGTGGGCCCAGATGTCCCCTCCCCCTCCCCCTCCCCCTCCCCCTCCCCCTCCCACTTCCAATATGGGCCGTCACTTGTCGATTCGATAAAATATTACGTAGAATATTAAGTACATATAGCTTGATTATAAATTATAAGAGGAAATTGCACTATATGTCAATTTTTGGCTTTTCATTTACAAAAATGTCACTTTTTTAAAGTCTTTCCAAGATTGTCAATTTTGGACATTTTTGTCCCTCTACTTAATTTAAATACCTTACATGTCTAGCATTAACTAGATTTGACTATATTTAAGATTTGTACAACATGGCAGTAATATAGTACATTTGGATGGAATAAAAACCAAAAAGAAACCTCAACTCACCGTCTCACTCCACTCACCACTCTACCGCCCAGGAGAAGAACCCAACTCCTTCAGGGAGCTCCCCTAAAGCGTTGGAAACCACCTTGCCGTCGATGATCACTTCCAAAACGTCCACTGCCCAAAACGTCGACGATTGCAGGTGTGCTTGTTTTTATGCCAGTAGATTGAAATTGTAATTTGAAGGATTTGCAAATTATGGGTTTGATTTACAGGCGCAAGTTAGGTTTCACTTTTTTTGCTAGAACTACTTTTACCATTAAATTGTGGGTTGGGGATGGGGGGGGTTCTGTTGGGTCTCCCAGGAAACATGAATCCGCTAGGCTTTTGTCAAGTTTCGTCCTTTGATCGAGCTTTCTCAAGGTACTATTTTTATTTTTTTATTTTGTCACTAGTCAGCATCTGGGATTTTGAATCAGATTTTCTCACTCTTTGATTTCCCCCCTTTTTCATTTCTCTTTGGAGTTTGATTGTACCAACTTTGAAAATTTTGTTGGACGGTTAGTAGGGTTGGAATTTTGATGTGGACTGATTGTTGTGTGTTGACTTTGAATCCTAGATATGAAGTGTGCATGTAATCACATTTTCTATGTTGTTCAGTGACATGAATTTGCTTCAAATTTCAAAATCTGATATTTTTGCAGTTTGGTAGTTGTCACATATACACTTTTGTTTGCCTTACAGTTTCAGATTCTTACTGAATGCAATGCTATGATGATCTATCTTTGGCTGATAAGTTAATAATAATAAAGTGCATTTGGTCTTGACGTGAACTTTGGAACAAGACAAAGTTCTTTGGGAGATTAATCTATAATGCATCATTTCTAAATGAAAACGGCTCAGTCGTGGTGTCTAGGCATGAAGGATATGCAAATATTGCACGTGTCTTGCCAAGTTGTGTTTTTGGGTAGAAACAAAATTGAAAGGGTAACTATTAAAAGGAAATCTGGATGTACCCAATGACTTATTTGCAAGAGCATCCAACCATGGGAAGGCTGAAGTGAAACTTGATGCGCATAAAAAGACATTATGAAATCTACGTTTATAGGTCTTGGACCGTCTTTAAAACGGCAAATATTATTATTCCCTTCAAACATTTTGAATAGAATAGGTGTTCAATTATCAAACTATTTAAACCAGGTAGTGAATTTTCATACTTTTAGTAGAACAAATTTTTGCATGGGGCACATCTCAGTAAAGAGAGTTTCTAGTTGAAATTTCAGTTGCATGTGTACTCATTCACCCATTTTAAATAGAAGTTAGTTCTTTTTTTCACATCATGTTGGTGTTTATAGTCAAATTTTGTGGTCTGGTTAACAACTAAGCAATTTGTTGTGAACCTTGTGGCAATTCTGTCTTGTTGGTGCCTTTTGTTACGTCATGTATTTCTAATAAACAAGTGCTTAGCCACGCCTTACTTGGTCATCTTGAGGTGCACGTGACTTCCCTTTCGATAGCTATTTATTAATTTTGGTTATTTTGATGGGGGCAAGGTGTTTATGTTTGTCCAAATTAGAAAAATCACATCAACTGAAGACCTAGGTGTGCAGTGTATTGGATTCTAGAGTTTCTATGTTGATTACTTGTGTGCAAATAGACAATATGTTTTTCCTTATTGGACAATATGTAAGTTCTTTTTCAAATGTATAAGTGAAGTAGCTGAAAGTTCAAATATTTATGTAATATTTTTCCTCAAATTTTCATCTTGATGTTTCAAGTGCTATAATACTTTTTAATAGTAAATTAATGGTATCCATAGACACAATAGAAATGATGTTGATTAAAAATTATAGTAGTTACTTACCTCTAATTGAGAAAGTAACATTTGGACTGGACTATATGCCAAACAACATTAATGGCCAGAAAGAACACGGAATATAAATTTAACTAGAATAAGAACTGTTGATCATATTATGAAATCCCTTATTAAATTTTCATGTCATGTTTTATCTTTTACTCAATGTTCCCATTTATTTTGGCAGGGACACGAAGGAAGATTCTCTGTCTATGTGCATGCATCAAAGCAAAAGCCAGTACATTTTAGTCGTTACTTCGTCGATCAGGAAATTCGTAGTGACAAGGTTAATCTCTTTGTCAAAACTAATTCTGTTCTTATTTGATTTATCCAGGCTATGGAGGCTCTTATGGAAGTTAACATTTTTGTCATACTACTGAAAATTTGATGTTTGTTTCACTCCTGGCTTATTTTTCCCTAATTTTTCTACTGTTGACTACTCCAGTTGAAGAAGAACCCGTTGCGAACCGTTGAAGAGCATCTTGAAGAGAACCCGTGTTAACTGTTCCATCGACTACAATTTTTGAAAGTAAAACAATATGTATTAAAATTAATAATTCAATACAATTGTAAATCTCCAATTGAGTCTTCATACGTATAAGCATTGTTGGAAAACATTCATGTATAATCTTCCCGTTAGTTGCTTAAATTTCACGTACTGTAAACTTGAGCATTATGTAAGAGTAGCAGGACATTTGTTATAATGATGTACTGTAAACTTGGATGATTTCGATGGCAATACTGTAAGCTTAGATGATTTCGATGACGATGGTGAGGGAGAAAGTTCAAACGTCGATAATAAATGAGGTCGGAGGAAGTTGCACTTTGGTTGTGTGTAAATGAATAAATGTCTCTTTTGTAGTCACTATTGTCTGGGATTGTAGTATGTGTAGTTCAGTTTGTAGTTCGTGCCAACTGTCGAGAACGACAGAGACAATCTGTCGGGAACAACATTTGAACTGTCGGATTTTTATGTATAGTTACATTTTGTACCATGTCCTAACTGTCGAGAACGACAGAGACAATTTGTCGGGAATAACATTTGAACTGTTGGTTTTTCATGTGTAGTTACATTTTGTACCATGTCCCAACTGTCGAGAACGATAGAGACAATCTGTCGGGAACGACATATGGACTGTCGGGTTTTGATGTGTTAGTTACATTTTGTAGTCGTCCCAACTGTCGCGAACGACTGAAAGAAACTGTCAGGAATTACAGATGAAGTGTCTAATGATTTGTCAGTTGTAATCTCGATGAATCCATATTTTAGTTGTGAACGTATTATAATGTGTACTACTGCCTGCAAACTATAATGGATGTTGAATGATTAAGTAAGTTCAAAATATTAATGCAAGTTGAAAACGATAACATGCGAACATAAAGAGTAAGAAGGATATGCAAACCATAATGAGTATAAAACGATGACATGTTCATATTGTACAATACGCAATTTGGGACACTTAACATACTATATCAACGACTTCTAGAGATGAAGCCTTTTTACATCGATTGTGTTACAACGGGTGGTAACATGTCCGGTTATGACCATTTCGACCGTATCGAGTGCATTTCATGCTTGACCTGCTGCCCTTAAATTGGAACTTCTCTTGCAAAGCAAGTACATAAATTCTCGAGTACAACTCTTTCTTACTGAAGAATATTTACCTCTCGGTAAGATCGGATGTATTCACTCTTGTAATAGGTTTGTATGTGTCCGAAGTCATGAAATGTGAGGACACTTGATAATCAACGTCATCAATATTAGCAGCTTCTGTACCATGTAATGGGTTGTCCAAGTTCTCATCTGAAGGTGTTGTACCAATATCAAAATTTGGAGATTATGGTGCATTATTGTTTGATACACTATGCTGATGATTGAGCTCCTCTTGTTGTACATTTTGGTGAAACTCTGTTACGTCAAACGAATGATCTTGACAATTTGTATCCCTTCCCATGCCAATATCTTGTCTATTGGCTTCCGCATTATTGTTTAATTCGCTCAACTGATGATTGCGCTCCTCATGTCGTACATTTTCGTGAACACCCGCTACGGCAAATGAACGATTTGGACAATTTGTATCCCTCCCCATGCCAACATTTAGGAGCTCGGCTTCCAAAACAGTAACGCATATGACAGTTTCATTATGAATTAATATGTACCATTTTACGTCTTCATCTTTGCTTATTTGGGTCGGCGGTATATTCATGTTCGGGCTTTTGAACTTCAATTCAATTTGAGTCCGGGGATCAAGAATACCAAGTTTGTCCTTCAATCGTACCACGAGTTCGGTTAAGGTAATACTTGTCGGCACTAATATGGAAGTCGTTTTGTCCCATTTCCACTTCCATTCGTCGTTTACATTAACAAATTGTCCCTCATACGACACGATGAATCTCAAATGATTACTCATACCTGAAATGTTGGGAATGCAACCGTAAGAAGTCCGCACAATCAAATTATCAACATTGAATACCATCAAATGAGGAAAACAGCTAAGCAAGTGTCAACAGTTCTCAACCGTCGGGTCCCGACAGTTAAACTGTCGAATTCGACAGTTTAACTGTCGGGACCCGACGGTTTGAAACACTATATTCGACCATTTCAGTACGAACTGTCGGGGTGGTTTCCGAACAGTGATTTCGGACATTTTTAAGACATTATTATAGAACATTAATGGTGATAATCAATTCACATTCAACATGACAATCTATTTTGGAAACAAAATAAGTCAATGAGTCATTAAATATGGAATCAATTACATTTAATGAACTATTACAAATATCTTTACCGTCAAAATAAAATTCAAAAACCTAAGAAATCAATGAATAATAAAAAATCAAACAAATCAATGAATAATAGTTTCAAGAATTTCTTCCATTGGATTTGACCATATTGTATTTATATCGAAGAAATAAATAATATATAAAGATAAAATTATAACAATTGTAATGGCTAACCTCTCAAAAGGGATGATAAAATTCAATAGTAATGTGTTCTTAATCAAAGAATGAAGAAGAAGGTTACAGTTTTTGTGAATTGGGAAAAGAAGAATCTGTGGTGATGTAATATTTCCAATTTCTTAATCTTTTTCTTTTAAAAAAAACTCAATTATTCAATTATAATATACGTATTAAATAATTTTTTTATAATATTTACAATTTTTTTTTTTTATTTAATTATATTAATTGCATTCAAATCAAAAGATTAAATGCTCCTCAAAGGTGCTATTAAGGGTAATTTGGACATTTGAAGCAAACAAAAAAAAAAAAAAAAAAAAAAAAAAAAAAAAAAAAAATGACAATTATTTTAGGATTTTCAAATTTGGTGACATTTATGAAAATCCCCCTTTTATTAATTGATCATACATGCCTCTGTGGATCTTTTTTTTCATGTTTTCCTTGGTTCTCATTTTGCTGAAAACTTTTCAAACATTGAATGACCGGTGCATTTTGACTCAATAAGGTTGTTAGCTAATGTTGCATGCACATATGTTCATATATGTACTGTGTTGTTCTCATCACAATAAGGTTGTTAGCCAATGTTGTATGCACATATGTTCATATATGTAATGTGTTGTTCTCATCAACTTTGTTATTAAAGAATAACTGTTGAGGTATTCGAATAGATTAATAATGTTGGTATTTTGATTGACTTAATTTTCAATCTTTGAATGAATTTCGACAGACAACACATGTGCTGCATTTGTCTCTAATATGAATTTTTCTTTTCAAGATCAATGAAGTGTAGATTAAATCCAAATGGCACCTGGAATGCAAATTTGGTAGATAGCTAGAATTAGTCGGGAAATATAAAATATCAAAATAATTAAAGGAAATAAGAATTGCAATAATTAAAGGTTATTGATGGACTTTCAGATCAGGGGCGGACCCAATTTGAGATTTGGATTTTTTTATTTTTTTTTTTAATAAAGTCATTTTTAATTGATTGAAATTTAATTTAAATCAAGTTAACAATTAGTTTTTATAACATATTTTTTTTTTTTTTTTTTTTTCTTTATCAAAATTTATTAAAATTTTAATTTTAATTACTTTTTTTTTTTTTTTTCAAAATCATAATTAAATTTGAATTTTTGTTCTTTTTTCTTACTCTCTTTTACTCTTCTCTTCACGGCATTGTTAACAAATTTTAACCCTTTTAGGTTTTTCAAAATTTGTATAAATTTTTTTTTTTTAACATTTTTCTATAACGCACCAAATTCATTTTCCGATCAAATTTTCAAGTAATTGAAACTTAAATTTGCATTTTCTCCTATCAAACTGTGTATATAGAATGTGTATGAACTCATTATATTCAATTTAACGAATTGTGCATATTTGATTGATTATTAGTATTTCATATTAGTTATATATTTTTGCTTTTGATTTTTAAATTGATTGTTTGTATCAACAATACATTATAAGATATTTAAAACTTTAAAAAAAAAAAATGTGTTTTTTTTTTTTTGTGATGAAACACAACATTAATTAAAATGTTTTTCGAAATCAAATGATGAAAATGATCAGCCAAAAAGATTATTGAAAAAAAATTTTTAATTTTTAAATGAAATCTACATTTTGTTTTCAAATCAAGTTTGAATTACTTATTCAAATAAAATCAAGGAACAAAGTATTCTATTTGTAAATGGTTTGATTGTGCCCCTAACCTAAAATTTATGAGCCCACCATTTCTTGTCATTTAACAGTTTGGATGACTTAGAAGCAACAAGTCTCGAGGTTGGACAAAAATATAAGAAAGGAAAAAGCAATTCAATGCAGCAAAATGCGTGAAAACACTATTTTTAGAAAAGCATTGTGATAAAAACTTCTTATAAACTGTAAATAATTATAATTTGTAGAAAATTAATAGTAAAATATTTAATTTTAAAAAATGATATTTGATAATGTGCAATTTGTACACTTATTTGAGCAATTTTACTAAATTTTTTATATCGTCAAAGTGTTGATTTCTACTTAATTAATTTCCTTTTTCTCAGTTATGGACCTGTTCACAAGTGATTGGAAAAGCAATGTGGATGAATTGATGATTGGATGGAAGATTTGGAACTCATATGCATTTGAATAAAGGTGAAGAGACAAAAAATCAAAAAGTAATTTTTTTTGAAATATTTTTAGAGAAGAAAAAAAAGAAAATAGCTTAAAAGGGTAATTCTAGAAGATTTTGTAGCCCACTTATATAGCCCAACCCTTAAATTGAATTACAGAAGCTACCTTTACCTAATTTTAAAGATTTATAAATATTTAATACTTTATATATGTTCACATCTGTCATAGAAATATAATCAAATAATAAAAAAAAAAAAAAAAAAAAAAAAAAAAAATTTGTTAAAAAAATTAGAAATATGATATTCATAATTGAATAGTATTGTTAAATTTTAAATACCACCTGAAGGTTTAAACTAAACATAATCACGAAATCCAAATAAAAATGAAAAAAAAAAAATTTATAAAAATTGACATTTATTTATAATCTGCAATTTATTTTAGCTAAGTTAGGTTTCACATTCATAAATAGATCATTTAACTTAATACAAAAAATCACGAATCAAATTGTTTCGGCTAAGGCCAAGTTCATTTGAATTTGAACTTGTACAATTTCTATAGAGAAGATATAGGTAGACTTAAAAATTTAATTTACCATTTGTTACGAACTGTACACTTGCGGTATTTTAAATGAACAAATATATCGTGACAATATTTAACTTTCATTCGAACTCTATGTTTTTTATAGTTTTATGTAGGGTGTTAAAGATTACAATTTTCATAATTTTATGTGCACGCCTACTTAATTTCTAGTCGAACTTCACGAAATAGCTCACAACTATGTGCAACTCCTAACCAAAATTTTCCAATATTTTAGCAAAAAGTTTCCTAAATTTTCATAAAGTCTCAACCACCATTTTACTAAAAACTAATAGAAAGTAGGAAACTCTTTTTTGAGTTTTAAAATTATCATCTAGAGTTTTTGAAAATTTTTGAATTTGGGAAACAAAACGTAAGCATCTTAGATGGAATTATGAGGTGATGGCAGTCTTAAGGCGTTTAACCTTCAGCGGAGCCAAACCTGCGATCCGTGAATTGAAAGTGGTATCAGAGCGGGACCGTTTGAGCATGCGGTGTTGTTATGGACAATGTCGTGTGTTTTTCAGGAGAAAAAAATTTAGGGCACAGATGAGAGTCGGCAAGATGGAGGGACACGACGAAGGAAGCTGTGGGCAGAAGGTTGAAGAGGGCAATGTTGCACAATTGCCAAGATGCATTTCAAGGAGTTTTCAAAGAGCGCACCGTGTAGGGCACAATTCAACATGCATTGAGGCGCTACGGTTTGGAGACCGTCCACCCGAGGAACCAATGCTCAGAGGGGCGGAGGTTGAAGGTTGGTGTCGGAGGCGGTAAGTACATGTTACTACAAGTTTGGAGGCCTGTCTATATTGAATGGTGCCGTTGTTATCCATACAACGAGACGAATGTGTGTAGATGAGAAACTCTCTTCTCGCTAAGAGGACGTAAGCCCAAATTCGAATGAGGAGAAGTCAAGCAGTGAGAATGCTTAGCTCTCATTCGGCACGGCAAGCACTCTAACAACTAGGCGCAAGACCTATCTTACCATTGGTGCACTAACGATATATGATCATATGCAGGTATTCTCCCTAACATCCTACTCATAGCATGCGTGTATGCTAGTATTTCGGGCTTGTCGGCCAAAAAATGAGGAGAGGGCGGTCTTGAGGCGTTGAACCTCGGGAGCCAAACATGCAATCTGTGAAACCCTGGCTTTCTCTCTTAACTCAAATCCCATCTCTTCTTCTCTCTTTGCCCTCTCGGGCTTCTCTCTTCTCGACGCCGACGACGGGGCAGGACCTGAGGCGAGGCGGAAGAGGCCCGCCGACTTCTCTTTTCTTATCCTTCTTTTTCACCGTGATGTGATTTTTTTTTGGGGGTTTGGGAGTTTGCAGAGGCTTGATTGTTCTTGGGGCAGATTGTGTGGATTTTGAGAGATTCTGGATAGAGGTTTGACTTTTGGAAGACTGAGGAAGATTGGTGAAGCTGATTAAGAATTTTGACACCTTTTTCATCAGAATTTACTGCACTAGGAAAACCATCTTAGGATTTGAAAGTTTTGATGATTTCTAGGGTTTATTACATGGTTAGAGTTTGTAAGCCAGTTATTATTGGTGTTAGTATATTACTTTGCCTTTGTCTGATTTATTATGTTTTCTATTGTTCTCGTTTTTGCAAGTACGATGAGTTGATTTAAATGATTATTCAATTTCATGTGAATACAGGTTTCTCGGTTTGATTATTCTTTGCAGAGTTCAGAATTAAGAATTCTAAAGAAGCGCAGATATTCAAGTAAACTATGCTGCATAGTTTTTTATCTTCAATTATGATGGACTTTTATTCTGCCTTAAACAGCCACAATGAAATTATTTGTAGATCCTCTTCTATCTTGTGATAAAAAAAATAAAAAATAAAATAAAATTCTGCCTGGGTTTAATAAAATCTTTTGGTGCTTGAAGACTTTTGAAGTTTTCTTAATGATTATTCACCTTATGAATTAAAAACCGTAATGAGAGGGAAGTGTCTTGATTCTTGAAGTTGTTGGTCCATTTCATATTGAACAATTACGAAAATTTATGGTGTAGGCTTCTTATTTGCAATAATGGAATCTGCATGTTGGCCTTCTTTCTTTCCATAAAAAACATCGCAGACATTTCTTTTTATCTTTGTGACTTTAAATGTAACACAAGTCTCTGGATGAGATTCACAACTCTGAACACATCCAAATTCTCAAAAAGAGATGATTCGATTTTATATAATTCCCCAAATTTTCCCTTTCTTCATGTGAATTATGGTTTATAAATCAAGAAAAACCTTGTAAAAATCTTGGTGTTGCAACTGTGAATGAGGATACTACCTCTGAATGTGGAAAGTGAATCCTGATCTGGAATTTGAAATGAATTATGTTAAACTTGGGAGAAATAACGTTGATGGAGTGCTTACCAATTATAAACGACAAAGGAGAGAAAAAAGTGTAGAATTGAATGAAAGGAAGGATGAGGAAAAGGATAAGTGCAAGAGGGAAGCAAATGCTGATAGCATAGGACCTTTTAAAGGAAATGCATTAGATAACTGCAAGAGGAAAGGAATAGCTGATACCCCTCCCCCTCCCCCTCCCCCTCCCACTTCCAATATGGGCCGTCACTTGTCGATTCGATAAAATATTACGTAGAATATTAAGTACATATAGCTTGATTATAAATTATAAGAGGAAATTGCACTATATGTCAATTTTTGGCTTTTCATTTACAAAAATGTCACTTTTTTAAAGTCTTTCCAAGATTGTCAATTTTGGACATTTTTGTCCCTCTACTTAATTTAAATACCTTACATGTCTAGCATTAACTAGATTTGACTATATTTAAGATTTGTACAACATGGCAGTAATATAGTACATTTGGATGGAATAAAAACCAAAAAGAAACCTCAACTCACCGTCTCACTCCACTCACCACTCTACCGCCCAGGAGAAGAACCCAACTCCTTCAGGGAGCTCCCCTAAAGCGTTGGAAACCACCTTGCCGTCGATGATCACTTCCAAAACGTCCACTGCCCAAAACGTCGACGATTGCAGGTGTGCTTGTTTTTATGCCAGTAGATTGAAATTGTAATTTGAAGGATTTGCAAATTATGGGTTTGATTTACAGGCGCAAGTTAGGTTTCACTTTTTTTGCTAGAACTACTTTTACCATTAAATTGTGGGTTGGGGATGGGGGGGGTTCTGTTGGGTCTCCCAGGAAACATGAATCCGCTAGGCTTTTGTCAAGTTTCGTCCTTTGATCGAGCTTTCTCAAGGTACTATTTTTATTTTTTTATTTTGTCACTAGTCAGCATCTGGGATTTTGAATCAGATTTTCTCACTCTTTGATTTCCCCCCTTTTTCATTTCTCTTTGGAGTTTGATTGTACCAACTTTGAAAATTTTGTTGGACGGTTAGTAGGGTTGGAATTTTGATGTGGACTGATTGTTGTGTGTTGACTTTGAATCCTAGATATGAAGTGTGCATGTAATCACATTTTCTATGTTGTTCAGTGACATGAATTTGCTTCAAATTTCAAAATCTGATATTTTTGCAGTTTGGTAGTTGTCACATATACACTTTTGTTTGCCTTACAGTTTCAGATTCTTACTGAATGCAATGCTATGATGATCTATCTTTGGCTGATAAGTTAATAATAATAAAGTGCATTTGGTCTTGACGTGAACTTTGGAACAAGACAAAGTTCTTTGGGAGATTAATCTATAATGCATCATTTCTAAATGAAAACGGCTCAGTCGTGGTGTCTAGGCATGAAGGATATGCAAATATTGCACGTGTCTTGCCAAGTTGTGTTTTTGGGTAGAAACAAAATTGAAAGGGTAACTATTAAAAGGAAATCTGGATGTACCCAATGACTTATTTGCAAGAGCATCCAACCATGGGAAGGCTGAAGTGAAACTTGATGCGCATAAAAAGACATTATGAAATCTACGTTTATAGGTCTTGGACCGTCTTTAAAACGGCAAATATTATTATTCCCTTCAAACATTTTGAATAGAATAGGTGTTCAATTATCAAACTATTTAAACCAGGTAGTGAATTTTCATACTTTTAGTAGAACAAATTTTTGCATGGGGCACATCTCAGTAAAGAGAGTTTCTAGTTGAAATTTCAGTTGCATGTGTACTCATTCACCCATTTTAAATAGAAGTTAGTTCTTTTTTTCACATCATGTTGGTGTTTATAGTCAAATTTTGTGGTCTGGTTAACAACTAAGCAATTTGTTGTGAACCTTGTGGCAATTCTGTCTTGTTGGTGCCTTTTGTTACGTCATGTATTTCTAATAAACAAGTGCTTAGCCACGCCTTACTTGGTCATCTTGAGGTGCACGTGACTTCCCTTTCGATAGCTATTTATTAATTTTGGTTATTTTGATGGGGGCAAGGTGTTTATGTTTGTCCAAATTAGAAAAATCACATCAACTGAAGACCTAGGTGTGCAGTGTATTGGATTCTAGAGTTTCTATGTTGATTACTTGTGTGCAAATAGACAATATGTTTTTCCTTATTGGACAATATGTAAGTTCTTTTTCAAATGTATAAGTGAAGTAGCTGAAAGTTCAAATATTTATGTAATATTTTTCCTCAAATTTTCATCTTGATGTTTCAAGTGCTATAATACTTTTTAATAGTAAATTAATGGTATCCATAGACACAATAGAAATGATGTTGATTAAAAATTATAGTAGTTACTTACCTCTAATTGAGAAAGTAACATTTGGACTGGACTATATGCCAAACAACATTAATGGCCAGAAAGAACACGGAATATAAATTTAACTAGAATAAGAACTGTTGATCATATTATGAAATCCCTTATTAAATTTTCATGTCATGTTTTATCTTTTACTCAATGTTCCCATTTATTTTGGCAGGGACACGAAGGAAGATTCTCTGTCTATGTGCATGCATCAAAGCAAAAGCCAGTACATTTTAGTCGTTACTTCGTCGATCAGGAAATTCGTAGTGACAAGGTTAATCTCTTTGTCAAAACTAATTCTGTTCTTATTTGATTTATCCAGGCTATGGAGGCTCTTATGGAAGTTAACATTTTTGTCATACTACTGAAAATTTGATGTTTGTTTCACTCCTGGCTTATTTTTCCCTAATTTTTCTACTGTTGACTACTCCAGTTGAAGAAGAACCCGTTGCGAACCGTTGAAGAGCATCTTGAAGAGAACCCGTGTTAACTGTTCCATCGACTACAATTTTTGAAAGTAAAACAATATGTATTAAAATTAATAATTCAATACAATTGTAAATCTCCAATTGAGTCTTCATACGTATAAGCATTGTTGGAAAACATTCATGTATAATCTTCCCGTTAGTTGCTTAAATTTCACGTACTGTAAACTTGAGCATTATGTAAGAGTAGCAGGACATTTGTTATAATGATGTACTGTAAACTTGGATGATTTCGATGGCAATACTGTAAGCTTAGATGATTTCGATGACGATGGTGAGGGAGAAAGTTCAAACGTCGATAATAAATGAGGTCGGAGGAAGTTGCACTTTGGTTGTGTGTAAATGAATAAATGTCTCTTTTGTAGTCACTATTGTCTGGGATTGTAGTATGTGTAGTTCAGTTTGTAGTTCGTGCCAACTGTCGAGAACGACAGAGACAATCTGTCGGGAACAACATTTGAACTGTCGGATTTTTATGTATAGTTACATTTTGTACCATGTCCTAACTGTCGAGAACGACAGAGACAATTTGTCGGGAATAACATTTGAACTGTTGGTTTTTCATGTGTAGTTACATTTTGTACCATGTCCCAACTGTCGAGAACGATAGAGACAATCTGTCGGGAACGACATATGGACTGTCGGGTTTTGATGTGTTAGTTACATTTTGTAGTCGTCCCAACTGTCGCGAACGACTGAAAGAAACTGTCAGGAATTACAGATGAAGTGTCTAATGATTTGTCAGTTGTAATCTCGATGAATCCATATTTTAGTTGTGAACGTATTATAATGTGTACTACTGCCTGCAAACTATAATGGATGTTGAATGATTAAGTAAGTTCAAAATATTAATGCAAGTTGAAAACGATAACATGCGAACATAAAGAGTAAGAAGGATATGCAAACCATAATGAGTATAAAACGATGACATGTTCATATTGTACAATACGCAATTTGGGACACTTAACATACTATATCAACGACTTCTAGAGATGAAGCCTTTTTACATCGATTGTGTTACAACGGGTGGTAACATGTCCGGTTATGACCATTTCGACCGTATCGAGTGCATTTCATGCTTGACCTGCTGCCCTTAAATTGGAACTTCTCTTGCAAAGCAAGTACATAAATTCTCGAGTACAACTCTTTCTTACTGAAGAATATTTACCTCTCGGTAAGATCGGATGTATTCACTCTTGTAATAGGTTTGTATGTGTCCGAAGTCATGAAATGTGAGGACACTTGATAATCAACGTCATCAATATTAGCAGCTTCTGTACCATGTAATGGGTTGTCCAAGTTCTCATCTGAAGGTGTTGTACCAATATCAAAATTTGGAGATTATGGTGCATTATTGTTTGATACACTATGCTGATGATTGAGCTCCTCTTGTTGTACATTTTGGTGAAACTCTGTTACGTCAAACGAATGATCTTGACAATTTGTATCCCTTCCCATGCCAATATCTTGTCTATTGGCTTCCGCATTATTGTTTAATTCGCTCAACTGATGATTGCGCTCCTCATGTCGTACATTTTCGTGAACACCCGCTACGGCAAATGAACGATTTGGACAATTTGTATCCCTCCCCATGCCAACATTTAGGAGCTCGGCTTCCAAAACAGTAACGCATATGACAGTTTCATTATGAATTAATATGTACCATTTTACGTCTTCATCTTTGCTTATTTGGGTCGGCGGTATATTCATGTTCGGGCTTTTGAACTTCAATTCAATTTGAGTCCGGGGATCAAGAATACCAAGTTTGTCCTTCAATCGTACCACGAGTTCGGTTAAGGTAATACTTGTCGGCACTAATATGGAAGTCGTTTTGTCCCATTTCCACTTCCATTCGTCGTTTACATTAACAAATTGTCCCTCATACGACACGATGAATCTCAAATGATTACTCATACCTGAAATGTTGGGAATGCAACCGTAAGAAGTCCGCACAATCAAATTATCAACATTGAATACCATCAAATGAAGAAAACAGCTAAGCAAGTGTCAACAGTTCTCAACCGTCGGGTCCCGACAGTTAAACTGTCGAATTCGACAGTTTAACTGTCGGGACCCGACGGTTTGAAACACTATATTCGACCATTTCAGTACGAACTGTCGGGGTGGTTTCCGAACAGTGATTTCGGACATTTTTAAGACATTATTATAGAACATTAATGGTGATAATCAATTCACATTCAACATGACAATCTATTTTGGAAACAAAATAAGTCAATGAGTCATTAAATATGGAATCAATTACATTTAATGAACTATTACAAATATCTTTACCGTCAAAATAAAATTCAAAAACCTAAGAAATCAATGAATAATAGTTTGGAATTTATTATCATCATGTTGTATTAAACATTTACGAAATAATGAGCTAAGAGATGAAATAATAGCTAACCTCTCGAAATAGATGATAAATTAAGTATGTGTTCTTGATGAAGGAATAAATGAAGAAGATGAAGTTCTTGGAAGAAGATGTGTTCATGGAAGTCTATTTAGGATTTAGGGTTTGTTTATGTTAGGATTTGAATTTATTTTCTTTATTTTATGGAAGAAAATACATGTTATTGAATATAATATACATATATACAATGAATAAAATAATAAAAAATTAATTATCAAATCAAACTATTAATGACATTCCCATCAAGCATTAATTGCTCTTACAAAGGTGACCCAAGGGTAATTTGGACCTTTCAAGTCAAAAAAGTGACATTTTTGAACAAATTGAGTGCACATACAAATTTTTTGTGTATTTTCAAATTTAGTGACATTTGTGAAAATCTCCCTAAATTATATTTGATCAAGTCACACATAGAGAGATGATATGTTTAGAAGCCAACTTTTGGCCAACCCAAAAAGAAATAACAAGTGGTAATAGTCAACATGCGGTCCTCTACCCATTAATCGAGAACAAATTCAATCAATTGGTAACTTTTCTAGTAAGCAACCTTGATTTTCCTAGCTAGTAGTGCTAAGTCACATAGGAGGAGGAAAAGTAGCATAAACCCTATATAAGTTACGAATAGACTCGTTTTTTCAAATTGTTTATTTACTTTCAATAATCTTAACAATCATTTCGAGTGTCAATAGTTAGACACTACCTTGACCCAATATCAAGTCCATGAACTTATTGGAGAAATCGTCAATTGCAGTTGATGAATATCACGTATTGGAGAAACAAACATGATATATCTTTTAATTCAATCTTTCTCTCAAATCTTCTGACTTCTCACTATTTCTCCATCTTCGTGAAGTTCATTGTAACCAGGTTTTAAAATAAATTTTGGACATCAGCGGTAGTTTATATAAGAGAATTAAGTTTGCATATACATGTCTTATACATAGTAATGATCATCGTAGTGCCAGGCAAGTCGGGAGAAGTTTCAGGACATAGCAAGTTTTTTATGTTGATTAAATCTTTCAATCTTTATGTTGTTTACGTTTTATTATTGAATGAATTTTAAATATGATTTGCGATTAGATTCTAATGTAAATATTATGAGGTTGATGATTTCAGTGTTATACATCATTTGTTAGCACTTAAAAAACTGAAAATTATAAAAAAAAAAAAAAAAAATATTAAAGATGTGGAGCATTGCTCCGCACCGTGTGCGAATGTGCGGAGCACTCTGCACACGGTGCGGAGTATGACTCCGTATTGTGCAAAGTATCTACGCACAAAAGTGGAGTCTGTGCAGAGTTACTTCTCACAACATGGAGTACAACTCCGCATAATGCGGAGTTCAGTGCGGAGTTACTCTGCACAATATACGGAGTACAACTCCGCATATCCCTTTTTTTCCCACATACTCCGTATAATGCGAAATTCAACTCAACTCCACATATTCTTTTTTTCCGTAATTTAATTTTATATATTATATATATAATATTATTTATTTCTAATATAATTACTAATTTAGAAAATTGTAACTTATTTACTAAAATACAATTAAGTCTGATTTTGTTTTGATATAAGTTTTATATGCGAATTCACTCCACACAAATGCTGTGCGTAGACTCCACATTTGTGCATAGTTACTCCACACAATACGGAGTACAACTCCGCATAATGCGGAGTTCAACTCAACTCAACATATCCTTTTTTTCCCCGTAATTTAATTTTATATATATATATATATATTATTACTTATTTCTAAAATAATTACTAATTCAAAAAATTGAAACTTATTTACTAAAATATAATTAAGTCTGATTTTGTTTTGCTATGTGTTTTATGGGTGGAGTGACTCCGCACAAATGCGGTGCGCAGACTCTGCATTTGTGCGAAGTAACTCCGCACAATACGGAGTACAACTTTGCATAATGTGGAGTTCAACTCAACTGTACATATCCTCTTTTTTTCCTATAATTTAATTTTATATATTATATCTAATATTACTTATTTCTAATATAATTACTAATTCAAAAAATTGAAACTTATTTACTAACATACAAATAAGTCTGATTTTGTTTTGATATGAGTTTTATTGTTAGTTAAAAAAAAATTGGTCACTCCACACAACACGAATATTCACTTCGCTGAACTCCGCACTTGGGCAGAGTGACACTTTGCACTGTGCAGGGAATAGCAGAGTGACACTTCGCACTGTGCGGAGTGAATATTTCACAGTTTTTTTTTGTCCAAAAAAATAAGCGTTTATAAATTTTGTTATGTTATTTTTAAAGACTCAAATATTATATTCAATAGAACACACCTCATGCATTGCACAGGGCGAAAACTAGTAATATAAGAAATATCTCTCGGCCTAGGTTCTTTTCATAATCGGTCTTAAATTCAGATACAAAATAAGAATTACAGTAGTAACTTTGGTCGAGCATTATATACACTAACTAAAAGAGTATGCCGACTATTTTATTTTACCCTTCGAAGTTAAGCATGTGAGGTGCATGTGCATCATTAAGGATCGCACCCATGGTCGACCGTTACTATGATCGATTTTTTTAATTTTTTTTTCTATTTATCGGCCCAATATATTGAAAAAAAAAAAAAAAAATAAATTGTTCCCCTAGTTCCACCCCTATAGTAAGATTCAAGAGCTTCTTGACTGGTAGCTTGATCAGTCTCTTTCTATTTCGCTAGCACGAAAGGAGCATCTAATCTTCAATTAATGAATTAGTTGTCTATGTATGGGGTTCGGCGCCTCAATTTTGAAGCTCAGAAAATCAATTCCTTCTATTTATTTCACTACCACATGGCATCTTTGACGAAACTGGGCTTGCTTGCAATTTTCAGAAATTTATTGTTTATTGCATGCTATAAATGGGTTCATAACTTGTTGATCCTCCGTATGTTGCCGACATTTACGTTAACGGAAAAGATTAGTTAATTAGGTTGACACTTAGCCCTTGTTTTTCACGGTTAAAAAATCTGATTAAAATCAAAGTTAAAGTCAACAATTAATTCTAACCACACATTTTATAGGATCCACAGCTTTTCAACCTTACATTTTATTAACTTTTATCAAAATTTACTAAGAATCTAATTTTAATCTGTATCAAACATGGCTTAATAACATCCGACAAAGTTGTGCTCAACTAATGGGATGAGTTTGTCGAAACCATTCTTGTTTCTTGATATTTTAGGTCACGGGTTCTTATTTTTATATAAACGATGATTCTGTTAATTCAAGATCGATTTATCAATTCCAATTGAATCAATATAAAGTCCCCCTTTTGGAGAGGCAGTTGGTTGTTGCTGGGTTATCACAACTTGAACATTGTGCGAGTAAATTTCAGATATCACATTATTAATTAGACAAGTCGGAAGAGGAAGGGGTCACTTTGTCAAGTGTTCAACCGTACATTGAACACGAAAATAGGCACTAAAATGAGTGAAAAATAATGATTCATGTTTCACATATTGATAGCAAAAAAACTCGTTTAACGCGATACCCGTGAGGCCCCGTCCCGAATGAGACGGTGATTACCAGCCTAATCGGGTAAACGGGGCAGGATGGGGACTGGACGAGGGTTATTGTCCCAAAGCGGGTATGAAAAATATAGTCCTCGCTCCACTAACCGTCCCGTTTAAATTTAATTTCAAAGTTAAGTTTTTTATCAAACAAAAATAATAGATTAATTATCATTTTAAAGTGAACATACGTTGTTTTTAATAAATTGGTAAAAATGTAATAATATTTACTAATTAGAGACATAAAAAAGTTAAAAGCAAAAAATAAATAAATGGGGCAAGAGACATGTCCCGTCCCGTCCCTCTTTAATTAGGTATAGAGATGGGACAAGGTAACAAAAATATCCGACGGGACGGGAGTGAGAATGGCCAACTCGTCCCACTGCCATCCCTGACAAAATCCTTTTATTTAAGCTTAATCCAATTTAGTTTTTGTTGAAACTTGAAGATGAGTAAATATTTTCAATGACAATCACATTACCAAACATGAGTTTTACCATTAAGCATAGATTTGATCCATCTGTTATTTTCCCATTATTATTTATTAATCCACTAGAGTTATAGGCTGCTTTCTTTTTTAGTCAATATTATGTACCACTCACAAAATTCCATCTTATCTCATTTGTTTAACTTGTTAGGCTAAGAAGGAAAATTACGTAATTTCTTCAAGTTATTTACATATTTGGGTATTCAACTTTTAGAGAAAATTATCAGTGTTAGTTCAATCAGGTTGTTCATCTATAATTTTCTTACCCAATAGGTCACTTAGTCTGATTTCACTATCAATAACGGTAATTAACAATAGAAAATGTGGCTTACGAGGTGAAACTTGTGACATTTAAAAAAAAAAGTATTCACACATCGAAATATTACATCTTTGTAATTAATTTCTGTAACGGAAGCAAACTGGATGACCTTTGTACAATAAAATTTAAGAGGGATGATATAATTCAACAAATTGGAGTTGTTCGATCATTATCAGTTTTATCGAGGGTAAATATACAATTTACTCAAGTTTCCTACGTTATATTCTTTTTAAACTTACCATTCTTATCGGAGGTAAATATGCAATTTACCTTAATTTCCCAAGCTCTATTCAACTTACTTTCTTCGTACCATCAATTTGGGATATAGCTTAAAAACTTGAAGGTCAAAATCAACAAATAATTTTAATCACACGTTTCATTAACCATTATAAAAATTCGCTAAAACTTTTATTAGAAGCTCAATGAAACAACCCTATAGTCATGTTTGTTTTGGATTAAAATCAGATTTTAATCTAAGTGAAAATCAAACAATCAATATTAACCACATCTTTCATTGTCTCACAACTTTTCAGCCACACATTTCAAAAACTTCTATCACAATATACTAAAAATCTAATTTTAATCATCTACCAAACACTTGTTTTCAATGTATCAATCATGGGCCATACACCCTTCCAAACTTATCTTTTTCCTCTGATCAGAAATTTATGATGCATATTGGTTTTAGTGTCTCAAAGGAAGTAGCCATAAATTAAGATATGCATGCACATATATACTGCCCAACTGTGCCTATGGCTAGTCCAAGAAAGGCAAAAATTAGCCTATATATGTTAATTTTTGTACTAAATCAAGAATCTAAGTATGGAACAAGAATCCCTTATTTCTATCGTTTGTTTCTTCCCATTCTGATACTATAAATTTTGGGTCGACTACACAGAATCATTTTCAGAATTTGAAAAGACAAAAGGCTATAAGCAAAAAGAACAGAGATGCCTGCAGTTTGGTTTGCTTTGAAGAGATCTTTACAGTGCAAATCAGAGCCACTGGATGTTCATGATCCAAAGGGCAATGAGAATGGGAATCTGAGCCATATATTGACAAGGAAATCGGGCAGTGGACGGTCTGGATGTTCTAGGTCTATTGCAAATCTGAAAGATGTAATTCATGGAAGCAAAAGACATACAGAGAAGCCACAAATTTGTAGTCCAAGATCCATTGGAAGTAGTGAACTTTTGAACCCAATAACACATAAAGTGGTGTTAAGTAATTCAACTTGTGAACTAAAGATCTCCGCCGGATATGGTTTCCAAGAAGGTGGTGGCAGTGACGGCGGCGATGGTTCGACGTTTGTGGGCACGCTTAAGCAGGGGACTCCAGTCCCTGGGCGGCTGAAGGGAAATAAGCCTAGAGGATTGGCTAGTCCTATGAGGAGGGCATCTAGTAGCCTTTCCAGGAGGAGTTCTGGATTTGGGGTGATTCCCACGAGGCCTAGGGCCTCCTTTGGTGCTGATTCTAATGGTGCTTTATTTTGCCATAAATGTGGTGAGCAATTTGTTAAATGGGAAGCCATCGAAGACCATCACCTCTCCAAACATGCCGGTAAATTTTACCTTCCGTGCTTTGGCCTCAAATTTATTGGAAAAAGAGTTAATTCGTTCTTGTTGTCACGTATGTTATTAATCTTTTTTTTTTCAAACAGTTACTGAACTTGTTGAAGGAGAGTCCTCGAGAAAAATAGTCGAAATAATTTGCCGAACGAACTGCACAAAGCCAGACAGTAATTGTGGTGGAATTGAGAGGATTTTGAAGGTCCACAACATGCAGAAAACACTAGCACAATTCGAGGAATACCGAGAATTAGTGAAGATAAAAGCAACCAAACTTCCCAAGAAACATCCTCGTTGTCTAGCCGATGGAAACGAGCTTTTAAGGTTCTATGGAACAACAGTCGAATGCAATCTAGGCATCAATGGCTCCTCCAGCCTTTGTACATCGGATAATTGTTGTGTTTGTCGAATTCTAAGACACGGGTTTTCATTGAGAAAAGGGATAAATGGCGGTACTGTTGGAGTATTCACAGCTTCAACAAGTGATAGAGCATTTGAATCAATCCAATTACATGATGAAAATCCTTGTATGAGAAAGGCTCTAATAGTGTGCAGAGTTATAGCAGGCAGGGTTCATAGGCCTTTAGATAATGTTCAAGAATTGGCTGGTCAATCAGGATTTGATTCATTGGCTGGGAAATTAGGTCCCCATTCAAATATTGAAGAACTCTATTTGCTCAGTCCAAGAGCTCTCCTTCCTTGCTTTGTGGTAATTTACAAACCTTGAGTCGTTGTAGACGAAATTTTAACTTATTTCGAGCACTTCAAGCTGGCTCGTGCTCTAGTAAGTTTTGTGGATTCAGCTATTATTTCCAGTTTTCCACTACCTTTTGTTTAGATTTTGTACACTTACGTTTATAAAAGCCATTTTTTACATGCTACTTTTCACTTATAAGTGGAAATTGTGGATTAATTTATCAAAATTATAAATACATGATCTGTCATTAAGTATTTCTCTCTTTGCTGACAGTTTTGTATTTCACTTCTTGGTTGACATAAATGGGGACTCTGTATTTAATCCCCAACTTGAATGGTCAGAGAAAGGTTATCTCATCTGACTTTGCTTGTTGTATTGTTTCTGGAGTAGAGCATGTGGTCCCATTCTTGCTTCATCTTGTTTCTTTCACGACATATTTTGTATGTTTAATTGAATAAGACAAACATGTTAGTCGATATGGTTGGGACAAATTTGTTGTTCGACTAGATAAGATAAATGACAATTGGCTTTTATTTATATTCATTCTTATCAAGTCTATTATACTAAATATGTCATTAGTGCAACTTTTTCGAGCAGATTCAATTTTGTCATTCCCAAATCTTATAGAGTCTAGTGCTAAGGTGTGACAAGATTGGGCATGTTTTGGATCTAAATTACATGCCTTTGATGCTACTCTATTTTATGACCAATGATCCTTCACAACTACTCATCAAAGAAGACTATGAGCTCATTTGAATTTGTAATCGCTGCTTATATACTCGGTAATGACCATAATTCACAAAGACATTCTTTAATCATAGTAAGAGGAAGACATACCAAATGTTAGATATCACGTAATTAATGGAACTCAATATGACGTCGACTAAAGAATCGTCAACAAGAGTTACTAACAAACTAAAGAGTTGATAACTAGACTTGATAGTTGTCACTTTCTCTTTATCCATCACATTGTTTAGTCGAGGCATGTCAAAAGAAAAAATCTTGATAAACCATAACTTTACATAAGAATGTTATGACATTGTTATTAAGGGCGTGTTCGGTAGAAATTAAAATCCAATTAAAATTGAAAATATAGTCGTTATTGGGTTTTACTCGTCTAATAAAAGTCAACAATAACGATTAGTTTTTCAATTTCAATCCGATTTTAATCTCTACCAAAGACACTCTAAAGAAAAACAAATGTTTACACGTCAAAATTTTGAAAAAGCACGACTTAATATATATCAATAATTTATTATTTTAAAAGTAACACATTAGTGTGTTAAATCGCAAATGGATTATATCGCATAGTACTAGTAGTAAAGTGTAAGCTTTGACTGTCGATCTATGATCTATGACTGGGGAGGTTTGTGTCGTTTTCCAAAAGGGATGGGGTGTCTTTGTATTTGTGGAAAACTATGGGGAGAGTTATGTAATATTCTCAAGGAATAAAAAAAAGAAAAGAAAAGAAAAACCTAAAGCACAGTTAGGGCAGACGATTTGAGTGGATTAGCGTCTCCCAAATGAAGGTTTCAAACCCTTCTCTCCCAAATATCAAATCCCAGTTTCCTTTTCTCTGTTTAAGTTTCTGCAGACTGCAATCATTACTATTAGATAGATTTTAGATTGGGGAAAATAGCGGAACTATAATTTTTTCTTTTATACAGATTTATTCAGTAAATTATCAAATTGGGGGAGAAGGGTTTTTTATATTTATATATATACACATCTGTGTAGATTCATATATATTGAATAATTTAGCGAGAGATTCCGAGAAGCAAGTAGAGTGAAAATGTCGAAGAAGAAAGCAACGATGACTCTCAAAGATTTCCATGGCGGTTCGATTCCTTCCGATCTTCGGCTCCCCTCTGCACCTGGCGTGTGAGTTCTTTTGACCTTTTTGCCCGTTTCATTTCATTATTGATCATATTGGAATAAGTATACGTGTCTATTGTCTGTTTTTGTAATATTATTTTTGGAAAAATGTCGGTTTTCTCTTTGGGTTTGAGTTCAATACTATACTATACTTGTTCCTTTGATTTCAATTAAAGATCATTTTTTAAAGTTGAATTTTATACTCAGTTGTAGTGTCATTTCCCATTAATTTCTGGAATCCGGGTTTATTTGTATGTATTGTTTGGTGAAGCTCAGTGCTTCTTTAATTGATATTTTACATAAATTGTCTAGATCTAACTTCTAGATCCTTGAAATGTAAAAACCATATGAACTTTAAATTAATTATTTATTTGAAGCATGTGGTTGACGTTCTATTTATTCGGTAATTCAGAACAGTAAAATATATGAAGTGGATTTCTTATTTGAAATTTTGAATATGGTTCGTATTTTTGGACAGAATGGCGAGACCTGCAGATCGTGGTAGTTTTGATCAGCAGTCGCCATGGGGAAATTTGATGGGTAGGTCCAATCAACGCTTGCGGCCGGCATCAGCTGGGTCAGCTAGGAACTTCGAGGACAAGACCCCATTTTTAAGTCACAGTGCTCACATTGGCCGCAATTTTGACGAGGATGAGCGCAAGCCTTTGGATGGGTTGTCGGGTCCTCGTCGAACTGTCAGTGATGATAACGACCATGCTCGGCAAAGTCATGTGGTAGAACCTAAGATAGATAGTTTGGCTGGTGCTAGAGTTGGTAGTCAACTGTCTTCAACTCGTCCCTCTCATTTGTCTAGTGATCCAACAGTTAGTTATTATGCTGGAAATGCTGGAAGGCATAGTGAAGTTCATGGGAGTGCTGAGGTGAATTATCAGAACGTGGGTGTCAATTCCAGGTCAGTGGTTGCTGGTTCCTATTCAAATCCGTGGGGTGTGAAGAAGGTGGCGGCACATGTAAGGGATCCTGTATCTGCTTCATGGTCAGCTCCGGATGTTGCAGTGAAGCTGGCACATGCTAGTGCCATTGAGAAGGTCTCATCTGGTCGGTGGCATTCGCAACATGTTCATCCTCTAAAAGATGTTGAGGTCATTGGACAGTCAGAACCTGAAAGAGAATTTCATTATCGGGGCAAAGATATGTATAACAGGAATATCAACAATGGCATAGATGTGTTGGGTGGAACTGACGATCATGATATTGCAATTGCGACGCGTATGGAAAGGAGTCTGATTGCTGGTGATGGGATTCACAATGGTGGAAAGGAAACACAGTCTCATGATAGAGTCAGGTCTACCATGTACGCGGAGACGCATGGGAGGAATCCCTCCATTAATCACAAGGAATTTCAGTCACGTAACACTGCTGGAGTATCTGTTGAGACTGAGTTACAGTCTCCAGGGACTTCAGAAACATCAGAGCGACCCAAATTGAAGTTACTTCCAAGATCCAAACCGTTAGATAATTTAGAGCTTCCCGTCGATTATAAACAGGTAAAAGTCGGTGTTTTAACATTCTGGTATTTCTATTGAACTTGAAATCAAGAATAATTTAATGTATCTTTGCAATTCGTCTTTTTGAGTGATAGGGACACCAGCAGCCAAGTAATCCGATTCATGTGATGGATGACAATGAATTACCCAGAACTCCAAATCCCATAGAACCTGGGTTTACTGGATCAATTGTCGTTAATCGAGCGGTAGAGCGCCCAAAATTGAATTTGAAGCCTTGCCCACAACCTCTTGAACAATTGGAGGGAAACACTGAAATCAAAAGGTCCGCCAACTTTTACTAACTAACTCACAGAATTGTGTGTTGTTTATTTCTTCTGGACCTGTTTGCAATCTTAATCTATTTGACCTTTTTTATAACTCATGAAAGGATTAATAGATTACATTTACTGTTGATGAAACTTTAAAGTAATTGACATATGATAAACTGAGGTGAATTACTAACTGTTTCAAAATAGCAATACATGTAACCTTTATGTAAGTTTATATGCAAAGGAGATGATAAAGGTACTGTGCTCCAAGGAGATGCTAATAAACTTGGTCATTGTTCACAGCCTTATCAAATTGTGGCAACTTATAATGACTTCAACAAGGTACCTTAATGTTGACAATGAGTGCATTTTAGGAAAAGGCAATTGGGTCTTCAGCTTGCTAAGTCTGCACATTTTCAGTGTTAGAATGGCAGAGAAGTTACAACTTGGAACTTGTTAGCCCACTCATGCAATAAGTAACACTCAAAGACCACCCACTGCAGGTACCCTTTTCTTGAGGTTTTCACTGCCAATGATGATGGTGAGTCGTAGCACGAGACTTAGCAATCACTAGAGTTGGTGTAGAAGCAGTACCAGTATTTCAGGACCAGAGCAGCAGTGACTACATTTACGGGTTGTAACAGTAAAGGACACTGGCAATCAGTTATAACCCATTATAACTTATAATAGAGTTATTGATGAAGCTACAGTAGCAGAAATACCAATAATAGCATTAAGTCTGATAACTCTAGCTTAAGAAAAGAACTAAGCTTGTTGTACATTTATCTATTATTTATCAGATATAAAACAGTTCAAAAGATAGTATTTTTCTTTACTATCACAATTTACCTTTCTCATGCTGGTTTCTATTCGAATTTTAGTTTTTTCCCAATTAGAACTCTCTTGTTGATCCTCTCCATTTCGGTCTTTGTCATTGTCACAGAAATGCTGTGTTCGCTGGGGCTCGTCCACGAGAAGTGGTAAGTTCATTTCCCTGTCATTATCAAATTGTCTGAAAAATTCATTTGGAAATTTCAAGTTATTCTTTCGGCTTGGTGCTTTAGTTCTAAACCTCTATTTATAGGCGTTTTGGATATTCATTTTTTTTTTTTAAATCTCGGTCTTGCTGCTGCTCCAGCTGTGGTTTTATCTTAGATTCTTAATAATTGATGGTTGTGGGTCCTTTCTACATCTTTTCTGTATGATTGTTCCATGGTTAGCTTTATTATCGTGATTGTGAATCCATCTGCCAGGTTCTGAAGGATCGGGGAATTGATGGTGTAGCCGTTAACCTTTATGACAGTCAACCTCCCTCTAGGTACCGATCTAATTTCAGTTCTTTGTACTTAGAGTTTCTATGAAATAAAGATTAGTGCATGTTTTCACAGTCACACTACTCCTTTTCTCATCTTTATTTGCATTATTTTTACTGATTGAAGGATCAAACAAGATGCTCCCAAGATGGATCCAGTGTCTTTGCAAGTTACTCCTGCCGGTTACAGTGAAAAAGCTAAAAAATTCCTGGGTGATCAAAGGGTAGCGAGGAGTTCTGATAGGCGAGATCAACTTGTGGACATCGAAAGAACAGATGCACAGAGGAGGAACAAAGGAAATGAAAGTTGGAGGAATTACAGAGAAATTGAGAAACACAACAATGACCTGCAGCTGCAGCAACAGGAGAGGCCACCGTCACCTGACTCCTGGCGCAAGCCTGTCGAAAACCCAAAACCCGACTCCGTGCCTGCCCCTGGGCAGCGTTATGGGAAAGTGGCTTCCGCTCTTGAGCTTGCCCAGGTCTTCTCCAGACCAATCTCTGATCCGACTATTGCTGATCGTCTTTCTGGCCCCCGAGGCATTCCAAGCCAGAGTCCGATACCTTTTTCCCGGTTAACAGGTAGAGGCCCGAAGCCTCAGATTAATGGTTTCTGAATTATCACTATGGCCGATACACTTAAAACGAGAGAAACTTTCACCCTAGCCAAATTTGCATTTACACCTGAATCCCGGATTGTGGGTTGTTTTCTCTCGTTCGTAGTAATCATTGATAAGGGATCCCATTGGTACTTTCGAGCCACCAACAAACTGCAATGGAGGAAGAAAATAACATATTTTTTCACGTTGACAATAATCACATAACTGTTGTATTTCAGGAAATTTTTCTATTTACAAATTTCCAATTCAAGTTCATCTTGCCTAATTTGGGAGTTATGAATTTGTGAATTAATTTATTTTCCATTGATCGCATTTGCCATTGTGCTTTAGTTTCCATTGACGCTCTTTCTTTCTATTTCAGCAACTAATTCAATTTTTTTTCAAATGGAATGGAGATTTCAAAGTTGCTTATTTAAGCTTAAACAATTTACTTATAAGTGAACAAGTAAATTTCATATAAAATAAATATTTTTATTTAGTAATTTTGGCACATTAAGCTACATCAAATTTTGTCTGCTGTACGGTATTAACATCGCGAATTTGAATTCTTGATAATGTGCTGTCTCTGTCTACCTGTCCTTAACTATTAATAAATCTATTAAAGTAGATGATAATTTAAGGATGTGGGCCCTAATTATGCACGTTTTATTTATTATTTTGAGGAAAGATTTTAATATATATTTGCTCTCGTCTATCTAGTTTAACTTTCTTGACAACATTGCAATTTCAAGAAATGATTTAATACAAAGAAGATGGTTAGTAATGCAATGACGTTGCTCACAAGCAATTTGACTTTCCCAAAAGACTTGTGAGAAATAGTCGAGATCACTTGTATTAATACTCTAAAATAACTGCTCAACTGGGCAGATGTAGGGATGTCAACGAGCCGAGCCGAGCCGAGCCCGAGCCCAAAAAAAAAGTCCGGGCTTGGCTCGAGCTTTTTTGTTCCGAGCTTTTTTTGGCCCGAGCCGAGCCTGGTCAAAAAAAAAAAGGCTCGGTCCGAACTTTTGGTCCGAGCCTTAGCGGGCCGAGCTGAGCCAAGCCTGGGCCGGCTCGGTTTTTTTATTTTTTTTAATGTCAAATCTACATTTTTTACTTAAAAAATTTAAAATTTGTATGGTTTATACGTATTATAAATTAAAGAAAAAAGCTCGGGCTCAACTCGAGCTTTTTTGTATCGAGCTTTTTTTGGCTCGAGCCGAGCCGAGCAAAGCCTGGCAAAAAAAATGAGGCTCGGCCCGAGCCTTGGCTCGTTGTAACCGAGCCCGAGCCGGGCCAAGCTCGAGCTTTTTCCGAGCCGAGCCCGAGCCGTCCGAGCCGATGAGCTTTTTTGCCATCCCTAGGCAGATGACACCGAAGGCAGTCTGCAGCAGCCTGTTGCTTCTTACCAGCTGTGGATTTGGCTGCTCTAAGCCCTTGACCAATACTAAGAAATCGGAAGGTGAAATCCTTTTCGTATTTTATATAGAGCTTCTACTACACGGAAGGTGAAATCCTTTTCGTATTTTATATAGAGCTTCTACTACACGGAAATTGAGAAATCTTGCTACTTCTAATGTAAATGCACACAATTTCAATTTCATAGTTACTTTTAAATCATCAGAGATTTGAATTCTCTATGTATAAATCTATTTGATCTATATGTGTAAAGAAGATAAATATTTTAACTTGCAGGATGAATTCTATGAACAAAAAGTGGAGAAAATAAGGCACTTTTTGAAATCATCAGAAGAATTTGATGATCCAATCGAAAGTTTGATTCTGGTGGATGAGATTCAACGGCTTGATCTTGACTATCACTTTCAGGAGGAAATCAAAACGATTTTGCGGCAACATTATGTGGCAACAAGCACTTGTGATTATAAATACTACACCCTTCATCATGTTCACTTTCTTTTAGACTCTTGAGACAAGGATTCCATGTACAAGCTGGTTAATTCTTCTCTCCTTTGAACCATTTTTTTTTTTTTGGTTGTGAAACTAGTAATCCGTCACTCCAAGGTAAGGTCGGCCCTGAAAATTTTGAGGCCCTAGACGAAAAATTATCATGATGTCCATGTGCATAATTTTTTTTACGAGCCTATTAGCATCAAACATGATCGAATTAAACAATTTTTCATGATAGAAAATATTAGACCTATGATACTCGCTCACCATTTGATTCGTTCAACAATCGATTTTCATGTTCAAGAAGAAAAACTCATATTTACCCATTAAATTAAAATATTTTATAATATACTACTAACAATTTTATATAGCACATATAATACGTATTATATAAAACAACACAAAAAATATCTTATTATAACTAATTAGTCTTCTTGAAATTCCTTAATTTCTTAAACTGCCCGTTAATTAGTCTTGAAATGTTCTAATAATCAAGCTAATTTATGTTATTTTTATTTATTAAAAAATATTCATTTTTCCCTTAAATGTACTTTCAAAATAAAAAAGGTGGGTAGTAAAATTGAAATTAAAATTTATATTAGCACCCAAGTGTAATTTGTACATTTCACGAGAGATAATTGTTTTGGGCTTTCAAAAAAATTTTGAGGCCCCCTTATACCTTGAGGCCCAAGTCCACCTAGGCAGTGGCCTTGTGCCAAAACCGGGCCAGCTCCAAGGGCACCTTGGTACTCAGTATTGGACAGTCTAGTATATGAACAAAACAAGATTTTAACTCATCTTTTTTTCTTCCTTATTCCTGTACAGTCTAGCATAATAAGGGTTTGTTTGGCAAGGTTTTTGAAAAGTCAAAAGTTTCTTTCAAGAATAGAAAACTGTTTTTGGACATGTTTGGATAATTTTCTGAATGTATTTTGTTGAGTTAGAAGAGGTTTAAAAGGAAGCTACCCAAGGTGGAAGCTCTTCTACAAAAATGAAAAGCAGCAACACAAATCCTTTCAAATGGTCCCTAGATATATCAGACTTAACAGTATTTGCACGAGATAAGTAACAAGATTTTAAGTGGCTTCTTCTATAATCTTGTATGGTACTTTAGCTTGTTCTAATTCTATTTGCACAGGATAACAAACAAGATTTCTTTACCTTTTTTTTTTCTTACATAGTATCTCTTAAATACCGTCCAGTCGAGTATAACAAAACTATATAGTATCAGTAACCAAGTAATTATTCAGATGCGTATTGCAGATTTATTTAACAACTTCAAGGGCAAGGATGGGAGGTTCATACAAAGTCTTAGACCAGACAACATAGGATTGATGGAGTTGTATGAAGCTGCACAGCTTTGTTTAGGAGGAGAAGAAATTCTTGATGAGGCAGAGAATTTCAGTAGCCAGATTCTTCAAGAATTCATGAGAAATATGGATCAATTTTTTTCTAAAATTGTTAGTCACACATTGAGACATCATTATCACGAGAGCATGGCAAGATTGAATTTGAACAACTTTGTTTTTAAATTTAAAGGCCAACACAGATGGTAAACTACGTTGACAGAGCTGGTGAATATGGATTTTCAGATGCGAAAATCCGTGCACGAACATGAATTGCATCAAGCTTTCGTGTAAGAATACAAACAGTATACAGTTTAGTTTTTTACTAAGAAAGCCTCTCAAATTCTCTACCTATCTACTGGTGTCAATTTCGAATATAAATACCTAGACCCTTTTATTTAAAATGTTATTCTGTGGAGCTTAATTATGTTGTTCACTTATACTCTTGATTGTGAATCAACCTTCAGGTACATGTACAATTTTGGACATTCATATATTTGCATTAGATAGCTCTATCTACATTGAGGGTGAACCACTATAAATCTCCATGTTTGTGCATATGTGCTTCTATATGTTGTGTTGTTCATTATTGCGCTTGGATTTGGATTAAGACTTAGGGTCTGTTTGGCAGGACTTTTGAAAAGCGAAAAGTTGTTCTTAAAACTAAGAAATTATTTTCGAACATGTTTGAATAATTTTCTAGAAGTACTTTATAAGTAAAATGAGCTTTTAGAGAAAGTTGACATAAGGTAACTTCCTTATCAACAAGAAGTAGAAGCAGCAGTAAAAGCAACAAAAGCACTTCCAAACAGGCCCTTAATCCTTAACATAAAATCGGGTTTTAATCCTTGTTATTTTAGGTGGTGGAATGACCTTCGCTTGGCAGAGGAATTGAAGCTGGCTAGGAACCAACTAGTAAAATGGTATGCATGGTCCATGGCCACCTTAAATGATCCCTCCTTAGGGGAGCAATGAATTCAACTTACCAAATGCATTGCTTTTATCTAATTATCTACATAATAGATGACCTTTTTGATGTTTATGGAACACCCCCAAAAACTGGCATTGTTCACAAAAGCCATAAACAAGTATTTTTTCACTGTTTTTCTTTCTCAGAACCATATTTTAGCTATAATTTAATGATCAAAATTTAATCATATCTAGGTGGGAATATGCTGCCATGGATATGTTACCAGATTACATGAGAATTTGTTACAAGGCACTTCTCGACACGATGAATGAGATAGGCTGCAGTGTCTACAAGAAGCGTGTATATAACCTGATTGACACCCTAAGAACAGTGGTAAATCAGCAGTTTGTAAGCAATATCTAAATCATCTAAACATGCTTCAATGATCCGAAAGGCATATGGTTCAATTACGGAATAAAACGGAACCGAAAAACATACCTCCTGCCATTGCTTCTCACACACATTCAAGGATTCAGATTTAGGTGCTTCTAAACCTGACTCAACCTTTATTAGATGGCGTATTTTCAACTGTAGGAGATTGAAAGGCTTAGGGACCCAACCGGTGGAAAAAAACTGAATATATATAAGCTCTATCCATCATAGAGCAGTTCTCAACCGAACAAAAACATGGGAAAAGCAGTTGGGACGTTATTTTGAACATTACTCACGCCCCTAAGAGATGGAAAATGTGGACCACATTCAGATTTGGTTTTGTTACTGAATTACCGAACTTCATGGGAAGAAAAACTAACTGAATTCTTTATGGAAGCTTGTTTTGAAAGGATGTTTGGACAGTACTAAAGGACAAGAACAATAAAGTTTATTGTATTGTCGAGTACTGACCAAACATATAAATGACATTCTGTTTCGGTGGGCGACTTTGTGCAATGCATTCCTGGTATAAGCCAAATGGTTTGCCTCTGGGGACTTGCCAACAGCGGACAAGTACCTGGAAAATGGAAAGTTGAGTTCTGGAGTACATATAGTGCTAGTCCAATCTTTATCTCTCTTAGGCATTGGCAAAACAATTCAAAATGCCATCAATTTGAATGATATATTTGGACTCATGTCCTCTGTGGCAACAATATAATCGTTTATGGGATGACTTAGGAAGTGCCAAGGTAATGATCCACTAACTTCAAACGAGAAAAATACATCATGATCATAAAAGAGCATGGAGGCATATCAGTTGATATTGGTCGAAATCATGTTCTTGATCTGATATCAAGTGAATGGAAACATATTAACAAAGACTATATTCATCTAAATCAACTTTCTGCGCCGTCTCTAGATAAGGCTGCTCTTAATCTTGTGAGAATGATTCCTCTCATGTATACTTATGAATTACGATGAGAATCAACAGCTCCCACTTCTTTACGAGTATATCAAATCTATGCTGTATGATGATGCATAGAAAAGCACACCTTCTACTATGATGGAATTATTCTCTAGTAACATTTAAAACTGTTAATAAATTTCTAACAAAGCACGCTACTACAGCAAACGAAGGTCAATCTACAACATATACGGCAAGAATATGCAATTTAGTTGCGCTACTTGGGCCGATAAATACATCTGGCAGTGGATTTGCTATATTTTGTAAATGAATTATCCTGAACTTCTTGTTCACATTGCCTTGCGCAAGGATCTAGATGAGATAACGATGATGCATTCCATGGATATATTTTTGTGGAAAACTCTCATTAAAATTATAGTAATGTTGGTAGTCAAAGTTTCACTTATGGTTATTCCTCCAGTCAGGTTTTCAACTTTGGGCTCAAAACTCGAAAACTTGAGCTTGAATGGGTCTAAATGGTTTTCATGCCACTTGGTCGAACATGTGTTATGCAGCCTTACTTGCTCCGACCTGTAACAAAACACAAGCTGGAACAGGCCTACCGACTGATAGACCGTCCTGGTTTGTCGGTCCCTGTCTCATTGTCATTTGCTAATAACTTTGCTACAGTATAATAAGTTGCCAAATAAAGATACCTAGGCAGATTTTTTTATGTCTCGTATGTTGGCATGTATTTATCTGAGAGGGATCCAAGATTTATTGCTGAAAAATGAATAGGAAAAAAACATTACATTTTCCATTTCAAAAACTATGTGCATTGCATATATAATAACGTTGGGTTAAATTCTTATTAAGAAAGATAGATCTGTCACAAAATGTATCTTAAAATCCATAAACTTCAAAAAATGATAAAAGCGTTTTATAAGCAATATTGGACAGCACTGCACACGATAACATGCAATTGTTCATTAAATGTGTGGGCTCTATACCTCTATTATCTTCGTCACAACCTGTTTGCAGTGACAGAAATTAAGGTCCATGGCAGTCTGCAGTGGTCTGTCACTACTTCCCCGCGGACCTTATTCAAATACAACAATTACCAAAACTGATTGAATTCGAAAGAGACATCCCTTTAATGTTGCATGTAGAGCTACTACCTCTCATTAGAAATGGAAAAATCTTGCAAGAACTTCTGATCACTCTTGATATGATATCAAGTGAATGGGAACGCCTTAATAAGGACTATTTCCTCTAAATCAACTTTCTGCATCGTCTTTTGTAAAGGCTTCTCTTAACCTTGCAAGGATGGTTCCTCTCGTGTACAGTTATGATGAGAATCGATGGCTCCTCTTCTTGATGAGTACATGAAGTCTACGCTGTTTGATGACACTTAAAAAATGGATGGCTGTTTATCCAATAGTCGAAAAACTAGAGAAAAATACATGGTACTATATGACTAGATTTAGTTCTTAGCATTGGATGTATTACCTATTGATGGAATTATTCATTGTAGAAACAGTAATGGATTAGAGCAAAGCACGCTACTAGAACCTAGGAACCACGAATTCAAATACTGTTTCGCGCGGTTTTTGGGTCGCTAACAATTAAAAGGGAAATCAGACGATTGTGTAAGGAATAAACCTCTTGAAACAAAGTCTCAAAAATAGGTATTTTTATTGGCGAATGAAGATTTACAATCGGAGATGAATAGAATGCCTCTAAGGAGCGCAAGCACACGAGTACTAAAAGAAGGAAATTAACGTTATACTAAGGAATTGAAATTACATATTCTCTGTCGAGAGTTTTTAATTCGGTCTCTTCTCTCTATGTTTCTTCTTCCTTTTATACTATTCTAATGGTTTTCTCTGTGGCAAACCGTTTGGAAACTGCTTGACCAATCCATAACTACCCACTTCCTTCATGGTGGCTGGGCAATAGTGGAACTGCCATATTTAACTGCTGCCATCATGTTGTTGTCGTTCAACTGCTCCAAACTGGGCTCCTAGAATTGTGGATCGTGACGAAAGTGTTCAATATCCGTTTCAATAACCGTCGTTCTGAGTAAATACGATGTCTGACGTGACTACAACCTGAGGCGATTCGAAGGTCTGGGCGATGATAGACTCGTTGCTTTGGGCGACATCAGGGTATTCCATTCGTGCAGATTCTGGGCATTGCGCAGGTTTGGGCGATGCCATTACCAATTTGGTGGGCCTTTATCTCGCCCACACTCCAACTTGGGCTTTTGTCTTGATTTCTCCAATTGGGCTTCACTCCTTGGGCCATTCGGATTGGGCTGCACTTTTAATGAGTCAACAGATACGTAATTCGAATAGATACATACGGATGTGCTAAATTTGAATAGATTGGCAACTTCAAGCTGTTCAACACCTTCAAAAGTATCAAATGAGTATTCGACAGTGTCCCACATTTTGGATTCTCCTTTTTAGTAAAAATTTAATTTTCTTTGATAGACACGGCTCACTATGAATAAAAATCAATTCTTCATCTCTTAGTGAAATCATATATTCATTCTCGTAAAATGCACAAAAGAGTAAATACCAATAATAAATATAAGTAAAAAAATTGTCATATATTGCTAATAAATATTGTTCATTTCTAATAAATTACCCATAATAACAATAGTTATCCATTTAATAAAAAGCTTTACCATCTACTGCCAATAATAATGAGTTTCAAAAGAGTCTAAAACCAATATAAATTTTCGTCTTCATGTGTCCAATAAGCATCGAAATTTTAAAAAATATAAAATAATTAAAAATTATTCAGTACGTATTAGATCTTGTCCATCCATATTCAAGCTTGAACATGTATCATATTTAGGTACACAATAAATTTACACATCTCCGAAGACTACAGCAAACTAAGGTCAATCTATAACAAATACGGCTATGTGCATATCTCCTTGCTACTACAAGCTCAAAATTGGTTCATTGGCAAGCCTAACAAAGTTTCACAAAACATAGTCCAAAACAATCTTAATATTAAGAGAAAGACGGGATACATTTCAATTTAATTGCAAGGTGCGCGGACAAGAATGCACAACATGTCAAAGTTCTAGGCTCTCAACGAGGCCGGAAAAAACAAACACTTCCAACTTATAGCTCTTCCCAAGTTGTAGCTCAAATTCATTCGACTACCTCAAAATTCAACATTGAGTCAAGCAAAAACATAATAAAGGATCAAACGAAGGAGTCAGATTAACTAAACCATTTGTGATGACAGCTCAAGATTATAGCGGCAGTAATCATTTGACCTTCCCATACGAAAAATGCTAGAAGAACATAAGGATTCAATAGGGGGCCGCCATTTGGCAATTGTGTCAACCCTTATGTCAATCCTTATGTTCCTCTAGCATTTCTCTCTTAATAACCATCCTAGCCTCTTCAACCTTGAATCCATCGTCAACCCATTCACCACATTCTGCAACAATCTTGCATCAGTTAGACGCTTCCTCTAGAAAACCTATTTGCAAAGCTCAAAACCCAATCATAATCACCCTTGTCTAAAGAACATGAAAGAACCACCCTAAGCAATGCCCTATCAGGGACATACTTGACTTCTGACCAACTCGCCATACCAATTCTTCACCCCCTCAAATAAAAAATTCGAAAGGAAAATAAAAAATTAAGAGGAATTGGCCATTTCTTAACTTGTTCTCATGGTTTTCTCTTTTTCGGTATTTTTACCTAACTAGTTTTCAAAGTGAGATTTTATTTTTCCAATCAAAACGGCAAGTTCAATCCAGTTTTAACATAACTTCTTTTTCCTACCTACCACCTGGAGTCAAACTTTAGAAAATATGCCATTTATGTCTCCCTTCATTTATATTTCACACACACATCGTCAAACCTTCAATCCGTGCACACTAAATGGAATCCGGCAGCATTGGTTAATGGTTCTCAACCTATTGCCTACATGACAAGTTGATCCTGACCGGTAAAAAGGAACATTGTTTGTCTTGTAAAACCGACATTAGTAGATTTGGCAAGTTTTAATCAGCTTGAAAAGTTCAATAGAAAAGAAAAAATAAAATGCAGCTAATGATCCTTTTGGGGGGTGCCGGGGTTGGCTACAGATACTACAAGAATTAAAAAAAAAAAAAAAAACTAATTTCAAATATATGAATTATCATAGATATGTTAGTAATACATGTTTGTAGACATACATACTTGTGCAACTACTACATGAAGAAAGAATCAGTTTATTGCATTAGAAGTCCTTCATGATTAGCTCCTCAAGAAGTTTAAACGCAGGCAATAGCTTTCTCTCCCTGCAAACTACGTCAATTAGTAGACTCCATGTATTTGGCTCTGGTTTAAACCCCACATCTATCAAAAGGAACAACGTAACAGCAGCTTCATTTGCCTTTCCGGCCTCACAAAGACGAACCAGTAACTCATTTGATGTGGCGAAATGGGGCAGAAAACCCCTATCCAGCATCAGACGCAACAAATTATTCGCCTTCTCCAGTTCACCTTCTTTGCACAAGAAATTTAACACAATTCTGTAACTAGCCTTGTTAAGATAAACACCATCACATGGTAACCTCTCGAGCATGTTGAGTGCCTCATCAAATCTAGATTCTCTGCACAATCCCCCGAGTATTACATTAAACGTCACCTCATCTGCTTGGCACTCGTTTTCTTTCATCTTCTTGAGCAGAACAATGGCTTCATCAGTTCTAGCAGCCCTACACAAGAAGTTTATTAAAGTGGTAAAAATAACAGTATCGGGTTTCAGACCAGCACTTTTCATCTCATCGAAAATTTCCTTGGCTTCCTCCAGTCTTCCCTCCTTACAGAATCCATTCATTAACGCTGAGTAATTGATTAAGTTAGGGTTGCATCCATTTTTCTTCATGAACTCCATTATCTTCCTAGCTCTGTCGATTTTTCCTCCACGAGAAAACCCATTGATTAAAACACTGTAAGTTAAGGCATCAGGCACTATTTGATGTTTTGTGAGCATCTCCTCAAACAGATCGATTGCTTCTTTTAGTCTGCCGCTTCCACAAAGACCATCCATCAGAGTTGAATACGTGATCAAGTTAGGAAACGATACCTTTGACTTTTCCATCTCTTTTAACACTTCAAATGCAGACGCTAGATCTCCCTTTTTGCAGTGGTGTTTAACCAAAATGTTAAAGATGCATGTATTGGGTTCCAAATGAAAGTCTTTCCAGGCCGTCAATAGCAAAGTCCTGGCCAAATCAATTTGACTTGCATCAACAAGAAGATTAAGACATGTGCTGACTGCTTTGAGAGATGGCTTCTCACGTACAATAGGCTGAATTGCATAGAACATTTCAAGCACCTTTTCATGTAGAGATGATTTCGAGAAATGCTTCATAAGATTAAGAAATACGCCTTCTTGGAATTTGCAAGTTTCGTAGGTCATCTGATGAAGAACTGTGTCAAGGGACTGATATTTCTTGCATTGAGCAAGCTTGTGGAGAATGATAGCGTAGGTGGAGTTATTATGATTAAAACCCCTCTGGTGCGACACCTTGTTAAAAGTTTCTAGGGCACGTTCTGGATTATTTTCTCGTCTTATTAAGTTGATTGCCAACTCATGAGAAATAAACTTGCTTTTCCTTGGCACTCCTGCGATAGTAGTCGGGGTTTCAGTTGGAGGATTCGATTCACAGGATGTGGTTTCAAGGTGTTGGAGAGGAGACATCAATTGAATTGAAGATCCTAATGAGTTGCGACTCTTCCGGGCAGCCAATTTCATTGTGTCCATTCAAACTACTTGATCTCTGTTAAAAATACATCACCTAGTAGTTTGATAACATGTAATGCAAAGGAGCTATCCTACAAGCCAGAAAAATAAAAAAATCTCTTAAAACCAACAAAAAGTTTTCCTTATAACTCTGTTACTATAGATAACCAGCAAGGACAACCAAAAAGTGCAAGTGAAATGAAAAATGAAACATCATGATATTCCAAGAAACAGTAAAGAACTCTATATTAATTATGAACTTCATCTGAATGGGTAACTCTCCTTCTCTAAGAACTTACTCCAAAGCATATACAGTGAAACAATTGGATCTCCATCATGCAGACTTGCACTCCAAGTCTCGCTATACCCAGACCTGCCTACACTCTACTATGAGTAAGGACTAATTCTTGCCTTCACAGACGAAGCAGCTCACTTTGGAAGCCTTGAAGTGCAAGGGGGACAGGTAAGGGGTAGGATAAGAGTATCCTTATTTGTTGGGGAACAATAATCCAGCAAAACAAAGGACTTGCTTTCTCGAAAAGTAAGTTTTTTTAAGTAAAAAAATGCAACTTTTTACTTCTTTTCGTGCTCAGCCAAGCATGATCTTAGTGAGACATTTTATCAGACGGAGTGTATGCACAATTACATGGAGTAATGCCCACCAGCTTAAATCGGCAGAAAGTGTGTCAAAAAGTCTCCAATACCATATGAAGTAAATCATTTTTTCAGAGAAATCTAAAATGGGTACATGAATTCAGATAGAATCATAAGAATATTAAGCATACAAGTACCAAAACTTAATGCAAATACCAGTTGATAACTCGCCGGGAATGGCGGTCAGTTATCGTCGATGGTCTACGGCGATCTTGGAGGCACTCCTTGGTGGTGACCTTGTGTGTGACCTCGTCCTCTCTCTATATTGAATTGGTAGTAGCTACCCTCTGGTCGAAGAAGAAGAAGAAGAAGAAGGGCAAATTTTCTATTTCGGTCCCTAAACTTTATCACATGAGTACTTAGGTCTCGAATTATTATTATTATTTTAAATCTTCAAAGTTTTTAATTTCAATGCGAGTTGGTCCTTATTGGGTGAAAATAAGTTTGCACAAGATTTTTGTACATTGGGCATCACTTCTGAGATTAGGCCGATGAAAGTTATTGGTCGAAGGTCCAGGTTTTTTTTTACCAACTTTATAGTGTCAAAGTGTCTACGATGTAGCATATGTTGGGAAATATTTATAAACGATTGAAATTATAAATTAAGTAGTAGAATTTTTTAAATGTGTGAGTAACTTGAATTTTTGTGAACAATGTATAAACATGAGCCAAACCTCTTGAGTGTTGGAACAAAATCCATTGGAATTTATGAAAAGTTTGAGACAATATTAATTTGGCCTTTGAAATCTAGGTTTCTTTAATTGCCCCGTGTCTTAACATTAACTGATCCCGATCGTAAGAAAATTGATATCGAGGCACTTATATTATTATTGAAAGACATTTCGTACATGCTCCATTTTTTCATGTCTAGATGCCAGCATTGAGGCGAGGCTCTGAAATTCTTGAGTGTCTTCATCTAAAGGCCTCTTCGAGCTCATGGTAGATTTGGAGATGGTACTGGACTTGAAACTATTTTGAACAATATTTTAACTTATTTTTCTTGTTTATAAGGTCTAGTCGTATCCATACTGTATACCAAACGCACACTTAATGTCAACATAACCCTCACATTGCCATATTAGCTCAGTGAAAATTTGGCTACGTAACGTGCAACGAGTAAACAAAGTGAACCAGTCGTATGAGAAATGAGTTGCAGCTGCTAGATCATAGAACACCGATGAGACAAAATCAGTTCTACATTACACATTCATACTGCACCGACTCTTTAATCTCGTAGAACAACTATGAACTGGTCTCAATATCGATAACTAACAGTAAAAATCACCAATCGAAGCTTCAAAAATCCTTTATCGACATCCCATCTCCAAAAAACCCCTCTACCTATTCAAGCTATTAGTGACATAATAGCATTTCACATATAGTAATTTGACTCTGCAACCAATATGCCACCTGCAAACCAGCAAGCACCAATAACAACATTAATATTTTTGAATGGATACAACACAATAAGAAGTCCTCGTCACCATACATGCTATAAGAAGTTAACACCAACGGAATCAATCATGGAAAAAAAATTCGTACCTACTGACTGTTCATCAAGAGGCAGATTCGGGAGTCGCTTCTTGTCTTGGTCTTCTACGTTCAGCAGGAGGACCGTCTCTCTGTCTCACGTATGCTTTGCTCTTGTATTTTGAACTTCTAGACTGCTTTGGTTGATAAGTTGGGTATTGGCAAGGAATTATCTCTCCATTAATGTACTTATCACCTAGAATTAAAAAAATAAAAAATAACACACAGTTAATATTATATAATGGATCACTAAAGTCACTTTACGATTTAGATCGAGATGCAAAATTTGCTCGTAAAAATAAAGAACCTCCATAGTCCTTGTTCTTAACATCAATATATGAATCAGGCAGAACCCACAAAACACCTGGCAAACCTACAAATATGGAAACATGATGCATATAGTCGGTTTAGGACCTGAAAAATCAAAAATTTCTATGAAAGTAAAAAATGGATGCAATGGTCGAATGCGTGTACCTTTGAATTTCTCTGATGTTTCTTCAGATACAGTGCATTGAAATCCAGTGTACGTGGTGGTACTAAAAGCATACATATTCTTCTTTGCTTCTTCCATGCTACAAAATGAAGAACACTCCATAAATGTCACACACATAAAAATGTTTAGAAAAAATAATGTTCAGCCCTGTAAATCTTATATATCCCCACAACATACTCAAAGGTTTTAAGAACACTCGAAGGTTTTAAGAACCAGCCATATGTATATGAAACCCCCTTCTAGAGATAATTATTCTTTTTAATAATACATTCTCCTACCTTTGTAAAATTGTAATCTCAAAAAATTGGTTCCTTATACTCCACTCCATGAAAGTATACCATGTTGGATTGGATAGAAAATAGATACAATTCAATGAGGCATGAGCAACAAACAAAAGTTAGAAATTTTGTCTTCCGTCTCTCCTCCATCTAAACAGTATGGGCATCAAAATACTGCAGTTTCATTATTGCTTAAATCAAGAACATAATAGTAGCATTTAGAAGGGCACAGCAAAATCAATTCTATAATTTGACAAATACTTATACATTTGTCACATGGCACATAAAAAATTTAATATAAAACCATGTAGATGATATTATGGTTGATTAAGTTGGATATTATTATTTGATTTTTCATTTAGCAGAAGATCATTTATTATGCCCCTGTTTGTACAAATTAAAATTTTCATTCTCATTCTTCTACTCATTTTCAACCACACAATAAAATAATATTTTCCATCATATCAATAATTTTTCCTTCTTTTTCAACCAAACATTATACATCAATCTACTATTCCAGAATACATTATTCCAAAATAATGTGGCTCGAACACACCATATATATGGTCTAAACACATCTCCACACTCAGTATTATGTTATACAGTTATAGTGCAAATAAAGAATGAAAGACCAAAGAATACTATTCACCTCAATCCACCACAATAAAGTCTATATAATACTATCTAGGTGTGTTAAGTGGGGCGCTGACCAGTCAGCGAATTTCTCATGCGAGCCGCTCATCAGCTAGCAAGATTTGGCTCACGAGCCGAGTGAGCTAACTCACTCTCGAACTTTTTGGCTCATGTGCAACCTGGCTCGCCCCACCAGGGGGCAAGCTAGTGCGGTGATCTGAGCCACACTTTGGTTGAGTGGCTGGCTCACCACATTTAACATCCCTATTCATTATAATTTTATACTAAATTTTTTAAACAATATATTCCGGTGCTCCAAACAAAACTAAATGGTTTTCACAATATACCACAGGATAAAGAGGGAACGGGGAAGAAAATGTTCACCACATACATAATGAAAAACATAAAGAAATACAAATTTCCCAATCTCATTGACCATAGAAAATATAGCTATATTTCTCTGTAAGCAAAAAAAAAAAAAAACAAAATAAATTGTTGATCGACTCATCTAAAAGCTTTAAGAGATCCATTTTTTTTCCATATCAAAGTCTTTTAACATGTGCATTTTAATAAATGGAGGTCTTTTACTCACTTCGATACCAAGCTAACCATTTTTATCTATCATTTAATTCTTTATCTTCAACACGAACCATAATCCAGAGTTTCGATAACGAAAAGAGATTACAGAGGAAAAAAATCAACTAACCTGCCAAGAACAGTAGCAAGAGTATTGAGATAAGTCTCAATCATCTGCTCTCTGGTGGGAGCAGGGTCTTTAGGAAACTCCATGACAACAAGCCAGTGATTATAGTCACAGCCAGGTAACATTATCGTTTCCCTTTCCTCACTGCTGCTGCTTCTTTTGGAAGAGTAATCCCCATCAGTTATGGCTCTCAGCACAGGGAAAGCGGCAGTTCTTGATGGGATTTGGTATGTGGAAGTGCAGGGAAGGAATGATATGGAGGTGGAGTGAAATGGGCAGGAGTGATAAAGATTTGTTAGGGTTTTGTGGATGGAATTTAACGTTTTGGGATGGAGAGAGAGGCTTAGAGTAGCCATTGGAGTGGAACTGAGGGAGCTTTTGAGGGAGAAGATGATAAGGTTTGAATAGAGATAATTTGGGAATTGCAGAATGGTCAATCATTTTTTTGTGCTGCTGATCTTCTAATTGGACTACAAACACCATCAGCCCATTATAGGCCCATCAAAATACGATATATCCTAGTCCAACTGTCCAAGAGATGATAGTTAGAAATTGTTGTCGAATGATCGAGCACTCATGTTCGGAAGTTGTTATTGTATACTCTCGCAGGTTAAAAGGTGACGAAGCCATATCTATCAATGGCGAATTCTCCGTGCAAATAAAAGCACCTGCCAAAAAATACTTTAAAGGCATCGAGATCACGATTCCATTAGTCGAAGAAACTCTAGACAAACAAGACAATCATGTGGGACAAAGACTACAGGGACGTAGCCAGGATTTTTAGTTGGGCGGGCGAAAATACGGGGGTGGAGGGGGGGGTTCAGGAGCGGAGCACCCGAAATTTTTTTTTTTTTTTTAACTAAGAGAATTGAAAACGACGATTTTGAGTACCAAAATAGTACTGAAATTCAATGTTCAATTCAATCATTACTAACTATTCTACTACTTAATTCTTAAATTCAAATATTCAATAACTAACACAATTATACAAACTAACAGCAACTACTCTACTTAATTCTTAAATTCTAATATTCAAGAATAAGACTTATTAGGATTGAACAAACAAAATGACGAAATCAACTTTAACAGTGCACCAGTCACAAATCACAATCTCAATATCTTCCTTTCAATGAGAAAACAAAATTATATACTAGACAAAACAAGTAAACATGCATTATGCATAAACCAGCTTAGGAATTGAGTTTTAATTAGTTGGGCTTGAGAATTGGGAACTTAGGTTTTAGATTGGATTTTGACTATTTATTTATTTAAGTAACTATTAGATCTTTTGTTTAGATCTAAGATTTTTGTATGGTTGAATTTTAAAGTGTAAGTTAGTTGCTCAACATTTATTAATGGGAAAAAAATAAAAAAATTTCAAAATTTTGAGGCGAGTCAAAATCTTGGAGGGCGAAACTGAAAAATACATTACAAATTAACTACGAATAGTGTACCGCGGACAATGTTGGGGGGCGGTCGCACCCCGCAGCTCCGTCCTTGACAAAGAGCTCTTTTGAGACTAGGGAAAGTTTGGTATAGTTAACTAACATCGATTCTTTTTATCTTCTATTATTGGTAGAAAGAAGAGCAAAAAACTCATCTAGAGAGGCTTGTAACTATATTGATATGAAAGATTAGATTATATGATGCCAAAGGGAATATGCTCGAAATCAAGTGGTTCAGCTCTGGAGTATATGGTCTAAAGATGGAAAGAGCCCTTAGCAAACAACCATTTCATCGAAAACCTTCTATTGAAAACAAGGTCGAGCTTAGATCATTATCTTTTATTCTTGATACCTCGACTATTTTATTATAGGCGCATAATTAAAGACGGTTCAAAGCATGAAATTATTTTATAGGGCTGGTTATTTTGAACTCGCGCATAAATTCATGATACTGTTTTTTTTTTTCCCCACGCTTATTTTTTAAAATATTAATGATTTACCTATTAATTTATAATGTCGCCCAATTTTTACACACTTCATACTTGAAGATATTATAGCACAAGTGCACACCTCCAAATAGATAGATAAGATATGTACTATGTACTTTTACGTAAAACCCGATAAAATTTCAAGTAAATCTACGCTTTTATCGAAAATTGTTGATCCTATTGACCGATTTCGAAATTCTTTTCGAATTTGGTAGAGGGATGGATTGATCTCAAACCTCTGTTGTAAAATCCTAGCAACACAACAGCTGAGACAAATTCTTCCTTGTTACTAAATTTAAGTTTACAAATAGATATATTCTCTTCAAGAAATGGTGATCTTAAGAAATAGATTTTATTAGAGCAATATAAATAATCTTCTAAGAGATAAAAAAATATATATATATATAATTATTAAGAAACAATTTAAAAATTTATTTTGTCACAAAAATCACTTTTTATATGTTGAAAGGTTTTAGCAATGACTCACGAGTCTGATTAGCGATTTACCAGTTTAATCATTGACTCGATGACCCGTTGTTGGTGCTGGGTGGTCAAATCATTCACGAAAGCTTTTTAAGGTCCAACAACTACATAGCAAGTGGGAAGCGATGTTACCAAAGAATAAAGGAGCAAGATTAGGTGGAAATTCATCATTATAAAATCAAGAAAAATGTCCTAACTTGATACATTAACCATAATTCGGTGTCTCTTAAGATATAAGTTGACTTGTACCAAGTATGTTGACACGGGACATATAGGGACCAATTAGCAACCCATATCAGTCCTTATCCCTTCGTGGCCCAATTTAATGGCTAAAAAATTAGGTATTAATAGGCTTGTTGACAGTTTGCTGATTTGCAGAATATTGTAAACCAAATCTTGGAATTCCCTTTTCATTTTTTATTTTTTTTCCTTTTAACTAGGATTGTGTCTTTACATATTAAAATAGACTGTAAAAATTTAATATTTGGCTCAAATATTAGGTATCTGGGACCCTCTTAAAGATAAATAATAGCCAATTGCAAGGACTCGAGCACATAGGTTTTCTCTTGTCTTGAGCAAATTTCATGATCTAAGAGTCCGTTTTCTTGATCTTCACTGATTCTTGTGCCAAATCAAGAAAGACACGATCAAATACACGGAAACAAAAACCTTCGACAACAGAAATTGGACCCAAAAAAGGTGCGAAAAGTATAATCTAAGTTCATATGGTAGGAAAATGATTTCTATATTGGTATAGTCAATCTTTTCCTTCAGTTTATTCTAGATTTAAAATATGAAAATGCACGAGCGAAAATGTCGAGGACAGACACGACCAGGGGCGGAGCGGGGGGTCCCCCCCCCCCCCCAATTTTTTTTAAAAAAATTAATTAATTTTTTATTTTTTTTTATTTTTTGTATTCTCCATTTTTTAAGGTGTTGGATTAGAACCCCACTAATCGCGCTACATTAATCATAATTATAAAGCAGAATATCTAGTGAAAATAATTGATAAATTAACAAAGTTATACAACAATGTTGTTATACAACGTTATTAAAGTGTGAGAACTTCGAAGAACGCTTGTAATAAGGTATAATTTTGCTAAATTAAAGAATGGTACTTTCTTTTACACGTTTCTTGATTTATTTATTTCTTGCTAATAATGTATCCAAAAAAAAATTTCGGGGGCCCATGGCCCCCCCACCTTCACCTCTAGGATCCCCTAGTTCAATGGGCTGGCTCCGCCCCTGGACACGACTTCTTCTATTATAAGGTTGAAGAGCACAAAAGATGCCCAAGATTAAAGCATTTTATCAAAGAACACTAGATAAGCGTAGTCAACCACACTCTTAATCTCTATGGGCATACATGGCCTTGTAAATAATATATGACTTGTGATCACTTTCTTATTTTTTCAACTCACCTTTAATTATTGTTAAGACTTAAAAGACATTCGACAAGAAGATAGGGAAAAAAAAAAATATGGTATATGTCCACCAAAAATTGGACATGGGGGGTGGGGTGAGGGAGTCAATCTCTAATTAGCAATGATAACCAATGGAGAAAACAAAATGAAAGAGTTGGTCCAACTTACCTCTCAACTCCATTAGTCCACTTCATCCAACCTAAACAAATAAAATCGTAGGCTAAACTTTATAATTTGTTTAAACAGATTTAATTTGCACTAATGGAGGAAAATTAAGATCGCATTAGCCTATTCATTATTGCATACTAACATGTTGTGGTTTATATCCATTAAATAAGAATCAACTCGTCTAAAAGTCATCGCTATTAGGTTCATTTTATTGTATTGTATGATTTTATGATTAGTATTAGTTCCACTGAAAGGTGAACATGATTCATCTCGACATGATAATTGATCGTAATTCAACTTGTTTACAAAGAATAAGTTGGTCTTACGGGAAAATGCAAATCAATTTGAATTAATTTGCCCTTCCAATTTGGATACCAATCAATTAAGTTTGTGCCAAATACGTAGTTGTTTATGATATAAGTTGACCAAAGTCGCACGATTATCTCTAAACTAATCAATTGACAAACATTATCCAAAAGCAAAGGTGGGCTAAAGACAAGCACGGGTTTGAATGAATATTTTGGTGAATGTCAATGATGTTTCTAATGTCATAATTAAGAATGTTGAACTAGTATTAGGTGATAGTAGGAGAAGTCATAAACCATGACATGCGAAGAGTCAAATGGTCATTTTTTAATAAAATAAAACATCCCATAATTACAAGAAGATAAGAAGAAAATCCAAGGAGTGGATGAGCGTGACCTAATTCTCTTTGGCACCAAAGAAATTGAGCCCCGTATTTGACAATCATTATTTTAATTTTTTTTTTCCAATATACTCATTTTCAACCACATATTTACACTCTTAAAAATCGCTATTCAAAACATTGTTTTTCCCAAATAATGGTCTGGAGTTGATCATCGTGTCAACCACAATGTTTTAGAAAAAACTAATCGAGCTTTAAAAAAAAAATGGAATTAAAACGATGGTAAAAAATTTAAATAAGTAAATAAACATTGTGTTCTTCTCTTTCGATAATAGAACTTGGAAAACCGATAAATCCAAGTAAAACATACCAATTATTCGGATTTTTATAGATTTTTAAATTTGACTTTTGCTATGTAATGGATTCTCAATTTGTTTGTTCTGAGTCAAAAATCTAATATGATTCTTATAAGACGGGTAAACTTTGGCTTAATCAGAACTCAAAATAGACCTAACATACATGTTAATTAAATATAATCTCGATAAACGTATACGCAATTTCTAACTATCATATCAAAAATATATCGTAAATATATTATACTAATTTATTTGTATTTTATAATGAGTCTTGCTAGTATCGGAATATATAGCAAATAGTTATAGTTGACTACATATTACACAAGTCAAATGAACAATTTATGGGATGAAATGATGGACTAATCTAATTCTATCACCATCCTCACATTTTCAAGAAAAATGTAATTTATCGAACATGACCTAACTTGCTTTTGAATTATTTGACACACACAAGTCAAGACCACGTACCTTCTTTGTTCTTTTTCTTCAATGTTCCTTAAGTTGACCTATACTATATATCCTTAGATTTCTTATGGTCGTCAAGTTGAAAATTTATATACTGGACAACCCAAATACTAAGAATTTTTACTCTTGTTGACGTTAAAAATTGTTCAGGTGTTTACGTCATTTTTCTTTTTTTACCCAAATGAGGTGCTTATGTCGCTTTTCCCCCAACTTCACTATTTCATTACCTTTTACAAGTTGGTAAATGAATTTCATAGCTCGATAATGAGTTGAGATTAAAACCCTATTGCAAAAGTTGTTTGGAATTAAGGAAAATTGAAAACGGGCGTAATGTTTAAATTAAAAGTACGTTGGACGACTATTTTGAAAAAAAAAAAATGAATTTCAGTGGCTAACATGACACAAACTCATAAGTTCAAGGGAAATTTGCTATAATATTTGTCGAAACTAATCATTTTTCTATTTCATGAAATTACGTCATCCTCGATCATACAGAATCTTATAAAAACTTAAAAGTGAAGTGAGCAATAATCCCAAAATTCCCTCATAGGTATAAAGTATAAACAATTTCTTGGATAGAATAGAGTAATTAACAAGAGAATTTCAAAAAAGAAAAAAAAATAATTAACAAGAAAATATCATTAATCTGACCGAATCAATTCACCCTGTCTTGGAGCATGTTTGGTAAAAAGGCTACTATCATGTAAGTTGAGAATTCACAAATTGTGTGGATCAAAATTCACATATTAACTTATAAGCTAGATATATTGAAAATTAGTTGCACAACCTATTGTTGTGTGGATTTTTAGTCTATACAATTTATGGATGGAAAGGGCTATTTGGCCCGGGGGTCAAACAGAGGCACCATTTTAGTCCATGTGGAGTTACATTATAATTTTCATTCTCGCTCTTCTAATCATTTTCAAACACATACTTTTTAATAAAATAATATTTTTCATCACATCAATAACTTTTCGTTTTTTCAACCACGTATTCACCATCACATCACCCAAAAAAATGTATTATTTCCCGTTTTAGCCCCAGTTTGAAACTCATTTTGAGAAAAATGAAAATTTTGGAATAGTGATTGATGTGAAAATGTGTGGTGGAAAAGTGATGAAAAGTTTTTGATTTGTGTGTAATATTATTTTATTGGGTGAATGTGTGGTTGAAATGAAGAATGAAAATTAGAATGAGAAAGAGAAATTAATGAATGTCAAACATGGGCTTAATGTGCATCAAACAGGTTGTTAATCCCGGGCCAAGGGCTTTCCCCTTTATGGATCTCATGCTTTTAAGATAACACTTTTTTTCCCTTAATTTTTGCTCCTAGTTGGTTGCACCTCCTTCCCCTCCACCTCTCACCTCCCTCGACATAAATAAATAAATAAAAACACGCACGCATGCACGCACGCACGCGCTAATCCCATTGATACACGTGGCATTGAAATAAAGTAGATCCCTCCTCAATAATAATAATAATGAAATTTTATTTTCTTTAATATTATTTTACTATTCAATTGTTAAATGATAGATTCAAAGTCAATAAATAATTTGTTTTAGTCACCCGCCTTAACAAGTTTGACCTTTTAAAGAGATGTTTTTGACTCAACATCGTTTGTTATGTCTATATTAACAAAATTCATTAAACTCAAGCTAATGCTCATCTTGATATTAATGGAAAATGTGTGGTTGAAAAAGTTATTGATGTGATGAAAAATATTATTTTATTGAAGAATGTGTGGTTGAAAATGAGTAGAAGAATAAGAATGATAATTTCAATGTGTACCAAACATGAGCTAAGACTCAATAGAATATTAATTTCAAAATTGGTGTTTTGGGCTTTGAAACTCAGCTCTTAACTATTTTGTCTGCCTAATTTATTAATCATAATTTGATATAAAGGTCAACCAGATTCCGGTAGTTTAATTCACCTGTTCGTATGTATACATTTCTGTCTCTATATAACACACTCACACAGACACCATTAATCACAGATTCACTTCCATATGAACCATATTCACAAAGAGTACAAGACATCTCTAAAAGCAAAAAGGAGAGAGGAAGGCTATTGAAAAGGACCATGGCGGAAGAGTTAATCCAGGGTGGTGTTTGTGGCGGAAACTGGTGGAATCCGACAAGAAGTTCATTTGGTTCTTCGCCGTGTTCGTCCCCCATCGACGACGTGGGAAGCTTTGGATGGCCAAATGATGAAGTGATGAATGATTTGAAGAGAACATGGTCCAGTGATGAGTCTAATTCAGATTCTGATGGACAAAAGTTTCAGCAGCCATTAATTGATCGTCGGAATCCAGATTTTCTGTAAGAATTGTCTGTTTAGTTTCTTGATGTCAGTAATTGTTGAACTGTCTCATCTAAAAGCTTCTCGGAGCTAAATATATAGGCTCCGGCATCCACTTGAAAAAGCCGTTTTAAGCTTTTAGACGATGGGGTTTGAACGTAATCAACAAGCATGATTATCCAAATAATCAGGAAAAAGTTGCTTGCTCTATACAAATTTTCTTGATAAAAATATTAAAAAGTAGGTCAAGTTGATTCAAGAAATTTATTTTCTGTTGTTATCTTGCAGCCAAGAAAATGTAATATCTGAGGGAGATTATTCTCACATAAAGCAAGTAAACCAGAATTCTGGCATGAACTATCAGGAACAAACTGGAATTGACTGTCCACAGATTAATCAAATGGACTGGAACTCAAAGAATTTCTCCACTGCTGGCCAAAATTCCCCCTTTATATCGAATTCAGCTTCTGATAGCTACACTTCATCATTTTTGCAAACCTTATTTGATACAGATTCTGATCAGTCTCAACAATGTTTATTAGATAGTTCTCCAGCAATGAACTTTTCGCCGACCACCAATTATCAGGTGAAGTTGAATGAATTTTCGCCGCCTTTGTCTAAACAGCAACCTGTTAGTCATCTACAGTTTTTGGACAACATACCCTTCTTGGGTACTTCAAATGATTTTCGAGCAAGCCTTTTCGCTTGTACACAAGCCCAGTTGTCGCCAACTATTGACCCGTTGAGCTCAGAAGGAAAGAAAACCAACAGTGAACCAGCATTCAAGCGTTCCCGAATCGAAACACCATCACCATTACCAACCTTTAAGGTATGATCAATCTTTTGACAAAAGGGAGCTGTAATTTATGCATGTTCTTTTACAAAATTATTTTTTTAGCTTTTTTCAGGTCAGAAAAGAGAAGTTGGGGGACAGAATAACTGCCCTCCAGCAGTTGGTTTCACCTTTTGGAAAGGTAAAAATTTGGAATTTTTTTGTCAGATTTTTCCACAAATTATGTATGCATTCGTATTTATTAACTGATTAATCTTTTCAATCCTCCAGACTGATACTGCATCAGTTCTCCAGGAAGCAATTGAATACATAAAATATCTCCATGATCAAGTCAGTGTATGTTCCCATTATCTCATTGATTAGTCTTGATTTTCACTGAAAATAATGCTTTGTAAACACGTATTTACTCATTATTTCTTGTAACTTTTTGAGTTTTTGATCTATGTTACTGTTTTTCTTTTTCAGGTATTAAGTACTTCGTATCTGAAAAATGGATGTTCTGTTCGAGGTCAACATGTAGGACTAAAAGTGCATATTCATGCATATTTTAACTTCTTTTCCTTTCTTAATATTGTCGATCTTTTGTTCCAACAAATCTTGTAGAATCATCGGCAGGATCAACACTGTGCGTAAAAAAGTGATGTCCTATATTTATAATGTTATAAGAATATAGGACCCAGTGGCAATGGGGCGGGGCACCCCCCGCCCCGCCACTCCCACGCCCCGTAGACGGGGCGTGGGCTTGCCCCATTTTCTGCCCCTTTTATTTTTATTTTTTTTCAAAAATTTCCAGTTAACTATTTTTTTTTTAAATTTATAGTTAATTATTTTTTTATTCTTCACGGGGCGGGTTCGGGGCACTTCGGGGCGGGCAGGGTGGGGCGAGTTTTTTTGCCATCACTAGGACCCACGGACCTTAATTCTAATTGTAGGATTAAATACTACAATCGACAAGATATTTAACTTCTTTTCCTTCTTTAATATTGTCGAGTATGTTACAAGAAAATAGGACCCACAGACCTTAGTTCTACTTGTAGGATTAAATACTAAAATCGACAAGATATTTATCTTCTTTTGCTTCTTTAATATTGCTGAGTACTATACAGTTCACCTCACCAAACGCGTCATGTATTATATGCAGGCAGCTGATAAACTTAAGGACAAAGAAGGGCCAACACAAGATCTAAAAACTCGGGGACTTTGCCTTGCTCCAATATTAAGCACCTTTCCAGTGGCTGCAGAGTCTGCATCTGATTTCTGGAACCCTACATTCGGAGGAACATTCAGTTAGAGAAGAAAATTAAGCAAAAAGAACCCGGAAAAAAAGTTGTGAACAGAGAAGAAACTGCAAAAATAGAGCCATTGTTGCCTTCTCCAAAGATTGAGGAAAAGCCCAAAAAAAAAAAAAAAAGTTCAGCTAATACATGGTCTAATGTAGGCTAAAAAATGATAGTACAAGACTTGCACTAATAAATTCTCTTTGTACTGTATATAGTTAGTTATGGCTAGTTGAGTTTTAAGAAAGAAAACAAGATAAATTTTGTTGATTATACACTATCATGTCTAATACTATGTATCAAACTCATGCTGGAAAATGGAACTTCGGTTTCCTGAACTTCGTAGAATCGACGGGTTTTTGATGTGAAATTGCATCTTTTGCACTTCCACTGCATCACAAACATGCATTTAGGGGTGGGTTATTGAGAACAGGAACAGGTGCTAAATCTAGCTGTGCTTCATACTAGTTTAATTAGGGGATATTATACACAATATTTGGATTAAGCTAAATATTTTATGTAGGGTTGATCATGTAGCTTTAACTTGTGCAAAAGAATGTGAAAAATATTAAAAATAAAGGCAATATTATTGAATTCGAGAGTATAAAGAATGTGCGGATGAAACTTGCTAGTATCGGGTTTGACCATCTCATGTGAAAATAAATCATTTGAGTGACCCAATCCATAGGCATAAGAGCATTCTTGTTGTACCCCCAACAATCCCTCCATCAGCATGACGCTCTTGTGACTTGAAACTCATGACCCTAACTCTGATATCACTTGTTAGAATCGAGTTTCAACTATCGCATCAGAAGATCAATTGGTGTCCGATTATGGCATGTTAAACCTTTTTATAACATTCAATCACCAACATTTGAGTGACCAACTCATGAACTTAAGAACGACCTTGTTGTACCACACACAAAACTTTTAATTTGTTTAAAATAGTTTGGAATGTTGTAGTGGAAGTCAGATAATATCCTGTTGTTCATACTTTTTAGGATTTGTTATAGGACCATGCTACAAGTACATAATCATTTACACAATACATTACATAATTGACATGTGGCGCGCATTCATCGGTAGTTTACAATTTTTGACTTTTCCATACTTCACATCCACGGTCGAATTTTTTTCACATGGGCTTAGGTAATCCATTATGTACATGAAGATTTATCCTTTGCTATAACAATGTCTGACTCATTCTTGTCATGATTTCACAAAGGCCTCATGTAGATTTTTTTTAATAATCTATAGTAAACCCATAATTTAAGACATAATGAGAATCCATAAGACAAGTGACAAAACATAAAAAGAGAACAGTACTTTTGAGAGTCCCAAACTTTTTCTTGATAGCATGTCTTGGCATCTGCTTTACAAACTTTCTATGACTTGAATTGACAAGTTGGTGGGAATTATACCATACCTTCCATCATCAGGATAAGTCTGGGTCGAAGAATTCAATTCTTACGTATTTTTCAAAGGGTACAAAAAGAGAAATGCGAAGGAATACTGGAAAGGAAAAGCGTCTCGGCATCATTGTGAAGTGGGAAAAGTTTGTATGTGTAATCTTAGTTTGACATCCAAAATTGCTTTTGATGTTTTGGCTAATCACGGTAAACTCTTCGTTTGTCTTCTGCGACAAGTTTTACGAATTAGAAGCGTTCTCAGTTTAGACAACTTTGATTCTCATAGTGAGAGTAATTTATGTGACTACTGACAATATCATCGAGGAAAGACCGACATAAAATCAATTGGTGAAATCGTTGATGCCACCGACATACATTTTGACAGTGCTGAGGGGGGATTCATCGACAGAAGTATTTGTAGGTTATTTCCATCGGTGATCAATCTTGGTCAATTTTGTATTTTCGGTGATTATCACCGATATTGAAAATTTTAATCGGAGATTGTTTACACTAACGGACTTTTCTAGCATCAGTGACCGATATTTCTATCACTAATCTGCATTTTTAGTAGTGACTACCTAATGCAGCTGCAAACTTTCTTGATGTACAACTTCCCCTCTAGCATGTTTGTTTAATATTAAAAGTTACTTCTTATTTTTAAGTAACCTTTTATTTTTAAATATGTAGATGGGATACTTTTTATTATTTATAGGTAAAACCAAGTCACTCAAAAATTAATTTATGTATATAGTCAATTAGTTTATCGCGACATGATCAGAAAAACGATAAAAAGAACATTGAGATAAGAATATGAAGCAAACACAGCAAAGTAAAAGAATTGATAGGAATGTTAGACTGAAAATTTTATATGTAGTTAACGTAGACAAAATTGAAATGTTTTCATTTCCTATGTAAACCACATTCCATGGAAAATATTAATCCCAAAATTCTGAACTAACCAAATTATTCAACCCCCAAAGTCAAAAACCAAGAGAAAAAATTTGTAAACTAATATCAACATAGAACAAAAGGAGAAGAATAAGAAGTATATAAAGAACTTATCTACCTAGAATGACACTAAAAGTTACATTGTTTGAGGTTACAGCATCATGATTCCCATTCCACATATCTGCATTCCCAGAATGTCTCATTGAAGTAAAACTAGGTTGTCTTGGCATAGGCAAAGATGCATTCTCACTCTCCAACATCAATACAGTGGCCGGCATGTTCGGTCTGTGACTTGCTGCGTCTTGAACACACAACATGCCTACATGTATGCATCGAAGCACTTCTTCTCGGTTACATGAGTTTATGATGGAAGGATCGACTAACTCAATTGCTCGGCCTCCGTCCCAAAGATCCCACGCCTACAACAGGGAAAAATTGGATGGTTGTGATCAGAACATATAAGTAACGGCAAAGTGGGCCAGTCCTCCAAGGCTTCGCAAGGAAAGAACATTTAGAAGACTTAAAATAGACTTACATATCCAATAATGTTCGAGTGATCTGTTTTGCGAAAGCTAGTGTTCCTTCGGCCAGATACTATCTCTAATATCAATACCCCGAAGCTGTAAACATCTGACTTCACAGAAAAGAGGCCTTCCATTGCATATTCGGGCGCCATGTAACCACTGCATCAGACGTAATTTTAGTTCATGCATGCTCTCTGCACAAGCAAAGAAAAAAATAAAAAATAAAAAATCATGTGCAAGACTAGTATTACTTACTATGTGCCCACAACCCTGTTTGTATTCACTTCATTTTGGTTCCCTCCGAATATTCTGGCCATGCCAAAATCTGAAATCTTTGGGTTCATTTCTTCGTCTAATAAAATGTTGCTAGCTTTTAGATCCCTATGTATTATTCGAAGTCTTGAATCTCGATGCAGATAGAGAATCCCTCTTGCAATTCCTTCGATAATAGCAAAGCGTTTCCTCCAGTGGAGCTGGGATTTCTTAGCAGGATCTGTAATAAGTTTGACAATGTAAGCCTAAATAAACCTTCTGGCCTAAACTATGCAGCATTAACAATTCATTCTTACAATTTAAGAATAATTGACCAAAAAATCCAAAAAACTAACCAAAAAGAAATGAATCTAAGCTTTTGTTAGGCATGTACTCATAAAGTATCATTTTTTCTTCTCCTTCGATGCAGCAGCCCAAAAGTCTTACAAGATTTCTGTGTTGTAATTTAGCCATTAGTGTAATTTCATTCTTGAATTCCTCTAAACCTTGACTGGATTTTCTTGAGAGCCTCTTTACAGCGATTTCTTGATTCCCCGGTAGCGTACCCTGAAGATAAAAACAAAAAATTAACTTCATACAATTAGACAGAAGAAAACATAATATTCCTCCTGCTGAAGTGAAACTACCTTGTAAACATGTCCAAATCCTCCTTGTCCAAGTTTGTTCTCATCCGAGAAGTTGTTTGTAGCCGCTGCCACACACAAGAAGTTGAACAAGGCTAATTCAGTTCCAGTTCCAGTTCCTGGTGGCCCTTCAACACTAAGGTCACCCATTCCAGAAAATTCGCTGGAAAACTCACCACTTGGACTGAATTTTGGCATTTCATTGTTCTTCTTGGTTAAACGGTCTATGTTAAACACGTGTTAGAAGTGTACATCTCTATGGTTAAGTTTTAAGTCTGTACTAATTATATGGCAGAATTTTACCTCTGAATTGCATTTTGGACCTGCAGAGCCAGATTGAAGCACTTAAACAAAAGATTCCCCCAAAAACAACTGCTATAATAACAACTTTCATCACCTTACTGTTGCCACCTGTTTTGAGATAAAATCATAAACCAAAGAACTACTTATCAATTTCTCAAAAATGTGAAGAAAATAAATTCACGAAGGCGAGGTAACAGACGGAAATGCAACTCATTGTACTAAAGAAACTTGAAATCAAGTCTTGAGAAAACATTGATACAAGCAAAATATGATAGATTAATGATCTAAGCCAGTTGCCACAATTAAGTTAATCCAAAGGCAAATCTAATGCTAGCATTTACAGTGAAATTTTTCAAGTTAAGATAAAGGGAATGCTATCAGAAGTTCAGGAAATTGGGAATCTATTAAATACATATATACGATTTATATTCATATTAGCAAACAAAATCTCTATAACACTCTCAGTCGACATAGATAATGTTTGATATGATGGACTGGATAAGATAGGATGGTGCATGCCATAAAAGTATATCATACCTAATTCAGAACGGTCAAGTCGAACAAACAGAGTGCTACCGCCTTCATCAAATTGTACAAGGTCGATAAATTCCCTACTCCAAATCATGCAGTTTATGCCACTAACAAAAGCATATGCAGTGCAAGAACAGTTCTCCAAACACTTATTTTCACACTCCTCAATATCTTCTGATCCTACATAATCCACAAAATCGGGCAATTTCACTTGTTCAGCCTTGAAAAAGCCATCTCTTTTCTCCTCAGATAAACACTCCATATTTTTCCTCCTCATGCATCCACCTGACCAATTCCCTCTAGTCCATTGATCCAAATCTTGGGGTACAAACCCTTCAATACAACTACAAACTGGCCTGTTCTTGTTATCACATTTTCCAAAAGGTCCACATTTGTTGTACTGATCACATTCATCATTATCAACAGGGTGTGATTGTATCAAATCCCATTTTTCGAGGCCATCATTCCATCTTTCTTGCCTTTCGATTCCATCCCATCGAATCCAAAACTTGATCAAATCAGTACTATTAGAGGGAGTATATGTGAAGTACCACTTTCCATCACCGTCATTGTTTAGCTTAAATCCATACAAATATATAGCCCTCATCCCTGGAACACCAATAAATATTAGTCCATTCCAATTCCCACTTCTCCATTTTCGACTAGTCCCTTCCCATATCACGACCTGAGGTGATCCACGAGGATCAACGCCTAACGAGTACTTTCCAACACTCGGATCACTAGCACTTCTCCATGAAGTGAAAACGTGCCTCTCCCCTTCACTGAGATTTATGTAAACTCGCATATCTGGTAAAAATGTATCTGTTGGATGAACAAAACTCTTCCATAAAGCCTTATTTGGATCACCACTTCCATGACTCCCAAAAAGAACAAGATCACCAGTATCCATTAAAACAGCAGAGGAATTATCTGATGCAACTGTTGCATTGGTGGACCAGATCACATCACCATTTCCATTCAGTATGATCAAATTCCCATCATTCCCAATTCTTAAATCTCCACCGTTGCCACTGATGGGATTTTCTCTATTTGCCACCCACACCACTGTTTGATTTTCAACATCATTGTACCAGATTCCGACATACCTAAGATCAGAATCCTCTGGACTAAAGAATCCCAATACAAATCTTTCTTCTTTCGATATAATTTCTTCTCCGTCTCTTACAGATTGGCCTCTTTTAATTCGATTTTCAGCAGAAATAAATACAGAAAATATACAACAAATAATCAAATAAATGAAGAGATTACTGCAACTTCTGGAATCTGAGGCCATTTCAGAACTTGAAAAATCCTAGACATTCAAGAATGGATATTTTTTCAGTTGGTTTGAAAAGAGGGTGTTTTATGGCCGCCTTTTAATATAAAGTTGAGAAGATTGAATTGACTTCAAAGTACTCTTTTTTTGAAGATTCTTGGTTGACCTACTGAGAGAGAGATTCTGACAATTCGTCTGCAGCTTTCATATACACTCTCTCACACATACCCATAAATATATAGTACACAAACTTCATTATTTGAGATTATTATTTTTTGAAATTATTATTATTATTATTATTTTAAGGAGGTGTGGTTATAAAGGAAAAGAAATCAATTTATGCATAATATTATTCTATTGAAAAATGCGTGTCGATAAAAAAAAAAAGAAAAAATTATAATGTTAACGAAAATCAAACAAATATATATAGAGAGAGAGAGAGAGAGGGAGGGAGATTACTTCCTTTTTGTACTTGCAAAATAAAACTCTAAAACTTGGTAAATTTGAGCAAAGAAAGTTCATTCTGAACTTTCTTAGTCTACAGCTTTGACAACGTGTTCAGAGACAAACATGCGGTCATATTCAGAGTGATAATGGCAAAATTGGTCCTCGATATATTGATCTAGTAACAAGTTGGTCCAAAATTATCACAATAAAGTGAATTATAGTTTAACATTAGTCCCCCAATTTCATAAACCGTCGAAGTGTCCATCAAAACATTACATTTTCTCTTTCGTGTTTTTCAACTTTATTAATCTAATTAATATATCATGTTATATCGGTCTTGCTTATTTAAAAAACAGTATATCAACATGTGTAAGTATCTCCAATGTAATCGTAAATTGCTTATAAAATTGTATCACATAAATAAAAATAGATGATATTTTAAAAAAATTCATCTCAGTCAAGTGGACGTGGCAGAGAAAACAATATATGGATAATACTTTGTCTTTATTCAAAAGGCATTATAACGAACTCGTTGTTTTCATTACGTCCCTTGACTTGCATTTAGTTGATGATACCAAGATCTTAAATCAATCTTCAATGAAACATTGGCTCATTGCAATTGATTTAATAGACCCTCAATTCTAGAAAGTGGATATCCGCTCTTAAAACTAATACAATATAATCCTCTGCAGTCAATGTATGTTCTCATAGATACGTCTTTCTTTTTAACAAACAAGACATATGCTTCCTATGATGAAATGAAACATTTCTCTAATAGCTGTTGGAGTTAGAATTTAAGCCCTTGAAGTTCCATTTGAACCATTGAATAAGGAGCCTTGGAGACTAGAGTGGAACCGGGGATGAGGTTGATGGTTAACTCGGCCTTCTTGCGGGAAGAATTCCATGAAGATCTTCGATACAAACTCACTTGTCAATACATAATCGAAAGATGATAAAATAAATAATTATTTCTATGCAAAGTAATTGGGCCGTGGTGCTGAAATCCTAAATAAAGTCTGGGCCATAACTTGGTGCAAATCGGGTCATACCAACTAATAGTGATACGAGCCGATTATTATTACTATGAGTGTCAAGTAAAAGCAGGGGCGGACCCACATGGGGTCATGTGGGGTCAGATGACCCCACAAAAAAAAATTTGAGTTTTTGTTTTTGTTTTTTTTTTCTAACTTAAACATTTTTTAAATCTCATTTTTGACCCTACAAAAAAAATTTCTCGGTCCGCCTCTGAGTAAAAGTAGAATAAATGTACGCAGATGAGACATCTTAAGATATCGGTAAAGTTGACATTTGTTCCTACATAACTTGATCGATTCAATTTGGCTCTCGCAGTCTATTTCATTGTTCAAATATTTGACAATATTAAAACTCACTATTCAATTCTTTGACAATATGAAAAAAAGAAAAATCAAAAGTTGTGCCCTCCCTCTCTACCCATCGAATTGCACATGGACTTGGAAATATTCAACTGTGGAGGTCCTTCCCCGTCAACAGTTATAGGTTCTTATTCAACGTGTGAAATGTTGGGTCATCAACCTATTTAAATTGGTGAATCTAAATCCCTCAGGGAAAGCATTAAATCTAAAACCAACACTTTGCACCAAGAATCACCAGGCTCAGTCTCCAAAACGAACACCACAATCTATGAAACCACCACAAACCTTCACCTCCACTCCTTGGTTACTCCAAAACCGATTTTCAGCCCACAAAGGGCTATGGAGGAAGAAGGATAAATAGCCAAGAATGTTAACCACACAGATTAACTTAAGGAGAAAAGAACAATCACTACCAAGAACACAAAGCAAGGTAAAGAAGGCACAAAGCAAACGTGAAGGTCGACTTCTCTCAATAGGCACAAGAACGACTATGTTTTTCCTCTCTCATGTTGGACAAGTGAATGGGTATGTATAGTGAATGGATTGGGCTTTTAGGTCATAGGCCCAATAACACAAAGAAAAGGTGGGCTATCAACCGGTAAGAGTCATCCTAATTCGGGTTGGGCCATGAGCAATCCTAATTAAATTAGATTGCTTCGAATCGCCCAAGTGGGTTACGTGGATAGTTCCATAAATTGTGGTGTCGATATATCATTTCAATCATCGGTCGAGACCTATGAAATATTATCCAACTAAATATACTGATTTAACATCATAGCCCGGATTTATTGGGTATCAAAAAACCCAACAAATCTCCACCTTGATCCCAATAAATCTGCAAGTAGACAAAACATACAGTTTACACTTGCATAATCAAGGTAACCAATAAAATTGGTATCACAGACCTTACCTCGTGTCTCCACCTGAAACACATATCATACATGTTCCATATACTCACCAAGGCTAAGGTCAAGAACACCCAAGTAGAAACAGATAAGCACAGCAATCAATCAAGAGCAAATAAAACATGCGACGGAGATATCATATAGGATAACACAGAGATCTTATCACACAAGTTCACTCAGAACAACAGATTAACAAGTTAATCAACGACCAATACATACGCAACAAATGCATAAATGACCTCACAAAGATCACACCACACTTATCCTATCCCATTCCGTGTTGCTCACTCACCTCGAGAACACATATCTCACATCATCGTCCACCACGCTCACTAGACTAATCACTCAAACATGTCTAACGGTAAGTCTCTATAGATCCTAAGTTCAAGGGATAATCCTCTATCACCACATCACCTCTCTAACCTAAATGGATAATGGGTCTCCACCTAATAGAAGTGCATCGCTAGCACTCCACCTGATCAGGGTCTCTTACAGATAAAAGATTCCAACATTTGATCACCTCTCCACCGTGATCCAAATGTCACACACCACATCCCACGGTACAACCAATGTACCCCTAGGCATCTATACTCCACCTTACCATAAGACACACAACACACTGCAAATGCATCACAAAAAACCCACACTTCATGCAAACAATTACACACAGTAATAAGATCACTTAAAACATGCTAATGCACATATCAAACAATTTGAAAATGTAACATATAACCACGCAACAGAATTAAGTAATCACACACATGCAGAAAAGGATTACACACGGATGCACATGCAGTAACTAGGGTTACACTCAGTAAACCTCACTAGGGTCATCAATCGACCCTATAGCCAGATTCGCATCACCTCTCATCTTACCATTCTGCCTATCCTTCCTTTTGGGACAGTCCCTAATGAAGTGTCCAGACTTACCACAACTGTAACACCGTCTACCACCAGACTTGTCCCACTTCTTGCACTTCTTCTTACTATCATCATCACTCGAGTCGCTACTCGAATCACCACTGTTTTGATTTCTACCCAAACTCATTTGCTTAAATTTCATTATACTCTTCATCATATGCAACTCACCGCTTTCCTTATCATGTTTTTCAGCTCTCATTTCCATCTCCTTACTTCTAAGGAAGTCAATGACAATTTCAGGTGTCAAGGTGTCTCTACCATACTTAATAGCATTTTTGACTTCACGATAAGTATCAGGTATAGCATTTAGCAAAATGATAGTTTTGTAAGTTTCAGACACCGACTCACCACAGTTAACAATATCTTGAACAAGTTTGTTAAACACATCCAAATTGTCATCCAAATCTTTTGAAGGATCCATTTTGAAACTGAAAAATCTTTCAAGCAAGTACAATTTATTAAGAGTAGATTTGAGCAAATATAGATCCTCTAACTTTTTCCAAAGTTCTTTTGTAGAATCAAGTTTTCCAACTTTTCTCAAGACAGTGTCAGACAGGTGTAAAATAATAGATGTGTAAGCAAGCTCATCAGCCTCTTCTTTTTGTTATTTTGAAAAATCAGCGGGAAAACTCCCATCAATAGCTTTTGAAACCTTTTGTTGAACCAAAATACCTCTCATTTTCTGTTGCCAAATAGAAAAATCACATTTTCCATTAAAAATTCTCAAATCAAATTTGTGCGTTGTCATTTTCAAACAAGAAACACAAAGTCACAATTAAGTCACACAAAGCAGAACTAGGTATTCTTGGGAATAGTCAATGCAACCAAAGAGATATCAACAAAAACAGTTTTACACACAAAACGATAATATGCTGTAGTTAATCAAAAGAGCAAACTTCAATCACGTAACAGCTAAGAACAATTAATTCCTAATTTCTAGCACAAGCAATGGTTACCCCTTCACGGTAACCCAAATCCTATTGTCACCCCACACGATGACGCGCTAGTGCTGAAATTTAACGGGATAAGCCAATTTACCAGAGCGGACTTGTCTGAGTCCGTAATTATCGAGAGTTGCGAGATTACTGCTTTAGAGCCACAATTTATGGTCTAAAGTAATTCAGCAATTGTTTTGCAGTCTCGACCCTCGAACAACCGGGGGCAAAATCGTCCAAATTTTCCTGCGTAACCTAAAACACTAAATCAAAAATATCAATACGTTCAGGAAATCAAATTGAACAAACTGCCTGAAGAGGTCGAGTCCAGGAAGTGCCACACGCGCCCTCACGCGCCGCTTCACTCCTCTGCGCGTGGCTTCACGCGCCGGTCAGGGAGGATCGCCTCCACCTGCAGAGGCCTCCTGTGGTGTTGGTTTCTTGAAATGGTCGCTCGTTTCACCGGAAAAGCCAAAAACGTTCTCGGACTGATTGAAGAAAACTGTCCAGAAATTCTGCAGCACTGTTCATGCGATTCCAGGTCTGTTTTTGATCGATTTTGGGTCTGAAAATCACTCCTAATGCTCTGATACCATATGTAGGGAAATTATGAGCAATTGACCAGGCCCAAGCCCACACCACCCGACCCAAGTGAGGTTCCAACCCAAAACCAATTGGTAATGGGTGGAGTAGCCCACTTGGGTTATATGGTGGATTTCTTTTCTTCTCCCAATCGATGTGGGACTTCTTGTTTGCTCCCAACAATGTAGATGTTAAAATTACATGCGCATTTCACGTCTTACAGCTATAGAAAAAATGTCAAAACAACTTAACATCTAGCTCTAAAAGTCATATGAAATATTATCGTCTAAATTAACTATTTTCATCGCGCTGGGATCCAAATTTACAAATTTAAATATGTTGGGATCCAAAATATTACTTTTGAATGTTGAAAATACCACACCCCGTGAAAAGTTGGAGAACGTAGCCCTAATTTACCCAAAAAAAAAAAAAGCACTTGGGAAATTTTTCTTACAGATTTTCACATTCAATTTCCTATTATAAATAATCACTTTAGGTTTAGTTTTTCATTCACTCGAAAATAATTTAGAGCAAAAAAATATACTATTTTAGGAAAAGATTGTGTTCCAACTTAATCCGTAAGAAAAAAAAAATTAATACAATCTCGGACTTAAATCACCTAAAAAGGTTATTCACATAGATAGTAATATTCAGGCAAATTATAGAAAATATTAAATAATGATCTGCTCGAACATGGCTGGAAATATCGACCTGATAATAAAGAAATCAATTGTAATCAGAGATTTCAAAGTTGTTGCAAAATAAAATGCCAATAATTGAGTCAATTTTAGAAATTTTCTATAATAATTTAAAAATATTAAACTTCTACTAGAAGTTGTTCAGGTATTGCTTGTCTCATGACAAAACTTGGTACATGTAATTCAACTGAATTTTCGGAGAAATTTAGTTTGTATTTTAACGACATATTTCGAAATATAAATTGAATAATATTAAAAAGAAAAAAATATCAAAATTAAACTGTAGTAGTCTGTGAAACTTGGAAGTCATGATCTTCGTTCACTCCAATGTTACGTAAATCGATGATCATCGAAATAAATAGTATTATTCAAATCAAATTAATAATGTGAACGTGGATCCACCTCCCCAATCCCCAATATTTATATAGCGTGCCAAAAAAGTTATTGAAAATTGTTGCCATAAATAATAGTTTCGTGAGGAAGAAAGCTGGAAAATGCTTAGCATGATTACCAATCTGACATCTCAAACTAAGTTTCCATGCAGCTTCTTGCATACACACCAACTTTTCTTCTCCTTCTTCTTCATAATTATCTCTTCTCTTATAACATTATAAAATCCCTTCGTCTTTCGAGTTTCCAAAATATTCCCGAGAGTTTTAGAAAAGAGTTTCTGTTTCGGAGCAGCAATGGCGACAGAAAGTGAGGTTGTATTTGAAGATTTTTTCCCATCAATGGTAGAGAAACTGGGTGCAGAAGGTTTCTTGAACGAACTGTGTAATGCGTTTCGCTTGTTGATGGATTCTGAGAAGGCAGTCATTACATTGGCGAGCTTGAAGAAGAATTCTGCAGTTTTAGGGTTGCGTGGAATGAACGACTCAGATTTGATTTGCATGTTGAAAGAAGGAGATTTGGATGGTGATGGGTGTCTGAATCAGATGGAATTTTGTGTTCTTATGTTTAGATTGAGTCCTGATTTGATGAAAAGATCAAGAATGTTGTTTGAGGTTTTGCTGTAAATCAATGAATTTTATGTTTAACATAAATAAATATTTCATTTCGTTTATTCATTATTACATTAGTGTTAAATTGATCGACCGATGTGTATATATCTAAATTGTTCCTCTCTTGTTATGTTGAGCATAAATGTGAAGGAATAAACAGTTTTATTTATTTCCTCTCCTCTATTAAAAGAGTGAATCCGTAGTTCACTGTTCATTTATGTCCTATTTTCGTTTTCCCTTTCTGTCCCCAGTTTGTTACCAAATATCAATTATGTCTATCAATTATAAATATAAATAAATAGCGATTTTAAAAGAGTGAATCCGCAGTTCACTGTTCATTTATGTACTATTTTCGTTTTCCCTTTCTGTCCCCAGTTTGTTACCAAATACCAATTATGTCTATCAATTATAAATATAAATAGCGATTTTGGAGGGAAAACAAGGTCGGCGCCGCGGCGTTTGAGAATTTGCTCTTACCAATGAAAATGAATTTGTTGTTACCAATGAAAATGTAAATCGAAATTCACTGTATGTGCGAATTTGTTGTTACCAATGAAAATGTAGATGCCTAAATTAACTGTATCTGCTTTCTTCAGTCGGTAGCCGATTTTTACTGTGTTTGTTCTTGTTCGAAGGCGGTGGCCGATTTTTAATGTGTTTGTTCTTGTTCGAAGGCGGTGCTGTTTAGCGTGTGATAACAGTACTGTATTTTCCTTATATAAAGGAGACAAATGCATTTCATTTATTTACTTTGCAATCTGCAAATAAGAAAAAAACTATATTCCATTTCATCGTACTCTTTTTTCTGCCAAGAAATTTGACGCATATTTATTCCATTTCATTCTGTCTGGTGACGAAGGAAGTAAACAACCGTTCTTCAAGCAACTAAACAACTGATTTTCACTGGAATTCGAAATTTTCATAGCGGTGAGTACTTATGTTAGTTTTATATATTCATCGTTTAAATAAGAGGCGAGTACTTGTGTGAAAAAATGTTTATGTTAAGTTTAAATAAAATGTTAGTGATTAAATTTAATGTTAGTGATTATGTTTAGGAATATAGGAATAAGAAGAAATTTTTAATGCTTGTTATTCAAATGCTGTTTATTTGTTTCAATATTCTACATCTTCGCGTTCAATGTTTAGGAATATAGGAATAAGAAGAAATTTTTATTGCTGTTTATTTGTTTCAATACTTCTTTGAATTCAGTATTATTATTCTGCATCTTCAATAGAATAGAAATCGTAAAAAAGAAAAATTTACCGAGTTGGCTGAATTAGACAGACAAATTGCTAATGTGGTCAGTACCTTGAACGCCTCCGCGCGCGGAGTTCGGCACCTCCGCGCGCGGAGGTGTGAACCTCCGCTGGCAGAGGCAAGTACCTCCGCGCGCGGAGGTACTTTACCTCCGCGCGCGGAGCTGTTAACCTCCGCTCGCGGAGGTTCACACCTCCGCGCGCGGAGGTGCTTACCGCCGCGCGCGGAGATATAGACCTCCGCACATCCCAAAACTACTCCCAATATAATAATAATATAATAATAATATATGCATCCCGAAACAACTCCCAGTATAATATTATATATTATAATATATGTTTTGGAATTTCAGTATAATATTATATATTATAATATATGTTTTGGAATTTCATTTACCAAGAATTTCAAAATATTCAATACTTTTATATTTATACAATTTATTTCCGACAAATATAAATTATACATACAATTTATTATTTTTTTTCGCCATTATTTTTGTTTATGCTATTTCGTTCCTCATTAATATTAATATTTGATAGAAACTTAGAATTTATCTATCTAACAACTTTTTTTTTAATAATACAAAATGAAAACTGTACAGCTATTCAATATTTTTATTTTACTCTACACATTTTGATAACCTCTGTATTTAATTTTTTACAGTTCCTATATTCATCAGGTTAAATTTCAATTGTTCGATATGAATACTTCGGATGGTAGTTTTGAAACAATGTCTTATCGTCAACAAGAAAATCATAGAAAAAGATGTCGACGAAAAAGAGTTCAACATAGCTGCAACGATCATCGTAAAAGAATATGTAATGTTACATCAAATGGTGATGAAATTTTGAATGATATACAAATTCAACAATCTGTAACATATCATGAGGCATCTACTTCAGACCAAATTGTCCTCCATACTTCCGATCCTATATTACCAATTAGTTTTACTGTACTAAATATACCAACGACTGCATACGTATTACCGACATGTAATAGCTGTACATATTGTGGTGCAAGAAAAATTTATAGAGAAAGTAAAGGTTTTTGTTGTTCTGATGGAAAGGTCCATATTTCCATACCTGATTCACCAACCGAATTATATAACTTATTTACTTCTAAAGAATTTAAATGTATGGAATTTAAGAAAATTGTACGAGGATATAATAACCACTTTGCTTTTACTTCTTTTGGTGTCAAATACGACAAAGAGCTCTTCAAAACATATCGAGGTATTTACACATTTAGAGTTCAAGGACAAGTATATCATTACCTAAATGAACTTATTCCAAAGAATAACAAGCCTTCTTATATGCAGTTATATTTTCATGATGCAGATAATGAAGTTGAAAATCGTATGAAAATTTCAAACAACTTTAATGAATTCACTTTAATTATTCTACTTGAAATCCTAAAGGTAAATCCATATAGCAGATTTTTTCGATCTTTAAGTAATATATCTAACTTACATAATTATCAGATACATATAAGATGTGATCCAGGACTTGATCAGAGAGTGTTTAATACTCCAACTTCATCTGAAGTAGCTGCTGTGTGGGTTGATCATGACGAAAATGCTACCAATCGTTCACGTGATATTATTATATATGCTCATTCTGGTGATTTACATAGAGTTCATTATTACTACGGTTGCTATGATCCTTTACAATATCCTTTACTTTTTCCATATGGAGAATCAGGTTGGCATGAAGGTATTAGAAGATGTAGACGGACTGAACATTTGTCCGAATCTGTTCAATTTCCTGACACGATTACTTCAGCATCTGAATTTATTGAAAAAGAAGAAAATAAAAGTACGCAAACCTTTATTCTTGTATATTTACTTCCGTTTTGCATTCTCACTATTTTCATATAATACCTTCTTTTTTTTACAGTGCTTAAAGGAATGAAGAGCCGATCACAGGTTTCTTGTCGAGAATACTATTCATACAAATTGCAAATCAGACCTTTCAGTAAGTCTATATTACTTCACAGTGGTAGATTACTCCAACAATATGTTGTAGATATGTATGTGAAGATTGAAACTGCACGTTTAGACTATTTTCGTAACAATCAAAATCAAATTCGAGCTGAACTTTATCAGGGTATTGTAGATAGTATTCAAAATGGAGAAACAAGAGGATCAAAAATTGGACGAAAAATTGTTTTGCCTCAATCTTTTACATGTGGACCTAGAGATATGTTAAGGCGGTATATGGATGCGATGTCTATTGTACAGCGTTATGGAAAACCGGATATTTTCTTAACTATAACATGCAATCCAAATTGGCCAGAAATTAAACAAGAACTAAAACAAAATGATGAGATTCAAAATCGGCCTGATTTAATTGTGCGTATATTTAGAGCAAAATTAGAAGAGTTGAAAAATGATTTATACCAAAAAAAATGTTTTAGGCCCAGTTATTGCGCATATATATGTTATTGAATTTCAGAAAAGAGGGCTTCCTCATGCACATCTATTGTTAATATTTAATCACGGCCATAAAATCTGTTCTGCTGTAGATGTTGATAAGATAGTTTGTTGTGAAATTCCTGATCAAAAAAACATTCCTATCTTCATTCTGTTATTGTAAAACATAATATGCACGGCCCTTGTGGACATCTTAATCCAAAAAACATATGTATGGAAGCAAACAAAACTTGCAAAAATAAATACCCTAGAGATTACTGTAATACCACTATTTTTGGTCATAATTCATACCCATTGTATAAACGTCGTAATACTGGTATTTCTATCAAAGTTAGAAGTCATATGTTAGCCAATCGATGGGTTGTACCATATAATCCTTATTTGAGCGCAAAATTTGACTGTCATATTAATGTTGAAGTTTGTTCTTCTATTAAAGCTGTAAAATATTTGTACAAATATGTGTATAAATGGCATGATCGTATTCATTTTTCATTTTCTGCAAATGAAACGGGAAAAGACATCGATGAAATCTCAGCATACCAATCTGCTAGATGGATATCTCCACCTGAAGCTATGTGGAGAATTTTCTCGTTCAATTTAGCGGAAATTTATCCAGCTGTTTATTCTTTACAGCTTCATATTGAAAATCATCAACAAATAAGGTATGATGATGGAGATAATTTATCTGTTATTATTAATAATGAAAATACGAAAAGAACAATG